>JAPTHN010000029.1:5113136-5713136 GCA_026936325.1 Platynereis dumerilii
GGGCAATTTCTCAAATTGGTGAGCACTTACAGAGACCATATTTGGTTAGAAAATTGGCAAAACACTTGGATTTTATATATCTGTTGAGAAACAGTGTGAAAATGTGAATTTTCAGATATTCATCCATTTCAAGAACTGTAATTTTCCGAATTTCCGTAAAAAATCATGAAATTTCCATAGTCAAAAGGTCAAAGAAGTACCAACCCTATATCATAATTGTGATTGAAATCAATGAAAATTACCATTATTCAGTAAATTAGTTAATTTTCATGTGGAAAACCAATTATTATGTATTGCACGGCTAATTTTCAAATTTAATTTTCGTAAATATCGATAAGTTCTGGGAAATGTATTAATTTTGTTGGCCTATGTCTGACATAGTAACACTTCCATGTTAACCAATTTCCACGATCATTCATGGACAAACACGTATATTTAGTAAATCAGGGGAGATAATTGTTGGAAATGAAGAAATTTTGAAAATATGGATACTCCGGGGGGGATCACTCCGAAACAGATTTTGCTGATTTTCAAAATTTGAAAAACGTGCCTTGTTAAGAGGGCAGTTTCTCAAATTTGTGAGCACTTATATTAACCATATTTGGTTAGAAAATTGGCAGAACACTTGGATTTTATATATCTGGAGAGAAAACTATGGGAAGATTTCAATTCTCAAAACTGAAATTTTCCAAATTTCGGTAAAAAAATCATGAAATTTCCATAGCCAAAGGTCAAAGTAGTACTGACCGCATTTTCAAATTTTTTTCACAAGTTACCGGAAATTCATCAGGTTTGTCTGACATAGTAATACTTCAGTAATCATTCATGTTAAAACACTTCTATTAAGTAAGGGCCAACCAGACAATAGTTTTGGGGGCTTCGGATTTTTACTCCATGACAAACTTTTTTTCGTTTGCAACGTCGACGAACAATTTTTTTATGTGTAGGAGAGCAACAGACTTTTCTTTTTCCGCAAATTTAACATTACGGTATCCAAGGTAGTAGCTAGAGTTGCAAACAGAGTTTTTTTTTTCATGTGCTGAACAAACTTTTTTTTCAGTGTCGACTTGAAAACAAACTCAAACTTTTTTTTTCACCAAAAATCCAAAGCCGCTTAAACTAAAAGATCATCCGCTTCTCCCCTAAATAGGAGGTAATTGTGGGAATCGTCAGATTTTCTTGGAGGTGGCACTATACCTAGGTCACAGAAATATGTCAGGCCTCATACTGAGATTAGCCATTGAGCCTCATTCTGAGAGCAAGATGGCGGCCTGAGGACCCAGCAGGGTGGGCCTGAAGGAGTGAGATTAAATGAGGATGAATAAGAAAGAATAGATTACAGAATGCGCTTCTTGAATCTCCCCTTTCCAGTGCAATCACAATTTTGCTAAAAAATAATAATTTTGGACTGGCTAAATGCTATGTGGCAACAGGCCTGGAGGGTGAGTGACACCAACGCCATCTGGTATATATCGGACATGCACATCAATGCACCGTTGCTGCTGATGCTCATCAAAACGCTATTCCGCTGTTTCTGTCATCGTCAATGTGATGGTTTTTTGGGGTCATTTGATGGAACTTTTGCAAAGTGACCCTAGACAACAAAAGGACTTTTAAAACAGGGTTACATAATGGCAAATGTATGCTGTCAAGATTTAGGTGATTGTTTCATGAATGTAATTAGAGTTACCCTAAATGATGAGATTATTTATTTTGAATGTAGATTCTCGATCTCCGAAGTCAAGATTCATTAGAGTGATGAATTTAGCTTCAGGAGAATAGGTATAAATTGCCAGAATTTTTGGCAACTTCGCATCGTCTTCATCGTGAATGTGACAGAGGACTAGAGCTCGCATGATGACTCAGCCCCACAGCACATTCACTGATGAAGACGATGAGAAATCGCCGAAAATTCTGACAATTTATACCAATTCTCCTGAAGGTAAATTCATCACTATAATTATTTATTTGTTTCGTTAGCATTACTTGATAGCTCCTCCCTGGATCAAGCAGTTCATGTCTGATGACGTCACAATGACCATTGTCATAACTATATTGTTACAAGTTAACAATTTCTTACAGTGGTGATGATGTTATATAAGCTCACCTAGCAAAAGAACAGCTCATTCTGTTTGGTGCTCCTGTCTTGGGCCGCTGGGTGGCCAAGTGGCTGAGGTGCCTGCCTGCTCCGCTGAAGGTCTTGGCTTGCATGGGTTCGAACCCCAGGTAGGGAGCCTAAAATTTTCAGCGCACCTTCATGAGAAAAATCCCAGCTGGATGTCATTTGGATGAGACATTAAATTGGCGGCCCCTTGTATC
The DNA here is from genome assembly GCA_026936325.1 of Platynereis dumerilii. Classification (NCBI taxonomy): domain Eukaryota; kingdom Metazoa; phylum Annelida; class Polychaeta; order Phyllodocida; family Nereididae; genus Platynereis; species Platynereis dumerilii. The sequence goes on from JAPTHN010000029.1 coordinate 5,115,456, forward strand.
AGAATCTATGCTGGGCAAGTAAAGATTCCTCACATGGGTATGTGTGTAACATTTTAAGGACTCCTGCTGTCTCTCTCCATCTGATCAATCAACCCTTGTGAGTGCCAAGAACGGCTTAGAGGGCTGCGGTTACCATATCTATCTATCTATCTATCTACTGTGACTGCCTAAACGGAAAGTGCCAGTAGTTGCTATAAAAAGTGGAGCTAATATTTAAGTCACATGTTAAGTTTAGTAATTTATCTAAATACCTAAAATACCTTCCAAAATAGCCTTACCATTTCAGTCTTGTCTATAACAACCTCTTATGACACATTTCATGGATTTAAATTGACATATAAATGTATCCAACATTGAAAATAATCGTTTCCATACCCCCTGATTGTAAGAAGTGAATAAAAATTTAAAGTTAATGACTGAAACAGATCACCCAAGTTAGAAATCATCACACTTTGTTGATAATCAAAATTGGATAAAAAATAAGAGTGATAAGCAAATTTGGTGGGAAATGAAGTGTTACTATATCAGACTTAGGCCCACAAAGTTGAAACATTATCGGAACTCAATAACACCTCTGAAAATTTTATTATAGAATTAGACCTGTGATACAAAATGGTTATTTTTGTAGACAAAACTTTGACCTTTTAAACTATGGATGTTTTCTGAATTTTTACGGAAATTTGGAAAATTACAGTTTTTGAAATGGCTGAATTTTTGAAAATTCAAATTTTCCCACAAATTTCTCACCAAATATATGAAATCAAAGTATTCTGCCAATTTTCTGAACAAATAAGTTAATATGAGTGCTCACCAATTTGAGAAATTGCTCTCTACACGTGGCATGTTTTTCAAATTTTGAAAAGCAGCAAAATCTGCGGTTTCGGAGTGACCCCCCTGGAGTATCCATATTTTCAAAATATATGCATGTCCCACTAGTTTCTCCCCTGATTTACTAAATATATGAGTTTTTTCATGAATGATCATGAGAAATGGCTCAAATGGAAGTGTTACGATGTCAGACTTGGGCCCACAAAATTTATACATTTCTGCCACTTATCAAAATTAGTGAAAAATTAAATTTTGAAAATTAGCCCTATGATACAAATGAATTATTTTTTTCCGATGAAACTATGACTAATTTACTGTATAAACATATTTTTTTATTAATTAAAATCAAATTATGAAAATAGGGTTGGTACTACATTGACATTTTTGACTGTGGGAATTTCATGATTATTTACAGAAATTCGGAAAATTACAGTTTTTGAAATGACCGAATATCTGAAATTCACATTTTCACACAAATTTCTCAACAGATATTTAAAATCCAAGTGTTTTGCAAATTTTCTAACCAAATATGGTCAATATAAGTGCTCACAAATTTGAGAAATTGCCCTCTAACATGGCATGTTTTTCAAATTTTGAAAAACAGCAAAATCTGCAGTTTTGGAGTGACCCCGCTGGAGTATCCATATTTTCACAATTCCTTTATTTCCAACAATTATCTCCCCTGATTTACGAAATATAGGTGTTTTTCTATGAATGATCATGGAAATTGTTCAACATGGAAGTGTTACTATGTCAGACATAGGCCCACAAAATGATACATTTCCCGAAACTTATCAAAATTTGTGAATAACTAAATTTTGAAAATTAGCCGTGTAATACAAAATAATGTGTTTTCCAAATGAAACTTAACTAATTTACTGAATATAGGTAATTTTCATTAATTTCAATCAAAATTATGATAATAGGGTTAGTATTACTTCGACATTTTGACTATTGAAATTTCATGATTTTTTACGGAAATTCGGAAAATTACAGTTTTTGATATGGCTGAAATTTTCTTAAAATTCAAATTTTCCCACGGTTTTCTCACCAGATATCTAAAGTCGTAGTATCTGCTAATTCTCTAACCAAACATTGTCAATCCTAGACCCGCACAAGATTAAGAAAGTGGCCTCCAAACATGGCATGTTTTTCAAATTTTGAAAAACACAAAATCTGCAGTTTCGGAGTGACCCCCCCAAAGTAGTCTTTCTTGTGAAATTAATAAACAGAGGTGATTTATTGTTAAAAACAATGCTAGCCTTCATCCAAACCCAGTCTGGATAGTTCTTGTTGTTAATTTTTTCTATCTTCCAGAGAGGGCTGAACATCGACCACTTTTTTGTTGAAGAAATGAGGATTTCTGTGAAAAATGGCTTCCCCCGACACCCCTATTTTGAGGCCCCCGTGAGAAAGTATTCTGAGTTTTGAAGTTCCAACTTCACATTTCTTCGTTTAAGAGGTGGTCTGGTCACTACGTAAAATTTTAGGCCATTCCGAGAACGTCATCCGAACCAATTCCCTGATATTGCATGATTTTCTCTGAGACAGCTCATTAAACGCATTTCTTCAATAAAGAGAAATACGGTATTTTTTCCTCAAAAGCCAATAAATAAGTACAAACCATTGCTTCTGTGCACAATATCTGGTCCGGCTGGTGCACAAAAAATGTGGTGGCACTGTAATATGTAGTAGGTACTTGAATACTTTTGAAAATATAATATGTATTGACAGCCAAGTATATCATTAAACATGTTAAATGTTTTCAACAGCCAAGGTTCAGATAAACAACAAAATGCAAAACCTTGACAATTTTTTCATACAAAGAAGTGTCCCCTCCAATAGCTGCCTCTTGTTTTCTGTATAATTTTATGATACCATATGTGGGTAGGACATTTGATAATGGCCCCATATGTCTTGCTGTATCCTCTTACTGTAGCTGTTTTATTATGTTGACTTTCTGCTGTTTTATTTTGTTGATTCTCTTGTTTCTAAATGAGAATTTTTCAGGCCATGGCATCAGTCTGCGGAGTTAATGGCAGGGTATTTCCTTTCAAAATTTAGGAGAAAGTAGATGCTCGGCAGCACACTTGGGACACTGCATATAATGCCATATAATATGTTTTTTACTAATCTGAAGCTTCAGTTTGAAACCTTCTTTTTACCAAATTCGAAACAAATTCTAGATAACAAACCTCAACCTTGATGGTATTTTCAAAGACATCAGATGGGTTATGATGGGGCTTTACATCATGTATTGTTGCACTGTTAAGACTTAATAGGACAGGCATGGGCGATAAGAAGGGAACCCCAAATTTTGGTACAAGGAAAAAAATGTGTCTGACATGAACTGCCCTGGCTTGGATACCAACTTGGTTCCGATAGGTAAGCAGATCTAGACAGAAGATGGTCACTTAAAATTCTCAAACAAACATACCACTTATAATGTGGGTTTTTTTTGGGCTAATATTTGTGTCACACACAAAACATTTTTCAGTCATAGACCATTTCATAACTATCAGCAACCTACCTTTCTCTATCTCGGTGGTCGTACGGTCGATCGTGTATATATTCCCTCCTTTGGAAGTGAAAGGGGCGAGTATTGAGATCAGTGGTTGGGAGACTAGAACTGCTGGACGCTGCGGAACGTAAAGGTTTCGGAGGAGGTACGTTCTCGTAAAATCCTTCCCCTACGCTGTGTCTTGTGGATATCGAAGAACTGGAACCAGTTCCAAAAGAAGAACGCTGCGAAGGATTCCTTCTGCCTTCTACATAATCTGAAAAAAAATAATAAGATAAAAGTTGAGAACAAAACATACATGGAAGAGTCAACATGAAGGTTAGTCGGAAGTTCAATTGGGAGGCAACAAAATACATTGTGACAGCAATCCCAAGGGAAGAGAAAGTTGACATCAAATTCTTAAGTTCCTATTCCATGATAATTTAATCTAACTAATTCCAATTGGATAACAACAATGATTGCTTTATAAATAATGGCTTTAAAGAGAAATTTTTGGTTGGCTAAGTTCTGAGTTATTTCTTGTACATATAGGGGTTATGTGGGCTGATAAGGTACACCCCCGAATGAACCATGATATTTTACAATATGATTGAAATAGCCATTTAAAAAGAGTCAGGAACCAAACCTGAGACTCAGTGACAAGTCAAGCACCAGACTACAGAAATGTTTTGGTCATTTTTAAAGAGGGAAAACCTTTTTTCCAGCTCTGACAACAACAGACCACCATATGAAGAATTTACAAACAAGGCACACCAGAATTTGAATCCAGGGTCCAAAGAAGAGCAGAGAGAGGCAAGTGTTTTATCACTGGAATGATGAAAGGTAGGATCAAACTGCAAAGTGCCTTAGGAACAATAACATTATCTGGTTTTAGAAAATATCGCTTGAAACAAAACCCTCCAACTTCAAACGGCTTGTTTATGGCTGAAAGAAATTACCCTCATAGAGACCGAACAGAAGAGAAGCGGAGAGGACAGGAGAGGACAGGAGAATTAGGAGAAAACAGAGCTTTTTGTTGTTTATTGGGCAAAAAAGATATTGCTAACAATTCATTTCACAGACAATAACAAGGATTGTGTTTTATTGGAAGCTGAAATGCCACAACATTCTGTAAGGCTTCTGCATCAAGGTTCTACATCACTTTACACCATCGTTCGAGACTTATTACTTGTATATTGTATGTCTGAGGGCGGTATCGTCAGTATCGGCTTCTGCTATATATGGTACAATATTCATCTCCCCCAAAGGCACTATTAACTGAGCTGGTTTCCAACAAAGCACTCCCCTAAATTGTGCCATAACTTGTAAATGGCAGAATTAATTGGCTAATGTATCATGCTAACAGGCGATTTATCACACTCGACCACCGCGAGTCATAAAGCGGCTCACGGTTTCTTTTAACAAAGTCTTTGAGCAAAATGCAAAGGACCCTCGCCTTCCGTTACCGTCAACTATCGCCGTTTTATTGAGATGCATTTTCTCGACCGACTGAGTGATTCATCACCATAAACTCCCAAGCACACGACTCCGCAGCCCTGCAGAAAAAATGTATCAAAAAAATAGGCGAAAGAGACCTCAAGCATTAAATCACTTGTGAGGACCTTCAGGGAACCTCTTTCCACAGCCTCTCTCAAGAATCTCTTTCAAATACTCCTCCAGAACCTCTTTCATGAACCACTTTACTTCTTTCCAGAACCTCTTTCCTGACTTTGAGAACCTTTCAAAAACCCTTTTAAGAACCTCTTCCAAGGACCTCTTCTGAGAACCTCTTTCATGAACCTCTTTCATGAACCTATTTCAAGAACCTCTTTCTTTTTGAAAACCTCCTTCAGAACCCTTTTATGAACCTCCTCACCTCTTTCAAGAACCTCTTATTCCACCTTTTCTTTGAAGAACCTCTTCAATACTTGTTCCTAACCTCTTTACAGAACCCGTTTTTCAGACTTTGAGAATCACTTTCAAAGCTCCTTTTAAGAAACTGTTCCAAGAATCTCTTTCCATGACCTCTTCAAAGAACCTCTTCCAGTATCAGAAATCTCTTGCAAGAATCTTTTACAAGAATATCTATCTTTCCACCAAGAACCTCTTTTCACATAAAATTTCACCTCTTTCAAGATCTCTATAGAAGACCTTCATTCAAGAACCTTTTTCAAGAACCATATCAAACCTCTTCCCAGAACTTTGTTTCTGCCTAGTAGAACCTCTTTCAAGAACTTAAATCAAAACCTCTTCCCAGAACCCCCTCACTCTCAAGAACCTATTTCAGAAACTCTGTAAAAACCTCTTTCAAGAAACTCTTTCCAAAACCTCCTTTTCCAGAACCTTTTGCTACAACCTCTTCACAGACCTTCTTTACCAATAATCCTCTTTCATGAACCATCATGAACATGAATGCCTATAAAGGACATTTCAGTTTCCTTGCCGAACCTCTCAAGAACCTTATTCAGGAACCTCTTGGTCAATCAATTTTAGAAGAACCACCAAGAGACTTGAGCAAAATGCAAAAATGCCACCAAGAGACTTCAGCACAAAAAATCTCACAACGCATATTCCACAACATCAAAAACTTCGCCTTATAACTTTGCATTACGCCAAGATGAAAAGGCTACATCGTTGGCCTCTAGTCATTTGTTTGCCAAATGTCGCATGAGATTGATGATTTTCTTTAACGACACATAAATTTGCAATGTTGAGCCCTGATGCCAGAGTTGAGGAGAAATATTCATGGTCTAATAGCATGCTTGGGTCTCAGCATTTAACAACAGAAGCCTTTATGCTAACAGTAAAATATTAATGCCTTGGAAACACATAACTCTACTTTTATGACCAACATCAATTAAGATGGCCTGCAGAAGATTACTGGCATGATTTCAAATTAATACTTCATGGTAAAAAATGTCAAAGAGACACTAAACTTAAATGTATCTGGAGCCAATAAATAATTTTGAAATTGAAATTGAAATTTGAAATTTTGAAATTGGTAATACTTGTATTAAAGTGTTTTTCGTCATTCGCTGCTTATGATGATTGCAGTTAATCATCACAACATGGAACTATATGATATGATCTTAACATGCCTTTCCCCCACTAAACTATTTAAGGTGTTATTGAACAATTCGAACTCCATGGTAGGAGATAAATTGTAGCTATCAATACCAATTGTTATTATGTCTTTTTATCAGATCTTTAAAACAGAAATCACAATTTTCAAGGCATTTGCCATAAAGAACAACAAAAGACATTAAAACTCCCTCAAGCAGTACTTCAGCTGTCAACATCAATCCATTATAAGGTCATTATAGTGCATCTTTATCATAAATTTATTGAGGTCTTTTTCACAACAGAAATTTTAAGAGATTACAATGTTCAAGTTATTATATTATACCATAAAGAGCGGCAAAGGAATTAAAACTTCAACTTGAAATGTCAAAACCAACTGCTCTTGGGTCTTCATATTTGATTGTTACAACAGAAATTACAATTTCTCAAGGACTCAAGGCATTTGCCATAAAGAGCCACAGAGACACTAAACTCCCTCAAGCAGTAGCTGTCAATATCAACTCGCTCTCAGGTCATCTTTATGATTAAATTTATTGAGGCCTTTTCCACAAACCAAACATTTTAATCGCTGTGAACACTATTTGCTATTGGTCTTTCCATTCAACATTCGCAACATAAAATTACATCAATTTTTACAGACCAATTGCTATGAAGTTTTCACATTCAATCTTAGCAACAGAAATTACAATTTCTCAAGGTATTTGCCATAAACAGCCGCACTGCCGCAGAGACACTAAAACTAACCCATGGAAGTAGTTGCTGTCAATCACCTTTATGATACATCATAGTGGTCTTTTCCAGAAACAGAAATATTGTGAAATGTCAAAACCACTGCTTCTAGGTCTTGACATTAGATCTTCATAACACAAATTACAATTTCTCAAGGTATTTCCATAAAGAGCCGCACTGCCGCAGAGACACTAAAACTCCCTCAAGTAGTAGCTGTCAATATCAACTTGCTATTAGGTCATTATAGTGCTTTTTTGTCATTAATTTCATTGACATCTTTTCCATAAATTTTTGTGAGATGTCAATATCAACTGCTATTAGGTCTCTACATTAGACCTTCATAACAAGGATTACCATTTCTCAAGGTAATTGCCATAAAGAGCCGCTCTGCCGCAGAGACACTAAAACTAACCCAAGTAGTTGCTGTCAATCACCTTTATGATACATCATAAGGTCTTTTCCAGGAACAGAAATACTGTGAAATGTCACACCAACTGCATCTAGGTCTTGATATTAGATCTTCATAACAAGAATTACAATTTCTCAAGGTATTTGCCATAAAGAGCCGCACTGCCGCAGAGACACTAAAACTCCCTCAAGTAGTAGCTGTCAATATCAACTTGCTATTAGGTCTTTGTCCTTGTTCCTAATCAATCTAATCTGAGCGTTGCTCTTAAGTGAACCTTTGCCATTTGTCTAGACAATACAATTTACTTCCTCCTGAGCGATCACATTGATGTTTCAGACTGACACGAGTTGTCGATCGTGTCTCGAAAACGGTGGAGTTAGATGAATGGGAGCGTAGTAGAGTTAGGCGGGCTTTTATATACTGCAGCTATACTCTCTATGCTGAAGTTGGTTTGAGGAGATGATCAGTTATTGTCAAAAAGGTTACTCTCCTAGCTTTTATCGTATGATGTACGACTGCACATGTCTGTCACTTTGATAGTCTGTTCCATCCATTTTGGTTTTGATATGAGCTGCCTGTACTTTTAATACTACATTCAGAGTACAATGCATATTGTATCCCTACTTTCAGTGGTTTGTAACCTCAATTTATAGTCCCTTGATTGTAATATTGTGCTTGTAGGTCCAGATATGATGGACTAAAATACATCAGTAAAGCTTTGGTGTTAATATCAGAGTCTGGTGGGTTCATTTAATATGTAAATGCCAAAGCATGAAGACGGGACTGCCTTAACACAAAAAATAAATTTTAAAAGACAGACTCTAAATTGTAATTACCAAATTTTTTCTCGAAATTCATTTTTTGTATTCAGTAATTTTGTTTTTTTTCCAAACATATTTGATAATTTTTTTGTTTTGGAAAATTTTTTCGAGCATGGTAATTTTTTTTTTTTCGAAAAAGATTTTTTTTCGAGCATTTTTGGTAATATTTTTTTTTCGAAAAAGAATTTTTTTTCCGAGCATTTTTGGTTAATTTTTTTTTCGAACATTTTTGGTAATTTTTTATTTTTCGAACATTTTACGGTAATTTCTTTTTTATTGGAAAATTTTTTTTTCGAACATATACGGTAATTTTTTAATTTTTCGAACATTTTACAGTAATTTTTTTTTTCAAACATTTTACGGTAATTTTTTTTTTTTTTTGGAAAATTAATTTTTTCCCAACGTATACGGTAATTTTATTTTTTTCGAATATTTTTGGTAATTTTTGTTTTTTTTTCCAAAATTTAAAAAAAGATAATTTTTTTTCGAACAATTTTGGTAATTTTTTTTTTTTCGAACATTTACGGTAGTCACGCGTGATGAGAAAAAAGTGCCAGGATCATATTATGGGATGTCTGAATCACTTTTTTTGATTGAACCATCTGGCTGGTTCACTCCTCGCATGTTTGCCATAAGGGACGAGACACCTCGCTTCGCTCGGTGAGCCGGTGGCTCTGTCCCGTCTATAAGAAACTGTTTGCCGCAGCCCACTTTCCTACGGATTGACTGGTAGGGCTCATCAACTCTAGCTCCCTTAAAATATCTGTTTGTACAAAAGACCTTACTAAATTATACATCTGTTATAATGATGCACTGTTAAGAATACTAGTGACGTAAAAGCAAGTTCATATTGACAAGCTGCATATTGTCAGCTACTGCTTGAGAGAGCGTAAGTGTCTCAACTACTACTTCATTGTAAATGACTTAAGAAATTGTAATTTTGGTACAAAGATCTAAACTAAAGACTTTATTACATTATGCATATCTACTATAATGATAATAATGACCTTCTTTGGCCAATGTATAGCAAGACGTTTGAGTTAGTGGAAAAACCTCAACTTGAGGTATCCTTCTGTTTATATATAGATACTGGTCTTGTGGACATATTATAAGAATGACACAATAGAGAGCCCACTTGATTTCAGCAGATAGCATACTTCACAGACCAAAATCAAAATCAACTTGTAGCTCATCATATTGGATAGCAACAGACGGAATAAAAAATATGAAGTTTTCCATTCCTTTTTCACTTCGTCAAAAAGGTTAAATGAAATATGAATGAGATATAACGCTTTGAACTGAGTAATATCTGAAGTCATGAAATGGAGTAGAACTTGTGATATTGAATACCATGCATCAGAATTTCTGATTGATTTATGTGATAAAATTTTATATTTTGGCAGTCATGAAGATGGTGATGGAATTTTAATAGGTTCATACTGAGATTACTGACAACTCAATAATCTTTACAAGAATGTAATGCTTGTAATATTTGACATGTCATATAAAATAGACATTAAGTACCTATTAGGTGTATCTCATACTAACCACAATTTGATGTGAAATTTCTTCTCTGTGCTAATGGTTAACAAATTTAGTTTTTCTATCCTTTTTGATAAATGCTTCTTGGTTATTCGTGAGTGCCACACATCCTTCATTCAAGAACTTCATTCAAGACCTTCTTTCAAGAAACTCTTTTCACCGTCTCTTTCAGGAACCTCATTCAAGAATTCTCCCAACTTCTTCAAAAATGTCTTTTCAGCCCAGCAGAACCTTTTTCTAGAATCTTTCTAACCTCTGAATATCCTACACAAACTCTTCCAACAACCTCCATTTTTTGATGTGTGTGTTTTGGTTATTCATAAATGGTTGCAAGCAACATGTCAAAAGTTGTTCTTTACGATTCAGAACAAGTTTTCGGACACGAGATCACAATTCACAGATTTAACACATACTTAACATGCGGCACTCACCTGAGATGATCTTTCCAATATCCAAGGAGATTTGAGACTTATGTTCACTGATCACTTCTAATGGTGTTCGGTTAACGCTGTCTGTTAAATGGGGATCTATACCTGGAAGCGGAGAGAGTAAAAATTGTACGAAAATTGTAATAAAATTTCACCCGTATTATAAAAAATTGCATTAAAATTTTATGAGAATCGCATAAATGGCGAAAACAAACACACCTATGGAGTAGCACAAGGTCACATTTAAAATAAAAACTCTCTACGATTTAGCCTGGAATGCTGGTTGGTAGTAAAATGTTAAAAAACATAAAGGAAAATCAAATGGCTGGGTTGTAATTATTGGGCATATCAAAATGGCATAAAAATATTGGATACATGACATCAAAAAGTTTCATAAATGGGATAAAAATGGGATAAAAATGGGATAAAAAGATTGGATGAAAGATTGCATTAAAAGCTTTTGGAAGCATAAAGAATCCGTAATCACTGTGGCATCCGTCGGCAGCAATATTGAAATAATTACGAATAATGAAGACGGCTTACCGTTCTCGAGCAACAGCTTAACGACATCTTGCTTCCCGAATAATGCGGCTTCATGCAAGGCTGTCCCACACTCAGTCTGTAAGGAATAAGAAGAAGATAGGTTAATAAGAGTTCAACTGACCACTTCAGGTTATTTACTTTGTCTGAATGTAGACTTTGAAGTCATACAGAGAGCATAATTATGGACCAAGAACTTGACATCAGTTGCAACATTATTTTCATAAGAAATTTCAATATTTATTCTTGGGGAGAGGGTTAAGTTCAGTTTGTAGTACTCTAGGTTTCCAATCATTTGTTCCAAGGTTTGATTCCAGCTCTAGTCTGGTTAACTGGACATATGTTGGACAGCTATTTCATTAATCCACTGTCTCATTGTGACTTTCTCCTGTCCTAATTAGCCTACAAGTGTAATACAGGATACATGTATGTAAAACACAAAACATCCTCTGATTCATCAATTCACTTATAGTTTCTCCAATATAGGAACTCCAGACCAGCAAACAATTAAAAATCAAGTGAGAATCATCTGGTTTCTATGTACTATCACTGATTGATAAATCTATAGAGCTAAACTGATAACTTAGGCAAATTCTTCTCATCCTAGGGTCTTTTCACTGTAGTTTCTTCGTCATACTGAGTGACAATATCTATGCGCATATCAAATACGACATCATATAAGTTCTAACAAATATAGCATACTATAATATAACATATTGTACATCTTGTAGAGCTGCTCTTAGGCTCTAACATCTGATCGTAAATCGTCGGTCTATTGTTGGACATCGAGGGCTTTATGGCGGACTGAATTGCGACCAACAGACCTTCGGTTCTTTCGTTATTACAGCCATAACTCATATGGAAGCCGGAGCATCCAAAAGGCTCATGTGTTAACATTAATATTTCATTCTTCCTCCAAGATTTTGCTCAGTGATCTACAGCAAAGGAATAAATAACAATTTTATTAGATGAATAATAAATCTATGCAAGCATAACGAATCTCAACATAATCGGCTTGTGTAATTGAAACCGATGGCATCTCAACTTGACTTTGTGAATGCAACAAAGATTGCATCTAATATCTCCATGCTATCCACTATTTTATTATTTCCAAATATGTATGAAGTATTTTGCAATTGACTCATATTTAATTAAAACATCCTGAATATGTCAGAAACATTCTTGAGCAGTTGTTAATATAATTACCAGTAGTTTTTGAGCGTCTTATGCGTAATACCCTATCTTAAATCTAAAACGCAATGCATCGGTGAGATCAGAACTCCAGTACCTAATGTCTCTCCTGACAGATTTGAACAAAACATTCTTCTAGTATGCACGACCTTTGACGGAAGATAAGACTATAAGTTTAACCACATTTTCAGGTCTCTTCCTTTTGCCAGTTCAGCCAGGAATTTCAGTATCAATATCAATCTGTGAGCAACTGAGCATCATTAAATTAACAACCCCTCATAAAGTATGAACTGACATCTTGAACATAACCTCAAATATAACGAAATAAAGGGAGGTGAATCCTAATTTGTTTCACATATCCTTGCTAGAAACCATATTTGGGGTAACTTGGAACTATTTTGAAGAAATTCTATCTCGGAAAGTTCATGAATATCGAGCCACATTTTCAGGTGTCTTTCTTTTGCCAATTCAGCCAACATTTCAGTATCAATATCAATCTGTGAGCAACTGAGCATCAAAGTCATCAATCAACACCCCTCATAAAGCCAAAACCCCAGAGCCAGACCTCTTTAGAGCTTACCTTGGTATTAATGTCTAACCCAGCCTCTAGGAGAACACAGACGACTTGTTTATGACCGTTCCTCGACGCAAGATGAAGGGGCCCATGTTGTTGCACCCGGTCTCGTAAGAGGTTGGGGTGTTTCCGTAGCAACAGATGTACCGTTTCTAGGCGACCATATTGGGCGGCGAGGTCTAGGGGAGACTCGTCCTTGAAATTTCTTATGACAGGCTCAGCGTGATACTGCAAAGAGAAAGAAACAAAAATTAAAACTTGAGTGACAACTGACAAGAGCGCAGAGGATTGGCCAGTGGTCAGGTGCTTAAGATATCTGAAGAAAAATCCGGGAAGCTTGGTAAATGAGTAACTAAAATCCAGACCCGCTCCACTTTGCCTGCATGGACCTGGGTAAAGAATCCAAAATGTTTCCATTCGACCTCCATAAGCAAAATTCAAGCATGAAATAGAATGCTGGATGTTGTTCCAATGTGATGTTAAATTGGTGGCCCCTTGTTTCATCGCCTGTGCTGAGGAAGTAAATGATTCCGAACGCTTCGGACATGGGTCAAATGTTACATATTCTCAAGAAAGTTTACAAGCAAGGGAGGCAGCAGTTGGTATCCAAGGAAGGAAGGATGAAATGAAGGAAGATTGGAAGAAATGACATAAGGAAGGCAGATAGGAAGGAAGGAAGAAAAGAAGGAATGAAAGAAGGAAGGATGAAAGGAAGAAAGGAAGGAAGGAAGGAAGGAAGAAAGGTAGAATGAAAGGAAGGCTGAAAGGAAGGCTGAAAGGACAAACGGACGGAATAAAGGAAGGAATAGCCCCTGCCATATACTTCAAGAAGACCATTCCTGAATCATGGGAATTTTTTATATAGAAATGATTTAGCATATCTAGGCATAGCACTTTTGAAAGTTATGACATTTTAGCTTCTCATGTTTACAAATGATTGCCATCTAATGCAAATGATTCCAGGCTCAGTCCCCTTTAGAGTCATATAGATACAATAGATGGCATTTCTTCAAGTAGGTCTACATCAGCATGATAGCACTGGCAGAAAAATTGAAAGAGAATATTGTAAAGAATATAATCTGGTATGCATAGAAGTCAGACTCTAAGGTAATGAAATAAATATATTAGTACTAGCACACCGATAAAGAACCAAATAACTACTGAAAAACAATTGGCTAGCCATCTTTGAAATATTTTTCTGAATATGTCTTCGAATTATTTGAAGACATTACCAGACATCAGAACTAACATCATCAGAGAATATGAATGTCTTCACCTAAACAATGATAATTTGGTCAGTGAAGTTCAGTGCCATCCTTATGAAAGAAGGATAAATATTAAAACAATACAGGCAATTTCAAATGGCAACCTGCTTCTCAGCAAAATCAGATCTGAAACAGGCCTTTTCCCCTTTGGTTCAGGCCTTTTTGCTTTGTAAAGTTAGCAAAGGTCTTAACCATAGAGCCCCCTCCCCCAAAAATTGCATTGTTTCAGTGGCTCATTAAAGAACAGACATAGCAAGAATCCAAAGCATATAGTGCCAACAGTAACTGCAACATAGGGTGATAAAAGATAGATATTAATCCAACAAGACTACATCCAGTAACAGTTATATTGCACCTTCATGGCACGGAATATTACTGCACAGACAATTTGCAACTTATTGGTGAGGAAATAATGACATCAGTTGTCGATTCACTGCATTGCTGCAAACAATCAGGAGGAATTTACGACCTCCTCATGCCAAGGAATTGTTTAGAAATGGCAGGAATGTGAAGGAATGTCAGACAATGCCAAGGAATGTCAAGGAATAACAAGAATGTCAAGGGATGCCATGCTATTTATGGCTGCAGCAGCCCAGCACAAATACACATGCTACATCTACATCTATCATTGATTAAGGAAACATAGATATGGTCCCCACACACAACAAAATTGTCCATACAGTATCTGTACACACTGTATATTGCTGCACTCATGCCACTGAGACTGTCTTACATTCCCCAGTGCAAATCTGGACATGGTTGTTTTTCCATTGCTGTTGCAGTTTTTGGAAATTGCAAGATAACGCTAGGGTTTTTATCTCATGAAGGAGGATGCCAGAATATTTTTGGGACCTCCAGAAGTTGTGCTCTGTAGGACATTGATACGGTCGCCATTCGCCAAGCACAACATAGTTGTACAGGCAGTGTCTATAGAATTTACATGCTGTATTTTTCTACTGTCTCTTTGGGTACATTATTTTAGAAACATCATTTGACTTCATTCTCTTCTGATGTCGTCAGCATCTTCTTTGTCATCTTTGTATTGACAAAACCTTGATAAAGTCATAGGACTGCATGTTTGGACAACATCTTTTATATAACATTTTTGCAAAGCAGCAGTGCTTTGGCTGTATCTGTTTAGCTACTTATATGTGTGTCATTGGTAGCATTGTCCCTTCATCATTTGCGCTTGTATTTTTGGCCATCTTGTATGATTCTCTTTTTGCTGCTCCTGGGAATAGCTTCTTCTTCTGCTGCCATCCCTCAATCATCCTAATAGCTCTTGTGATATATTAACTTCAGGCATTGTCGTTCTCATGGTATTAGAGAGACTGACAATGACATTTATTAATTAGATATATCTGGTATTCTTCAGAACAAATTCTGTCTTCTTGTTTCGTGTTGAATGTTTTTAGCCACTTTTGCAAATAGTGTTCATTGCAATGTCCCGTAACTTTTTTTTTAATCACATAGTTCACATTTGTTAATATTTTTGGAGAAAAACACCAGGAGCAAAATCACATCAGTGTTAATCCATTTTCATTAGAAGTTGGATAGCTTTAGGTACAACCCATTTGGAATCAGATTGCTCCAGGTACAACACATCTGATGTTAGATAGCTTTCGGTGCTAATACATTGATGAAACAATATTGTTAGATACATTTTGTGATCTTCATTTATACCAACAGAATGAGACTATATTGCTTTTGGTGCCATTTCTTTTTTGCTTAAGGAGTTTCACAGCACTCGTAACTATTAGAGGCAGTATTGGTTACATGACTTCGAAGGTCTATTATCAGATTATATTCAGTATACATGTGCCTTGATAATGAGGAGTTATCAATACCAAAACCTAGGAATTGGATGCATTTACACAATGGGTCTGTACTTGAAACGTATTAGCAGAGTACTTTTAGTTGCTTCATGCTGTAGTTATGGGTTAATTCTACTCAGAACATAGGTGTTCTCCTATTACCAACCGTAAAACTGGGATATAAATATATTGCCTTAACATATGTGATATAAACTGATGTTACAAACTTAGAATGTTAGATGGGTATACATCTTCTTCAAACACACCTTTCAATCTGTGCCCTTTGAAATTATTTTTCTCGAAGTGCTTCGGCTTGTCGTTCAGTTAGGCAGAAGGGGTCCCTATGACATCTGTATATTGCTGCGATTTATTTTCCCCGTATATTCTGGGGCTTACAATAATCCTTATTACCTTTGTATGGTGATGTTAAAGATAGATTTGGGAATTCCACTTCTTGGTGTAACGGATTTTTTAAAATACGATACGATTCGATAAGAATTTATTGTCATGTAATACATGAAATTTGTTTTGATAATTACACATTAAATTTTGCTCATCCACAAATTTTGACTGTCTTCTTTTTGAGAGTTTGAATCTCTGATACTTGTGACCATTCCAAAACAACATACATTTGGAGGTCCCTTCAATACATAGTGATATCCTGATTCATAAAATAAAGATCCTAGCGTTATCTTGCAATTTCCAAAAACTGCAGTAGCAATGGAAAAACAACCATGTCCAGATTTGCAAGGGAATGAGAGACAGTCTCAGTGGCATGAGCAAAGCAATATACAACGTATACAGATACTGTATGGACAACTATGTTGTGTGTGGGGACCATATCTATGTTTCCTTAATCAATGATAGATGTAGATGTAGCATGTGTATTTGTGCTGGGTTGCTGCAGCCATAAATAGCATGCCATCCCTTGACATTCCTGTTATTCCTTGACATTCCTTGGCATTGTCTGACATTCCTTTACATTCCTGCCATTTCCAAACCATTCCTTGGCATGAGGAGGTCGTAAATTCCTCCTGATTGTTTGCAGCAATGCAGTGAATCGACAACTGATGTCATTATTTCCTCACCAATAAGTTGCAAATTGTCTGCAGTAATATTCTGTGCCATAAAGTTGCAATATAACTGTTACCAATTGTGGTTAAATGTAGATATTATTGTGAATCTGTGATGTATCCTATGTGCTATGTTTCTTGCCGTTAATCAATAGGTCAATTTGTTAAGGCTTCAGTATGCAATAGCCTGACATGGAAACACAACTTTAGGACGGTGATCTAAAAGTTTAGACATGCCTCACTTTAATCAAGACTCAAGACTAAAGAATTTTATTTCTCCACAAAATTTTACAATTATACAATTTTGAACTTATTATCATTGATTTGTAAAAGAAGTAGCTTTAGTTGAATACAACATGTACAATTAAAATAAATTAAGTGGAATAATCAAAAGCGTGGGTCAGTAATAATGCCATTTGGCTGCATATTTGTAGGCTTATCATAATTTTTGCATGCAACTCATTGGTTGCAAGTCATGCTAAAAAGAATGATCAAAGTCATTAGTATCAAGGCAGTCCCTGATAGTAATGAGTGCTGTCAAACTCCTTAAGCAAAAAATTAAATAGCACCAAAAACAATACACCCTCAGTCCATTGTTGATGAAGACCACCAAATTGTTAGAAGGAATCATTTTATCGATGTATTAGCACCGAAAACTACCTAACATCAGATGTATTGTACCCAGTTAATTAACACTGACAAGATTTTCCCTGTATGTTTTTTTTTCCTCCAAAAAAACTTCCATATGTGAATAGTGGGACAAAAGAGGTGAAAATATAGAATAATGAATGTGTGTCTGTGTGTATGCAACAGTGAGCTAAACGTGTATGTATTCTAAAAGACAATGACATTGGAAGAAAGAATTTGTTCCGAAGAATACCATATATATCTGATTAATAAATGTCATTGTCAGTCTCTCTAATACCATGAGAACGACAATGCCTGAAGTTAATATATCACAAGAGCTATTAGGATGATTGAGGGATGGCAGAAGAAGAAGAAGCTATTCCCAGGAGCAAGAAAGAGAATCCTGCAAGATGTGGCCAAAAGACAAGCACAAATGATGAAGGGAGGCTGGGCAACCAGACAGACATATGCCATATAACCAAGGAGATGGATAAAACAAGTGGTCAGAACATAGAATCATATATAGGAAACTGATAAAGGAATGGTGCTAAAGTGACAACCAGGTCCTGTCAAGTTGCACACTGAAAGTAAACTTTACATACGTGTAGACAAGAAAAAGAACAACACTTCATTGCAGGTTAAAGAAACCGTTTTACTGCAATCACATCTCGGTTTTAGCCTCAGAAGTTTTTACCTGATCAAATAAAGAAGTCAAGTCTAAGAGATATAATAATGAAAAGACGCCATTATGATAGTGTCAAAATATTGATACAAAGGATGAGGGGCAAAAAATGAAACCACCCAAAACCATTCAAGAATACCTATACGTACTAACACAAGGGATGTTGCAACTAAGAAGATCCAGCATTGAAGATAGAGCCAAAAAAGATCTATCACTCAACAAAAAACCACAGAAAAGACTAGATCACTTTGGCCTATAAACAAAAAAACACAGGCAAAGACCTTAAAGGTTTAGCCCTAAAGATGTAGCTAAAAATAACAAGCAAAGAAGACACAGCTTACAAGACAGAGCCAAATTTCTCCAGCCAAGACATGGCCATGAAGATGTAGGCGGACATAATTTTTCGACAGCGGCATCATCTCTGGGCTGGGACGAATCGCATGTCTGCAACAAATCTGTCATCTCGCCTTCTTCACTTCCTTGGCCTGACACCAAATTTGTCCGACACGCGAATGCCCAAAATAAAACGCAGATAAAAAGTCGAGAACGTCGTCCCGCAAGGACTTCGCAGAGATGTAAAAGCGGGAGGAGAGAATTGTTTCTAGCAGCCGAGCAAAACGAAACTGGAAAATAACAGAGCCAGAAAGCTACTTGCATCAGCTACTAGGACCTACCAAGAAGTGATAGATGGATATGAGACATGCACAAAGCACTGTAAAATGCTATCAATAAATACATGGCTATTTGGAGCTGAAAGTAGGAAGCCTTGCAAAGGAGATATTGTTAGGGATGTTCTGATACTGAAACCCATATCGGAACGGTGGTATCGGAGCCCAAAAACCAGTATCGGTATCGGATCGGTGGCAATCCTCTATATTTAAACAATGGCATCAGTATCGGGATGGTATCGGTATCGGTAACTATCCGCAACAAAAAAAAGCAGTATTTTTATTGAATCAGAACTGAAAAAGTGGCATCAGTAATCCTTAGATATCGTCGTAACTTTGGAATAGCTGTTAGGTGTGAACAAGGAACTTAGTAGGAGGAATAGGTAGGTAGGAAAAGGTATGTTGGTGGGTTAGTGTACTGCATCCCTCAAAGACTATTTTTTAATAAATGAGGAGTGGTTGGGGGATGTTATTGAAGAATTAATATGATTATGGAAGAAGGAAGCCTACAAAATGTTGTGCGTCTACCCATTAGCAGGATATCCTAAAAATATTGTTAATTAGAAGAGACACTGATAATAGGGACCGCAATGACATCTTGTCGGTTAATAGCATTGTAGCTTATGTTCTTGTTTTTATTGTCATCAACGACGTGAACAAAGTTTTTATCTTATCTTATCTTATTTTATCTACTTAGTTCGGATCCCTTTCACCATAAATTTAAACTATCATATCCTGATACAATATGGTCAGCATTGGATTGAAAAATGCAATTTTTTCATGGCGACACTGCTCAAAACTGTTCTGAAAATTACAGAAAAAAGTTACAATAGATTTCTGCAGTGCAGTGCAGAATTCAGCTCATAAAAGCCAGCAGTTCCTCAGAGGTGAAATAATCACTAAATTTATGCATTTAGCTGCAATAAACTCTGATATATTCTTGTGTATGGCTAATACAATATTCTATTGTATGCAATGTTATGCAATGATATGCAGTGTTAGGCAATGTCTCCCAGGGTAAGCATGTATTTGTTAACACAATCATTTGGGTGGGAAAAACCACAATGACAAATATGGATATTAGAGTGAGGACAGTGGATTACATTAGAAACACCATCAAAGATATAAGATACTCAGAAGATGTAGAAAGAAAAGGGGCTTTATGTCCTGTATTTATGCATTGATATCCTCTAAGTATAACACATGTTGGCTCACTCTTGATTCTGACTGAAACATCAGCCTACTGGGAGTTATAAATAGCTACAGCCAAATGTAAGCCACAGAGCTAGAAACAAGGCATGGGATACCTGGTACATGATGAGATAGAACAGAAAGAGATATCTATATACATATATAAAATTCACCTCTCCATAATTCCTTTGTAACGGGTCTTCTCAGTTATGGCTTAGCTGACGGTCATAATATTTTACAACTGAGTCCTTTTATACCCAAGCTGTGTTCTTAAAACCCCAAATCTATCATAACTTCCGAATATTGAATTATAGAGAGCAAAAAGGATATTTCCGCATGAATTTCAATCGTTCTGCTGCAGTGATAGCAGCATCATGGCCAGCAGCCAAACAGAGTGAGTGCTTAAAACACTTTATCGATGGTGAAAGTGCAAAACCTCGTAAGTCAAAAAAAGCTGTTTTTCAGAAATTGAAAAAAACTGCCAAGTGTCTTTTTTTTAAGGTAATGTTTATTAATAAGTGAGTTATAGCCAACTAGATATATAGAAAGTGACACCCTGTTGTAGCAAATTTTTTGTCAGAGGTCGTTTACCCCTTGCATTGATGTTACCATCAGATGTGATTGAAAATGTCGACTTACGAGGTTTTGCACTTTCACTTTCTACCAGTGCAAAACCTTGTAACTCGATCATTTATCACACTTTAAAGCAACTTGCAGTATTGAATATACTTTCAATCTATGTATATACAGTGAAAATTATAATTTGCGTATGACAGATTGCAATAATAAATTTTATTGAGTGGCTACAATGGCAAGAATGAGGAAAATGATATTTTTTTCAAATTTTCGTGCACTCTCTTTTTCAATAGCCTACATCACCAAAACAAATATAGGGAGGTAAAATTTTTTAATCAGGAAACTTGCTGGGAGTCATAAAAAAGTAACACAGTAACTGTTTTTCAAAAAAGTTGAAATATCCCACAATATGTGCTTCACAGTTCTGATTTGAGTTACAAGGTTTTGCACTTTCACTTTTTGAAACATATCGACATACAAGGTTTGGTGAAATCATTCTGTTACCAGTGTGTTACAGCTTCCAAAAATAGCAAACTGGCAAGGTAATCAACTGACAACGTGTATTGGATATTAAAATAGTCATTCCACCAAAAATCTAAAAATTGCAAAATTTTGACATACGAGGTTTTGCACTTTCACCATCGATATATAGAAGAAAGGCAGTTTTAAAGCCCTTCAAAAACATAGAAATGGTTATGAATTACGGATGCAATTAAGAAAGGAATTACGGACGGGAATAAGGAATTAAGCAAGGGGGGAATGCATGAAGGCCGCAATGAAGGAAGATCTAGGAATGAACAAAGAAAGGAATGAATTTTTTAAGGAAGGAATGAACGAATGGCAAAAGGAAGGCAAACAGGACAGAAACAAGAAAGGAAGAAGGAAGGAAGAAGGAAGGATGGCAAGAACAAAGATAGATATAGATAGATAGTCTAAAAATATAAAATAATATAAGTAGTCAACACGGAGAAGCATTTGCCGCAACAATTACAGGATGGGTCAAGAAGGACAACACTATGCCAAAAAAACACGATATGGCCGATTTCTTTGAAGAACACAAACAAAAACATGTTTACAAAGTCAAGCATAAAGCACTCAATGGGACGGCAAAATGGATGGAGAGATGGGAGGATGATTGGGTCCTTCCACCATGCATTAATAAGGACACAAGGACCCAAAGCAGCAGCACACCTGAAGCTGCTGTCCATCATTGCCCCAGGTCCACATAAAGAGGGCGTCGAGGGGCATTCAGAAGTCGTCCTTTCTTTAAATTCACCATAAATATCTTGACATAATATTCACACAACTCTTGAGCATGTTGAGTGAGTAAATCAACAGCACACTATCAATACCCCTTCTACCCGTCTTTTAGACGGGTACACTGCTAGTCATATATAAAGAGACAGAGATACAGAAACAGATAGACATAGCCATTTATTCACAACCTCAAGCTCTCATTGAATGACCTGACTAACTACATTTATGACACTTGCCAAAATAGGAGGCACTATGCTTTATCCGCAGGACCGCGACAACACATACAGAAGTAGGGCAGCATCTGACTGCCCACAATCGAGACAGATATATTGATAGATAAAATATAGACAGACAATTCCAACTGAGAAAAACAGAGAAAGATAGAGACAGATTAGATAGATGTGCACAGCAGTTAAATAGATAGACTGATAGACCGGCCCTGGATAGGATTTTTCTTGCCCAAACACTAAGATGCCCTTTTATGTTTCAAATATATATATAGGCTTTTATTGACACAGAATATACCACATCTTGAACAATGCAAGTTCAGTCAACTAATTCCAACCACGAAAGACTGAAACATAAGGCCAAGAAATGTCTTCAAGTAGGTCTTCAACAGTCAGGTACAGACTGTCTTGCAGTGAAGACTGGAATAGGATGGCTAATAATCATGCAAATAAACACTATCTTGCAAGCGGGATGAATACAATTCAAAGACTGAGAAAGCATAAGAAAAATGTTATGTCCTTCAAACGATTTATATCCACATAAGTTTTTGAAATGTCATTAATGGAATAACACGAAGCTGTCGCATAAATTTAAATGCAGTCTTTCAGAGTATTCGTTTAGCAAAATGAAATTTCTGGAAAAGTGAATTGATGGCGACTATGCGTGTGCACCGTACAGTCTAAGATAAATAATAATTCAGAAATTTCTGAAGAAAGTCTGGAATTCAGGAAAAATTATGGGCCATAAAACCAAAACAAAGGTTCCTGGAAATCCTAGAATTTACAGCA
Source organism: Platynereis dumerilii (assembly GCA_026936325.1). Taxonomy (NCBI): domain Eukaryota; kingdom Metazoa; phylum Annelida; class Polychaeta; order Phyllodocida; family Nereididae; genus Platynereis; species Platynereis dumerilii. The sequence goes on from JAPTHN010000029.1 coordinate 5,138,268, forward strand.
ATTACATGTGTATTTTTTTAATATCATAATTTCATTTCGTTGGTGAACATTATCGATGATGAGTAATGACCAATTAAACCTGTTTCATCTCATTCCATCTTTCAAAGAGAGGTCTCCCTATTGTGAGGAGCAAATATATGAATGTTATAGTTGTGTATATATATAAGAAATATTGTATATTGTATAATGGTCTTTTCATGTATGCCTTTTTCACTACGAGTACATTTTTTGTCTGTCTGTCTGTCAAATCACTAACCACAAAGGGTAACAGTCGTCGTAAGTTACTCCGTAAAATTTGATTTTTGAGTCAGCTTTTAAATTGATTGAGTGAGATGGTTGCACAATTCCTTTGAGCACACATAGCCTGTTATTTTAAAGTTATGACAATGGAAAGATTGTCATAACTTAAAACAACAAGCTGTGTTAGCTCAAACAAATTGTGCCACCATCTCAGTCATTTTAAGCTGAATTAAATATCAAATTTTACAGTGTATTAAGCAAAATTTACTGTTAAATATAGATCGTACGGTTTAAGGCAGATCCTACTGTAACCAAGACACTTCTAACAAGACTCTGCCCCCATATGGAGCTAGCCCAAGAAACACAGACTGTAAGCAGGCTAAGGAAAAAAAGAAACTCGCTCTCTTTCACTAATGAGGTGAAAACACATGATTTAGAAAGCCAGAGCCTCACAAAGAAGCAAAGAAGCCAAGTAACACACCATTAGGTGTCTTAAAAAAAGAAAGTTTTGCAAAAAAGTAACAAGTAGAATGTATTTACCTCTAACAAGACAGCAACGGTGTCGGCATGGCCGTATTGGGAGGAGCAGTGGAGGGGGGTGTCGCCGTCATTATTCTGAAAATAGACAAAAAGAATCGGTTAGAAATTATACAACAATATTTTAGTTGAGCAAATCATTTAGATGGATTATTTGGGTTTAGCCGGGTGGCACAGAGGTTATGGTTCTCGTCTGCTCCGCTGAAGGTCTTCGTCAGCATGGGTTCAAACCCCGTTGGAGAACCCGAAGTTTTCAGTGGAGCTTCACCTTGTTATCTATCTATCATCTATCTATAATTAGAACAAAAAGAGGATGCAGCATAGATCACCCAGCTTACTCCACAAGAGCTGGAATTGAACCCTGGACCCAGCAATTACAACCCAGAGCACTACCAAGTGGGATAACGACTCCACTCTGCAGTAATCTAAACCAGTGTTGCTGGCATTTTCGCTTTAATCCTTTGCACCATTTCCAACTTATCGACAGATTATTATTTTGCCATTCCCTCATTCAAAAAGAATTCAGTAAACCAACAAATCTCTGACACAAAAATATTAGAAATCTACTAAAAATCAAAATTTTGAATAAATTTCAACCTCAAAAATACTAAATCTTCTGCAGACTCTACAAATACTAAATTCCCATATCTTAAATAGACATCTATAGTATGATCTGAAAACACCCACTTCTCCAACTACACAATCCAAATCTCAGTGTAGGTCATGCCAGTATTATCCAGTACTTTCTCAATGCCCATGACTGTCATACTACTGCCACATCATCTTGACAAATGGCCTTAAAATCAACAGCAATGCCCATTTGTCATAGCCTGACATGAAGGCATCCCAGTTTTGATTAGGATCTCAAAATTTCATCAATTCCTGGTCTTGAAGGTCACTCCATATAAGATTGATGTGATGGTTGAAGTATCGGTGAAACAATGTATCCGGTATTGAGCATTGTCATGTCAAAAAAGAAGTAGAGAAAAAACTTCAATGATCTCTAAATTGGAGTAGTAGTGGTTTATGTTCAGGCTTCACATGATCAACTATGATATTACATGAGAAGATTATTGGGTCTCAGAAATAACAAAATGTTGACATTCTTGACTGCAACAAGGAGTCAATCTTCCCACAAATCAGTTATTTGATAATAACTTATTTCATCTCAAAATATTTTATGCATTTTAGTGTATACAGGACTAAAAAATGTATGAACATGTGACAGATAAAAAAAACACCAAGAGTATGGCCTATTCTATATAGAATCCATTAGATATTTGGCATGACTAGAATTTCCAACATTACTGAAATGGCAGTGAGATGTGTTTGTTTTTGGTGAGCAATAGAAGTGGATGTGTAATATTCACGTGTCTGTAACAATCACAAATGAAACAATCCCGGAATACAAATTGCACAAATAGCGAGAGTAGGGTGGGTGGGGTGACCCTATTTTACTCAGCTATTAGCCAAGGGAGCATGCAACAATAACCAGATTTCCCCTGTTTCTAACCACCCTCCCTCTTTCCACCCCACATGCACTCATTTTACCCTAATTCCCAAACACCCTCTTGTAACAACAACAAGTATTCCCCAGGGATCTAAACAGGGTGCATTCCTCCACCCTGCTTTACCCCTTTCTCCCTGGTGAGGCTAGTGTCACATGATGACTGTCACAAAGTCACATGACTCAGGCAGAGTCAGAGGGGTGTTGCACTGACCCCACTGGCCCCTTGACCTAGATTTGATCCAGGTCATTGAGAACAGCTCTGGGGTAAAACCATCTATCTTCATCCCACCAAGACCACCATGGAGAAGAACTCTGAAGAATATGTAGCCTACTGAATTATCAATGTTTATGGCCAGTGTGAGAAAATGATAAATTCACCCTACATGAGCAGCAGAAAAATGAAGCTGTTATACTGTGAATTTATCCCTACACTAGGCCTATGTGTTTGCTTGGCCACTTGTTTGGCTTAGTGTGCCACTTGACCCAAAATCGTAATCAATCAAATCTCTACCCAGCTCTGCAAAGAAGCCTTTCTGAAAAGAGTATTTTGGCTGTTTTCAATGTTAACGCTAAGTCAACTTTATAATGTTTCCATAAAATCAACACCAATGTGCATTTTCAGCTGGCTTTTATATCAGGAAAATAGGGCATATACTCAGTATAGTAGTTAGGCCTACCAAGAAAAGGCAAATCTAATGATTTGAAAAAGTGAAAATCAGAACCAAAATTTTCAAGATATGATTTATATAAAACGACCTATAATTGTGCATAAATCTAGATGGTAAAAACTTCCATTCCTATATGTACACTAAAGACTTCCAAGTAAAATAGGCATGTTAAAAGACTCTACTGAGTCCTCACCCATAAGAACAGTAGTCTGGACTTAGATACCATCTAACATTGATACAATAAAGACAAATCTCAACAAATTACATCAGTTAATAGGAAAAAGCTTTCAGCCTATTTTAAGAGACTCCCACTCTGTGTCACTGTCAGTGTGTTGCTCCGCAGAGCAAAAGACCGACCAGCTAAATAACCAACTCCAAATGGACACAAACTCAGACTGAGTGATCTGGTTGGCTACATCTAGGACACATGCAAAAACACACTAAGTCACTGTGCTATATTGGTAGTACAGATAGACATAAAGTAGTCGGTAGATAAGATTAGATGAGACTGTTATTTATGCCCCAAATATGATTTTTTTATGCAGTGCATCAAAATAACAAATTAGAAATAGACTTGAATACAAATTTGTTGTGCGAAAGGAATATTTTCAAACAAGATTTTCTGCACTGAAAAAAGGGGGAAAATAATGACAAGGATGCACTCTGAAATAATTAAAAGGTAGATGGGTTGCATCAATAGAGATTCTTATAAGTTAAGTCTATACAACATCACAGAAACGAGAGTACATTACTAAAAATAGCAATCGAAAATAGCAAGACCGAAATACCAAAAAGTGACCTACTAAATAACACTCATAATACCCATCTATCAAGCACTAAGTTTTTTTGGCATCCATTTCAGCAACATAAATACATCTCACAGAAATAGGATATAACAAAAGAATATTGTAGGTCACTTGGAAATGATATATAACAATACTTAAAATCACACACTCAGCAATATGCATCCATCAAGTGGTAATATAAGTCTCTGGCAGAATGGCATATATATTGTTGCTGAATAAAACAATCTCTACTAAAAGGGGTTTTGTAACTGGGTTCTGGGCTTTTATGCAGTGTGTTAGGGTCCTATACCAGGACAAAGGATGGAGTGATTTGTCATAGGAGTGAATGCCCTACCCTCACTACACATCCTGTCCTAAGGAGTTGCGGTGACCCACTACTTCAGGCATTGTTAGATCTACATTAATCTTGTCACAGAAAAGTATTTGCTGAATAGCAGAATAGGGTAAGTAGTAGGAGTAAATCAGCCCACAGTAGTTTACAGTAGTGCAAGTAGAAACATCAATGATACAATGGTATAATGATAACTATTGGGCAATAAAATTAGTATAGAAGGTCAGAGTCCGGCGAGGGATTGATGTGGATCAAATTAACCTGTAGCCTTCTCATTAGACAGTAGGTAATGGAAATTAAATAGCAATATGATGTTAAGAAGGCTTAATTCCAAGTTTAAACTTAGGAGTGGTCAATAGCAAAAAGTTAGCATGTAATTATTTCAGATTTCCACACTCTAAGCCCAGACCACACACTTGACATAAATTGTTTAAGTGGAATCAACTATTTATCTTTTTTAACCTGTGTCAGCTTATATACTATTTGTCAGTTTCAATGGATTGATATTTTAAGTCAACACAACACAACCTTTTCCAGCCATACTCATGAACTTCTGAGACACAAACAGATTAAGTTTACTCAGCTTGATTAGCTGAAGCCTGGTTTGTGAATGACAATAGTTGAACATTCTATTTATGTTTGAATCATTGGACAAGCAAAAAATAACCTTGTTTTAGCTACTTACTCTGTGGGCACATGGGTTAGTGGTTTGTTTTGTAATCTGAAGGTGTTGGCTTCAAAACCAGTGAGATTTAGATATTTTTCGTTACATCTTATATTTATGGTACAAAGGTTGGAGCAAAGGTCAACATATTTTAATATTTTGATGGTTTGTCATTGTGGGCCCTGGTTAGTGTCCTCTCCCACTACGCAGAATCTGAGTCAAATCACGTATTTCGTTTTTCATAGTCTATTTATAGAATTTTTGAGGAGACTAGGTGAGACAGCTTTTTGCATTTGCTTGACATCGTGGCCACATTGGTTAAGTGGCTGATCTTGTAATGCAAAGGTCTTGAGTTCGAATCTGTAACGGAGTGACATTTTCTTAATAACACAATATTTGTTTGTTATAAAAAAATACTTGAAGAACAACCTGGTGTGTTGAGTGGACATCGTGGCCACATTGGTTAAGTGGCTGATCTTGTAATGCAAAGGTCTTGAGTTCGAATCTGGAACAGAGTGACTTTTTCTTAACAATGCAATCTGTTATAAAAAAAGACTTGAAGAAACAACCTGGTGTGTTGAGTGGACATCGTGGCCACATTGGTTAAGTGGCTGATCTTGTAATGCAAAGGTCTTGAGTTCAAATCTGTAACGGAGTGACATTTTCTTAATAACACAATATTTGTTTGTTATAAAAAAAATACTTGAAGAACAACCTGGTGTGTTGAGTGGACATCGTGGCCACATTGGTTAAGTGGCTGATCTTGTAATGCAAAGGTCTTTAGTTCGAATCTGGAACAGAGTGACTTTTTCTTAACAATGCAATCTGTTATAAAAAAAGACTTGAAGAACAACCTGGTGTGTTGAGTGGACATCGTGGCCACATTGGTTAAGTGGCTGATCTTGTAATGCAAAGGTCTTTAGTTCGAATCTGGAACAGAGTGACTTTTTCTTAACAATGCAATCTGTTATAACAAAATACTTGAAGAAACAACCTGGCGTGTTGACTGGACATCGTGGCCACATTGGTTAAGTGGCTGATCTTGTAATGCAAAGGTCTTCAGTTCGAATCTGGAACAGAGTGACTTTTTCTTAACAATGTAATCTGTTATGAAAAAAATACTTGAAGAAACAACCTGGTGTGTTGAGTGGACATTGTGGCAACATCGGTTAAGTGACTGGTCTATAATCAAAAGGTCTTGAGTTCAAATCTGTAACAAAGTGATATTTTTTAAATACCCTCTGTTATACAACTTATGAGAAGACTAGCAGAAACAACCTGATGTGTTGAGTGGACATTGTGGCCACTTTCGTTGATGGTTGATTGACTAGCCCCGTAATACAGAGGTCTTGAGTTCAAATCCCGTAGAAAAGGATCAAAATATTTAATTTTTCTTTTTCACACACTGCAGGGTGTATTACCACCATAACTTTTTAATAATTACTTCAGGAAAAAATATATATGTAATTATGTTTCCGTTGAAATACTTAATATTGGTTTGTGAGCGGGCTTGTAAAAATCTTTGAGCAAGCTGACCTGGGCTGCAGGCCATTATTTTATCTTAATTACAATCACGATGATATGATCTACAGATTAGAAAGATCACTAAATCATTACGATAAGTTGTTTTAATAAATCTGACTGTATATCAGTGTTTTTTTTAAACATTGACTGGATATCTTGTTATAATAAGTAAAGTGCTGACATCTATAAGTAGAAAGTGGTGTTACCCACACTCCAGATGTTTTTAGCAGTTTTTCTTGTCATAATCCCTCTTGATGTTGTTAGCAGTTTTTCCTACAACCTCCAAGTGGCTTATTGTCTTAAGGACCATTTCTAACACCTTCAAGACTGCTAACTTGACACAGTAAAGCCATTCTATTGATTTCTCAAATTAGAAGAACTCAACATTTTTAAAGGTAAGAGAACTTGGATATTCTGTAGCAATTAATGCATGCGTCAATATTGAATACTTATTTCATTGTTATGAATATCAATAGATCATGAACATTTACTTTTTTTAAAACAACAACTTGAAACTGTAATACGCAATTCAGTATTAAACTCTGGGGCATTAAATTTAAACAGGCCATACACTTTGTTGTAAAACTCTATTCTCAGTCACACCTGTAGAATATGCATTCAGTTGGTTGTTGCAAGTAATAAGCAAACCATTACTTAAATTTTCTGGCAAATATATAAATAAATATTTCGGACCAACTCAAAACACTCAAAATATTATCCAGTAATCAGGACTTCAAATTTATTGTTAATCATATTCATAATTCCCAATGAATTTGCACATTAATAATAATATTAATATAATTATATTATGTTTTATATAAATTTTGTGATGCTTGAAAGTAATACTGGTAAAATATGTTTCAGATTTACAAGCAGTATTCTTGACATGTCGACCAGAGGAAAATTCATGGAGGCACCAGCTGAACTGTCTTAATTACATTGGATGCAGGAGACTCGAAAATTTACCAGGTAATCATTATAATACATGTTCTTGGGTTTCTGGTCTTAGAAAACTCGATTCTCGTTAATGTACTTAGTGTGGAAAGCAGGACATAACTGAACATGTTAATAAATTCAACCTCAGAACAGCTGTATCCTTCTTGTTAGGTGACATGCTCAATGTAAAAATGACTTTTTAGTCCATCTGCGGGACTTATTTTTCCATTCATGCTTGTTTGTCTGTCCACTTGTCTGTGCATTTATCACTGACATCATTCTCATGTTGCTATCAAATGTTGCCGGATAGGGGAAGGGATGCACATGTGGACCATTGGGACTTTTAACTGTTGGAATTTCAAAAGTTTCACCAAATTTATGTCTGTTTCTTTCATATTTGCAGAAGAAAATGCATATGAGGCCTGTCGCACCTTAGCAGCACTCCAAGCATGCTACACTTCTTCAGGGATACAATCTGAGGTCAAAAGCACATTTTTTACAGGTATGTACAATTCGGTCCATTAAATTAGCTTAAGTGTTCAGAAAAATTGGAGCAGCTTTCCTCTGACGCAAGTAAATTTGAAAAAAAAAAAGAAGAAAAACATAAAATAATCCAAACAACAGTTGAAGAATGTTGACAATGATTAACAGAGATATCTTGAGATCTATGCTGATTGATGATCATTTGCCATGTCCTTTTTTTCAATTAGTGCCAGTGAGCCACTGGTCACATAAGGATGATAATAGGCCTACATTATGCCATTTAAAAAAATTAATAAGGTAAATGAATAATTCTGCAAAGGCCACATAGTGAATATTTTTTGAGAACATTATATCATCTACATGCAATACAATATATATGTTTTCTTTTTCAGGGTGGCACTTCAAAGGCTACTTTGACTGACTGAGCAACACTGGCTTTGCTTTGTGAGGATCGCGACATTACAACCAACCTCAGTACTGTCACTTATCACACAAACAGTCCAAGAAATTGCTCATACTTCCTCCTTGATTTCATCTTTAGAGGAAAGAACATTTAACATGAAGTTTTGAAATTTCTGATGTCCAAACAATGAACAGAATAATCAACCGCACCTCAGGACGTTTGAAAAATTTTCCCTAAGACTTGCTGATGGACAATTTGCTCATTGAAAATTATTCTTGCTTACTTTCTTTATGGAAAAATGACTAGTTGGCTTTGAGTAAAAATTGTTTGCTTGGGATTTTTGGTCACTCGAAATTTCAGATTTGTTGCAGTCACAAATTTGTCTGGATATATGCATAACCTTTGTCAGATTTTGGTTCAATAAATGATTTTTTATGCTTGAATAATGCAATGTATTTGTTCCTTGTAAAGGCCTTTCTTATGTACATTCTGTTTTTATGTTATGTCTTTCTGTGTGTTTTTGTTGCTCAAGCATAATTTGTCATCCTCTTACTTCAAAATCATGTGAATGAAAAATCGTCTTTATCTAAAATTCATGAAGTAACATACTTATATTTTTCACTTATTGCCTCTCGGCACCAATTGAACATTGATTTTATTGACTTCCTATTTGCTTGAAAATAAATGCCTTTTAGACTTATCTCTGGTGCTTTATTTTGTTTTTTCAATCTATCTGTTTGACTTCTAAGTTCTAACGGTATTATTGATTAAAATTCATAGGGTGTCCGAAGATGTCCAATTTCATCTTGGTCCAGACCAATGACCAGTGGTTGTTTATCATCCGGTCACTTTTCCTACCAATTATGCTGTATCTTGTTAATCACTTGAAAACAGCATAGTATAATCTATCCAGAATAATTCAATTTATTTGAGCAAGCTCATCCTTTTTACCTTCAGCGAACGAAGTTCGAAGAAGGTATTGTTATCACTTTGGTCAAAAGTTGTCCGTCCGCCGGGCGGGCGGTCGGGCGGTCGGGCGTCCGGGCAGCGGGCGGATAGATAGTTTCCGGGCCAGTACTCAGCCTCTATTGAATGTATATGGATGAAATTTGGTACATATGTAGCCTATATGGTCTAGTTGTGCCTTTTGATGGTTTGATTGATGGAACTTTTTGTAATTTTTGAAATATTGAGCAAAATATTAAAAAAATATTTTTTTCGTTTCCGGGCTAGGACTCAGCCCCTATTGCATGCACATGGATGAAATTTGGTACACATGTAGCCTGTATGGTCTAATTGTGCCTTTTGATGGTCTCATGGATAGATATGTTGTACTTTTTGAAATATTGAGAAAAATATTAAAAAATTATTTTTTTCATTTCCGGGCTAGAACTCAGCCCCTAATACATGTACATGTATGAAATTTTTTACATATGTAGCCTATACAGTCTAGTTGAGCCTTTTTATGGTCTGATTGCTTGATATTCCATACTTTTTGGAATATTGAGAAAAATGTATTACAATTTTTTTTTTGGCATTTTGGGCCAAAACTTAGCCACGATTGCCTGACATGGATGAAATATGTTACACACGTCGCCTATATGATTAATTTGTGCCTTTCGCGGGTGTGATTCATTAGTCCATGCCCTGGGGGTCATTTGTGTGACCGAGAGAGGGAGAGCGTTTGACTTCATATTCTGTTACTATATGGTCTGGCCTTCAAAAAAAATCAGGGTAGACATCTGGCGGCATGGCAGGTTAGGAGAAATCCAAGATGGCGGCCAATATGGCCGCCGTGACAAGAAAAATGGGTTAAATTGCTCACAGTAACACTACAGAGGTGTGTAATACATCAAAATAGGGGTTTTCTGGGATGCTGAGTCCAAATATGTACAAATAAAACCTGTTACTACTTTTTCTCTTGAGATATTCAAGATGGCTGCCAAATCAAGCTAAAATGGCTGCCGTGATCGGAAAAACACCTATTTAACTGAACAACAAACACTGCAAAGGCATATAATACATCAAAATAGGGGTTTTCAAGGTTGCTGGGTTCAATAATGCACAAATAAAACCTCCAGCTCCCTTCTAATTTGAGATATCCAAGATGGCCACTGATATGGTGGCCAAAATGTCCTAGAAAAACACCTAAGTTGCTCCCAACAAACACTAAACAGGTGTGTGATACATTGAGATAGGGGTTTTCAAGGTTGCTGAGTTTGATAATGCACAAATAAAACCTCTTGCCCCCTTCTATTTTGAGAAATCCAAGATGACCACTGATATGGCAGCCACAAAGTCCTGGAAAAACAAGTTTGTTGCCCCAAACAACACCTAATAAGGATACAGCAAAATAAGGTTTTTCCAGGCTCCAGAGGTCAAATAAGCATGCATGATAATTCTTGCATTTTTGTATTTTTAGTAATTCAAATTGGCTTATAGTATTGCTGCTATGAAGGTCTGAAAAAATGCATAAGTTGCTCACAATACACACCGTTTAGGGTGTAATGCATCAATACGGCAGATTTTAGGATTGCTATATCCAAGCAAATTCTTCATATTTTCCATTGTTAGATGGCTGCAACTAAATAGAACCAGTGTAGATACCTGTTCAGAGGTGTCTCAGTAAAGTTGTAAAAAAAAAGACTCGTCTGAGATAGGGCAACATCATTTTCAATGACAGACAAAATATCACCTGCATCATTTAGGCCTTAGTTTATCTTTGTGGGGGGAACTATAGCTGAACACTCACCTATTAAGAGAGAAAGAACAAGACAAATTGTTTTTATTTTGGTCACACTTTCACCTTCTGAATTCATAGTACAAAAAACTATGTGAATGACCAAGATACGTCGATCGTAACTATTCACAAAGTATTCCAACTTCAAAATCCCACATTGAATACATAAGAGTCTCAGTGTTTTACTCCATGCAGTTTTTTTTCCTGGCATACAAGCAATTGCATTGTTCCTGTGGCACTATTCCTCACCAGATCCTCACTGTGAGATCTATTATTATTTCCCCTTCAAAAATAATCATTTGGTATCAGATTGTCACTTATAGAAAAAGTTCCACATTCTGATAATGCTTTGACTTCTCTGGTTAAACTGGGCCCAGCCCAATGGTTTTTGATCATAATGGAACATGATCGACATTATGTTGCATTTAACCCACTTTTCACGGTTTAATGTTTTTTCATGTTAATATATTGAAGATAATGCAAAGTTCTACATATTCTCTGGGCATTTAGCAAGTGCCATGAAGACCACAAATCTGCTAAAATTTGCAAGCTATTCGGGCAAACAATTAATTAAGCAAATAACTCACATGAAATTGCTTGCCTTTCACATGTGCAAGAACCACACTAAATCTAAAGGGACATTTGATAATGAATTTCCTCATTATGATATTCCTCTAATCAAAAGGTCTGTGGATACTTTGACTAATGTATAGTGTCAAAATTTGAATCACCAAGTTCGCAAAAATCCTGAGATTCCTTGTCTAAGAGTCTTAGCGCTAAAATAGTGTGGCTGGACTCAGCAAAAAATATGGAACATTTCAAACTTGAATTTATTGCTTTTTGGCTTTAATCACTGTATTACAAAAAATCCATTCAATGTTTAACACTGGTGCTTTCTTTTTATTAATTATGAAGCATCATTTAAGACTATACATGTGGGACAACATCCCCCTCTGATTGGCTTCCAAAATGCCAAAATAAGCGTTATTTTGATGTATAACACACCTCTACTTCAGTGTGACCAATTCATCCATATGGCATATTCCCTTCATGGCAGGAGTGTTGCACCATCTTGGATTTCTCTCAAACATTATAGTCCCAAGGTCAACACGGTCTACAAAGAGTTATGTGAAGTCAGTGACACTCTTTCAAAGACAGATTCATGTATTCACAGCTGCATTGTTTCTGGTTAGAATATTCCTCTTCACAACTGGACTCGGATACCCAGATTTTGATGTGCTACATTTTTGAAAACTTTTTGCTCAGCAACAATAATTTAAAGCCTTTATCATAGAGGTGTGTTTTGCAAAGCTTCATTGAAGCCGCAGCCATCATGAATTCTAAAAATGGAAAGAGCAAGAAGTTTCACGCATGCAATTGTATTCAGCATGTCAGAAAATGCCCATTTTGCTGTATCAGAGGCCCTCTGAGTGTTTGTTGTGAGCAAAATAGGTTTTTTTTTTTCAGGGGTTCAAATGGCAGCCATCTTGAAAGTCTCAAAATGGAAAAGTTTAAGAGGTTCCATGCAGAAATTTGGACTGAGTGATACTAAATACACTTATTTTTTATATCACACATTGTTAGTGTTGGGGGGCAACATAGGTGTTTTTCTAGGACTATTTGGCCACCATCATGGATTTCTCAAATTAGAAAGGAGCTGGAGGTTTTATTTGTGCATTATTGAACTCAGCAACCTTGAAAACTCCTATTTCGATGTATCACACACCTGTTTAGTGTTTCTTGGGGGCAACTTAGGTGTTTTTCTAGGACATTTTGGCCACCATATCAGTGGCCATCTTTGATTTCTCAAATTAGAAGGGAGCTGGAGGTTTTATTTGTGCATTATTGAACTCAGCAACCTTGAAAACCCCTATTTTGATGTAACATATGCCTTTGCAGTGTTTGTTGTTCAGTAAAATAGGTGTTTTTCCGATCACGGCAGCCATTTTAGCTTGATTTGGCAGCCATCTTGAATATCTCAAGAGAAACAGTAGTAACATGTTTTATTTGTACATATTTGGATCCAGCATCCCAGAAAACCCCTATTTTGATGTATTACACACCTCTGTAGTGTTACTGTGAGCAATTTAACCCATTTTTCTTGTCACGGCGGCCATATTGGCCGCCATCTTGGATTTCTCCTAACCTGCCATGCCGCCAGATGTCTATCCTGATTTTTTTTGAAGGCCAGACCATATAGTAACAGAATATGAAGTCAAACGCTCTCCCTCTCTCGGTCACACAAATGACCCCCAGGGCAAGGACTACATGGATATTCTATACATCTTGAAATATTGACAAAAAAATATTACAATTATTATTTTTTGTTTCCAGCCCAAAACTTGGCCATCATTGCATGTAGATGAAATTTTATATACATCACCTATATTATAATATTCTAGGGCCTTTTGTTGGTCTGCTTGATCATTATTCTTTACGCTTTTTCAACTTTTCTGACCCGTACCTCACAACTTATTCCTTGTTTATGCATGAAACTGGTCCATATTATATGTACATTGGTCTAGTAAGGTCTTTCCATCGTTTAACATACCTTGGCATGCAGGCGGGCATATGGCGGGGTGTATAGATAATTTCAGACCAAAGATCGGGCCACTATGCAAATACTACATGCAATTTGGTTCATATCACTTTTATGCTGTAATGGTGTCCTTTTCAAATGTTGTTTTTTCGCTGAAGGTTTGCTGCTACGCAGCCTATGTTTTAATTTGGCAAAGGCAGTATAATTGAATCAATTCAGGTTAATCTAATGGATCTGAGCTATCACAACGCCTTTTTATCAGGTTCATCTCGCATAAAAGTATTTGTTTAGATGAACTTTAATAAAATTTGCCATGTTTTCTCAAGTAATTCAGCATATTACAGCTTAATAAAAAAAAGTTATATTAACTAACTAACATTAAGCCACATTCAGTGACTTGATTGTGTTATTTCAGCCATTCTTGCTCAATTCAGATTCCCCTAATCACATTTTGCTATTCTGCCTTATTTCGACTATGTAGTTATGAATTATAACTTTTTCATTTTATAGAGTAAAATTGATTTAGTCAGTCAGTCTCAGCTGTTTTATGTCAGATAAACTTGAAGCCTTTGTTAATTTTGGTTTGATTATATCGTACTAGCATGCCCTATTTGCAGAATATTGTCTTGTCCAATTGAAAATTTGTTAACTCAACTCAATTCACTTCATGTGAAACACTGAATTCGGCTTATTTAATGTATGCCAGGCTAGTGTATCTCAGTTGAGTTTCAGACCATTTTTTAATTTCTTTAAGTCAGGTAAACTTAATTCACTTAAAATTATTGACACTTAAACTGTGAAAATGTTGGTAAACTGAGAGATACAACTTCAAATGAACAAGCTGAACTGACTCAACAAATATATTGCAGCACCGTTGCCCCAATTGAATTAAGTCAAGTCAGCTTGCTGGGGCTTAGAGTGCACATCATATCTAGTTCAGATACTAACTCTAGTTGAAGTTTTAAAGCCTATACTACACAATATCTAGCTGAAACATGGCATCATACAGTTGTATTGCGCACTGTGTGTGAATGCCCAAGTTAGAAAGAAGTTTTGCTATTTTTAGCTGTAGAAGATCTCAGTTTAGCTTTTCGATCCCTTGTGTCTGTGTGGCAACTTTATCATTGAGGCATCTGACAAAACATCTGACAAAATATCTGACAAAGACATCTGACAAAAAGACAAGAAGTGCTCTCTAGGTGTATGTCATGTTCTCCAGGGGCTTGTGCTGGAGGGGTTGGGTTCAGGGTGGAGCCATTTACCCCTTGTTGTGTCCCACATCCGGGCTCTTAATGTCTCTTTCCTTGATGTATGTGAAGCACAGAGGTCCAATGCAAGTAGTACTGAAGTATATAGCTGGTAGATTTCACTGTAGAATGTTCGGGATGGCGCCAAAGTGAATTAGAACAAGGAGGCCAGGGGTAGAATTACTTCAGCTCTTGCATGTCAAAAAGGTCATTCTAAACATTTCTAAAAATATATTTAACTCAGCCATCTTTTGATGTAAATGCAAGCAGTGGCTTAATTATAAATAGCCATAATATCCAAGTTTATCCAGCTCTGTATAGCATATACAATATCTATTGAATCTGTTCAACCCAATGTATGTGAAGCAAAGATATCAAGTAGCAAGTTTTTATGGTAGATTCCACTGTAGGAAGCTTGGGGTGGGACATAAGTGAATTACAATAGCAAGGCCTGGGGTTGTGTTTTTGCTCTTGTATCACATAATTCATTCTACAATGGCAGCAAACTTTGCAAAGTTTATGTATCTGCAATTCCTCAACTATAGGAAGAATGGTCTTACCCAGTGGAACAGATGTCTGTTCTACTCTACAATACTCCACAAGGATGAGAGAACTAAAGTGGCTAACTATTTATGCTTTTTTCCTGATGGTTTTTTCGTGATGCTACAGTAACTATTGTTCTCAGTAGCAAATTGATCTTGAAGTGAAAATTAATTGGTAGAATTAGGCCTAAGTCAAAGTGGGTTAAGGTTGTCTTCAGTAGCAATATAGTTTTTTGTGGCAAAGGAAAGAAATAGTTACTCTGATAATGCACTTGTTGTGTAGTGCAGCAAGCTCAACACAATCACTATCAATGTACAGTGGCGGATACAGGGGGGGGGCCTAGGGGGGCCGGGCCTCCCTTAGACCACCAAGATTAATAATAGCATTTTGAAGAAAAAATGAGATAATGTGAGGCTGCGAACGCCGAAACACGTCCGGGCCCCCCTAGACTATCGTGTCTGGATCCGCCACTGATGTATACATTGATCTTCAACATGCACCATACTGTAAATTCATTTTATTATCATACACACATGTAACAGAAATACACATCATGCCAAAACCAGCGGAAAAATTACATACCATACTATACATCTTGCTTTGGTGCTAAATGCAGCTGACATTTACTGCTGTGCATGCACATACTATATGACAGGAGCATTAGTACTGGCTTTTGCAGATTCCATGCCCTGCCTGCAAATGCCACTAGGTGTGTGGCACTATATTACTGCGATACTACTGCCACTAGAGGTATTGCTGTATTCTGAGCTCTCTGTGAATTATATGTCAGATTTAAGAGGACAGGAAATCTGGCCAAGAACATTGACAACATTGGAGTATTGCTCAGAATACAAAGTATTATCCACTAATGATGCGTCAATACTTTATTTGCACCTTACCTCTTTCTGGTCCTTGCCCATGCAATGTCTGGTTTTCTCTTGATTGCAAATTACCGACAACAGCAATACTGGAAACGCAATTGCTTGATGGGGAATTGCGTTGTTTCCTTCCTGATTTTTGCCTCCTCTTCACTTCCTGGGTATTCAGTATTCTCATTGTACTAATACCAGACACTTCTCTCTGGCATGGCAGCATCTACTGCAACATTTTAATCTGAGAATTCCAGGAGTCAATAAAGATTCTAATTATCTCAACAACATTATGTTGCAAACCTACTACAATGTATTGCCTAATTTCATGAACAACATTGATATATATCCCTTCAGCTAATTTTAGATGTGGTACTGTTTTTACTTCCATTTGCAGCTAATTCTATTGCTGGCTCTTTCCCTGCTTCTGCTTTTTCCTGCTTTGCAATCATACTAAACATGTTGCCAAGCAATATAAAATGATAAAGCATATTTGCCGCATATAAACGGCATATTGTGAGGATTATTGTGGCTTTTTCTTGTGCCAGATCTTTTCTGTTATAGCCTTTAGGCATTGAGGCAGGGTGAGGTCAAAGGTGACATCACAATGGAAATGTCACATCTTGATGACATCATCCATTATAGCTACATGATTGATGATGTCATAATAGAAAGTGATCACATGACACTTTGTTTACGAGTTAACATTTCTCCTGTAAAGAATTAGGTCACTGTGCTCATTGCTATAAATGATAGGCCTGCACGTTTTCAATTTGGAATATTTTTGAGTTGTGCTCAGAGCTGAATATCTAATAGATTCTATGCAACTGTGTTGTCTTTGATTTATGATTTTCTGTAAAAAGCTCATATTACAAATTTGATTAGGATTGGGTCTATATCTTGGATGATTCATTCAAAAGGCTTAGTTACATGTACTCCCTTGTGTAGAAGCTTTTGTGGGCTTGATTAGTGTCACAGCTCACATGAATATCATTGATCAAGGGTAGGCCTTAAATTCTAAAATAAGTTTGTAAACACAAGATTAAAAGGAGACCTTCTCAACTTATCAAGAAAATATATGAATATGTGTCTAAATATGCTCAGAAAAATGTGAGGTACCTTGTCAATAAATCACATTTCATCAAGATAGTCCTTCTCAATCAATTATTTTTTCATCTTGGCCAGTTTTATCATATTTTTACTTACTAATTTACCAATAAAAGTTGGAAGCTTTGAATCATTTGAATATTGATCGGGCAATTAATATTGCTAAAACAAATAAGATGGAATTGATATGTCTTTCAGTATTGCTTGTAGGCTCGCACGATCACAAAATACCAAATAAAAAATTGAATTCCCCCTGCAGAAACGCTTTCACCATCACCAATAACGGACAATAAACAAGTCCATTAATTTTGTTTGCCTGGGGCTGTGACGGTATTTTCTAAAGGCAAAACACCTCAATTTCAGTGAAACAGCAAGCACTTTATCGCCAAACTGCTTTACAAAAGACCTCTTCAGAAAAAGGAGCAGTTTGGTGTCAAATAGGTTTTGGCAACTGGAATTCACCAGAATTCAATTGAATCCTACTTGTCTGGTGTAATGATGGAAAAACTGCCTGAAAATATTCATCAGGAAAATCTCTTGCAAATTATTCATGAAAATGACACCCTGAGGGGTTCAGGGGTTTTTGAGCTGTCAAGATGACTGAAGATACGGTTTTAGGATTTTTGGGGTTCTGCGAGGGTGTTTTGGGTGCCTTTTGTGGGTGTTTTTGGCTTCGAGTTCATCTTTTATGGTCGTGGTTTCTCGTTGTGCAAAAGGGTTTTGTAAATCCCCTGCTGAGTCATAGTACATCGGGTAGCTGGGATAGATTATTTTGTGGGTTGTCTAATCTTTGATCTTTTGATGTTGGCCTATGCTGTCGTAGTGAGGCTCACAAGTACTTTTCTCGAAGGTCTGTATTCTGTATAGTTCTGAATGACTTCCTGTCCTTAACTCTATACTTTGCCACTGCCTTGATGTTGTGTTCTTGCACCAAAAACTTATATTGACCCACTTCACTCCAATGCTGACATCAGCACCACAAAAACCCAGATTTGATCAAATCCTTTGCAGATATTATAGAATCTATTTCAGCCTATTTTATTTCTGAAAAAATATCTGTCAATTGAAGAGAAAGCACTGGTGATAATAGACTGGTATTGTAGGCGGCAGAAGTACATCACGCAATGACCTTATCTGAGAGTTTGTGATTTCCTATCCAAACGGGTTCGCTGTGAACAAAGAAAAAATAAAACACATTCTGCGATCAATGAGCGGATATCAGCTCATGTATGTAACATCTTGTTTATATTGCCATTTCCCTAGGAAAAATAATGTCTTTTTTATAAGGACTTGTTAATTTATGGAGGATACATTTATATGTGAACAGTTAAAACTTACACTGGGACAAATGGTTTGTTAAGTATCCAGAAGTAGGCCTTAGAACAAATTTCATCACCAGCCCGAACTGAGTGATTGTTTTGAAATTGTGAAAGCCTTGGCAATTAATCTATGGTGAACCAGAGGTTCAAAGTAAAGCGAGAATTTTCCATGCAGAAACTCAATTTTAAATCTATTTCCATTGCTAGAGCAGAAATGCAGTTTCCATAAACAAAGTCCCAATGCAAAACACAAATTCACAGAATAACATGACAGTTCATATGAACAAAACCACTTCTTCCAAACAACTAAAGGGACAGACATGGGACAATGCTGACACAAGCTTTTGATAGCCTCGTCTGCCGTCTTGATACCCTGAGGAATTTAAGACTGATACCCGATGGAATTTCTGGGCTGACTATCAACATGTTATCAGGAAGTCAGCTTGGAGTGATGTTCTGTGAAGCTATATCGTCATGACATTGAGGCTGTCACATGACCAGAATTGTCCCCCTCTGTGACCCCTGTGACCTCTGACCCAGATAACCATTGGGTTTAACCCCTGGGGGATTGACATGGGTGCAACATGGTTGGGTCGTGCCCTGGGAGCGAAATAAGTCAAGAGTCTGTAAGGGCATCAATGGTATTATGGAGTGATGCTGATAGTTTGGATAGCAAGTCATAACATAAATTGGCTCCGTAATGAACTGAGTGAATAAACCTCGTTTATGGTCGAGTGTCCTTGATGGTCTTTTTGCTGCAGAATAAGTGGTTGGTTTCATTTTATGTGCCCTATTTCTGCACCTTCGGTGAACAAGAATGTTTAGTGGTTGAAGTTGCTCCACATATTAGGTTGTGTAATAAATTGGTGACAAACTACAACTTAGCTGTACATGGAAATCATTTGGGCGAAATTTTAACATAGGAGTGGGAAAATACAATAACAGGTATTTTGTAAGTAGATTTTAAGCTTAAAAATACCGTGCAAGCACGTAAACCCTCGGCTATATGCAGACAAATGACTTTGTAACGAAAATGGTGGCTATAAAAGAAAGTCCACAAGACGTAATGGTTCAAGTGACCAATTATGTGTGAAGAAAAATAAGGTATGTCATTACAGGAATTCGCGTTGAAGTGGAGATTAGAAACTTGAGAATTTGTGTTTTGATGTTTTTTGATGATTGTCCACTAACCACTCAGTTAAATCTGCATGTGAGCATAGCAATCGGTGAGCATTGTGTCAGGAGATGATCCTGCAAAGCCTTAGTGCTTAGAAATAATTCAAAGGTGACTTATTAAGATAAATATATTTAAGATCGTGATGTATGGTGCACAGATGACGTGTGGTAGATACAAAATGAGGCCTGCTCAGGCATGAAAGATTACTAACAGAAAAATGAAGAGAGAGAGCTGGCCATGAAACATGTCAAAAACAAACAGAAACTGTGAAATGCCAGAAATCAGCTCTCAAATTTCAGTGTCAATCAGATCACTCTGGTTGACGCCTACAATCTCATACAAGTGATTAAACTGGCCCACATTTCACAAGTCCAGACTGCACATTTTTAGAAAGCATACTGATCAGAACTGTATCAGTATAATTACAGCACAATACCTTTTCTTGACACACTGTCACATCAGTTAGTTTTTGTATTTATACATAGATACGGAGATGGGTGTTTAGAGATGAGTTTATTTAATGTATCTATCTATTTATCTGTCTATTTATCTGTCTATATATCAATCTATCGGATCTAATCTATCTAACTATTGCAATCAATCCATTAAAATCAATCAAACTACAAATAGTCAAATCATCAATCAATCAATCAATCAATCGTCTATCAGAAAGACTTTAAATCAATCAATCGATCAGTGAATAAATCTATCTATCTATCTATCTATCTATCTAGATCTATCTGTCTATCTATCTATGAAATTAGCGGTAACTTATTGCCTTCGAGGAGTCCCATTGCTCGTAGTTTTTTTTAATAGAAAATTGATAGAGCAAGAATAAAATGAGTCTGAGTTTGTGGATTTTAATGATCAGTCTATTTTCATGTTTTTACATATTTAATACAAAGCAAATTATTGGTGAGACATTCACAAAATGCGTTCTGAGATCGTGTTTCGTGGGCCTGTTCTGAGAAGGTATGCAAAGCCAATGAATCAGTGTAGGTACTATGTTTTATTGCTAATCAGACATGGATACTCGATGAGAGTCAGGGGGATCACGAGAGAAACTTGTCAGTTTATTTAGGTTTGTGTAAGTGACAAAACTGATAGTAATGTTTTAAATTCACAGCTGTTTTGTGGTTACAGAACTGAATGGGTATCAGTCACAAATGAATGGTTTTTCTACCACACATCACGTAGAACTAAATAGCTTGATTCACAAGTCCAAAAGTCTACTGCAACGAGAATTCCTGTAAGTAGAATGGACTTGAATTGCCATGAATTGTATTTATGTACCTTTGTAATCAGCTGAGAAAGTCTTGGAGGCATAGTTCAGTTTGTTCATATATAAAGAAAGTATAAGCGCTCGGAGATTGCATACCTGTGCCTGAGGTACTGATGATATCCATTATCAATAATGAAGTAATCCCTGCCGGTATAAATAAAGGTATATGTGCAGTGTGCAGGGTAGACATGCCACACAGACTAAGTTGTGCTAGGACAAAGGAATCTGATCCAGCCGTGGTAAACATGCCAATTACCCTCCAGCAGCCTACATACCACTTCCCTGATATTGCCCCCCCTCCCTTTTCACTCTCCAGATAAGAAAGTACATAAAAGTAAAAAAGAACAGGATTTGATGATAAATTCCAGAGGTAGGTCTACATCAAGAAGGACCAATTCTCACAATTTATGCCTGGTGACACATGATGACAGCTTGGGTCACACTTAAAACACCCCTTTTAGTAGAAAACATATGGCCTACTTATAGCTCAGATCAAAACATGTCGGAGAGCAGGAGGTTAGCATTATTTTTCCAGGTGACGAAAAGCATTGTTTCGTGTGGATTTAAGAAATGCACATGACTGAACTTCTGTCATTCCCGAATTTAGGCAGAAATAAAGCAACATGTATAGTTTGACAGCAGCAGGTGTGACATGCGATGAGTTGTGCTAAGACAAAGATTGTATGCAGCCGTGTGGGCAAATGCAAGTTTTGGCCATGTAGGTCATGCACTTCGACAATACCCGGAGGCAGTACTGCCTCGGGTAAAAACTGGAAATATCACAATTTTTCAAATGCTCCTTCACAATATATGCAACAGAACATGGATTAAAGCATTACCACTCTGAATGAATCCTCCAGAACCTCATTATTGGTAGGAAATCCCTTTAAATGTTGCAATTACCATTTGGTACAACATAATACCAGCTTTTATAGTGCTCTGTGGTGTAGGCTATTATTGATGCCTTTAAGCCTGTAGCTGCCTGGTCTTTATTGCATTAGAGCATGGCATTATAACATGACACCTATCAATGGCATCAAAGCATGGTGTCAATTAAAGCAGGGCATCAATGCATGGCATCAATTCCTGGCATCAGTGCTTCTATAGGAGCTTGTTGTTGTTGTATCATGTTGTTGTATCAGGTTTCTCCAGTGATGTTCTGCAGTGCCTGCCTGGTAAGCATTAATGTACCCATGCTCAATAAAGGGCAATTTGAGGTTATGGCGATAATTGATTATACCCTGGACTGGGTTAGTAGGTGAATTTACATACATAACTCTTCATCTATTCATCTACAATCACTAAGCATGTGGTATGAACACTGAACAGTATTGAACAATGAACATTTTTATCATTATTTACTAGTAGGATATTGTTATGATAGTGTCTTAAACTGTCTTTACAATATGCAGTGTTGTGCATTATGATTGGACATTCTTTTTCCTCAGTGTGTCTAGAGTTCAGTTGAAAGTGAAGAATCAGAAGCAATTGACCAAATTTAATTTAAAAAAAAATAAGCCAAGTCTCTTGTATTGAGCAGTGGAATATTTACATGTTAAGATTTGATATCCTTAATAATATTCTACAACCTTAGAAACCCTTCTTAAACCCATCCAACCTTTATAACCCTCTTCTACCCAGCCCCATCTAAACCACTTGCCCTCATAAGGAGATTATTAGCCTAATTCCTTCCCTCTCAGATATCATCATTCTGCCCATTACCATAATATGATCAAGCAATCAAATGATGAAATGATGTATTTCAAGTCATGCAGGGGAATTTAGCTAGACTTGCTAAAGCAGTGAATCTGATGATGCAGCGAAATGCCAAACCACAACAATAACACAACACAGTGCTTCCTATGATTGTCGAAGGCAATTTTTCTCAATAGATCACTATGATGAATTGTGCTATACTCTCCCCGGGATACTCTCATGAGTCCCAACCTGGCAATTCTAAGAAAGAGAAATACTGAGCCTCAAATGAAGTAGAATTTAAATTGGTTTGGATGTTTCGGTGGACGGCCTGTTTTGTTAGTTGTGAGATATTTGCAATGCATTGCTATTGTAACACAAATTGTCTAAGTCAATTGTCAGTTTCCATACATGCGTCTTTTGAAATCTCTTGTATTGTTGGTCTTTCCAAGAATGTACGACACAATGTTAAAAAATCGTAGGTGTCTTCTTTCAAAATAGATCCACACAATTGTTGATAGCAAACCGGAACACTAAATACCTTGAAACTTCCAGCCTATTTAAGAGTCCTACTCTGCTGCTGTGTCAGTTACTGATCCACAGAGCAAAAAGACCGACCAGCTGAATAACTGCCTCAAAATGGACACAATCCCTGACCAAGCGATCCGGATGCTACATGTAGGTTATATTGAGTAACTTTGCTCTGTTTGTTGTGCTACAAACAAAGTAATATGTGTGTGTAATACTTGTGCTTGCACTTAAAGACAATGGTAATTTGCTGTACCTCTACTCATTACTAGTAAAGTACTTGTACTCATATCCAGGACATTGGGATGATAGGTATGATGAGAAGCTCTGGAAGGAGAACACTTGTCAATCATTAAGGTAGATTGATAAGATGAGAGAGGTGAGCTGGTCGCTTTTGTGGCATGGATACTAATATTAGAAGCAGAGACAGAGAGGCAGATACCAGAAAGATGACGAGATCGATCTACAGGTGGTTCAATTGATATCCCTTTTAGCAGTTAAATGGGAAGTAGGAAATGTCTGAAATTAGGTGACCATTTCAGCACTATATATCCACCAAGTACTCAGTCTTTCCAGCAGTTGGAATATATGGCAGCTGAATTAAACAAATCCTGCAAAAGAGGTTTTGCAACCGGGTTCTGGACTTTTACACAGTGAGTGAGGGTCCTACACCTGAACAATGGCCAGAGTGATTTGTCATATGACTGAATGCCTGTCCTTAGGAGTTGCAGTGACCCACTACTTCAGGTATTGTTAGATCTATGTTAATCTTGTCAACAAAAAGTTGTATGTTAATAGTAGTTAAAGAACGAGGCATTAGTTTAGCCCGCAAAATATCTGAGTACAGTAATTCTGAATCATTGAAACTTTAGGTTGGCAAGAAGCAGGTTGTAGAAGCATTAATTTAGATGCAACCTAACCACTAAACTATGGACTACTGCATTGGATGTAAAAGTAGGTCTTGTTGGCCACATTAAAAGCAAAATTACATGAAACAGCAAGACAGGCCTGCCTCTGTTGGGATCCTTGACCTAAAGTCTTGCTATTTTTAGCTGTAGAATGTCTAATCTTGCCGCTTGCCCATGTTTCTGTGTTGCCAGTTTATCATCTGACAAAGCATCTTACAAAAAGACAAGAAGCACTCTCTAGGTGTATGTCATGTTCTCCAGGGGCTTGTGCTAGAGGGCTTGGGTTCAGGGTGGAGCCATTTACCCCTTGTAGTGTCCTACATCCGGGCTCTTAATGCCTCTTTTCTTGATGTATGTGAAGCACAGAGGTCCACTGCAAGTAGCAGCTTGGTATAGTTGGGGAATTCCACTGCAGAATTTGAGGTTGTACACACACATGAATGACAATAGTGAGGCTTGTGCATGGGAGGGTTTTTTACGAATCAAAAAGGCACAAGATTTGTGAAATACACATTTCTAATAGTTGTTCAACTCCTTTATCTTTCGGTAAAATCCACAAATATCCCAAACTATCTGAGCCTGTCCACATGCTGCATATTGAGGAATATACCAAAATCTATGCCAAAATTATTATTGAAAGTTATAAATAGATTAGCCCTGATTATCTTAGTAAGGCTGCGAAAAGATAGGTTGTAGACGGCAGGAATTTTCTGGGCTTTGAACAGTATGTGAAGAAAAAACGAAGTTGCGTCTGTGTTGGATATCATGGTGTTTCTCAAGAGAGTGTGTGTGTTGTGGTGGACTAGTCATAATAAAGTAACAGTAGAAGTTGTTATGGCAACAGAAGGGGCATTAGTGGCACATACTAAACTCTTTTTATTATCATCCACATGTAGCAGTAACATATGTCATGCTTTAACAATGTTGCTACCAGCTTGGAAACATACCATACTATACATCTTACTTTGGTGCTAAATGCAGCTGACATTTACTGCTGTGCATGCACATACTATATGACAGGAGCATTAGTACTGGCTTCCATAACTTCCCTGCTTGCCTGCAAATGCCACAAGGTGTGTGGCACTATATTACTGCTACTAGCTGTTCACCCATCAGGGTTTCTTGCGTTTCAAAAATGCACCGTGACCCTGGTTCGTCCCAGGTTCGAGTAATGTGAAGCCAGCTGTTATTTGCAGGTTCCAGTCAGCTTTCAATGAGATGAAGTACATTGTAATGTGGATTGTGTGGAACTACTACAATGGGTTCTACAGCACTACAAACACTGAGAGAGTGGAGCTGTTGGAAAATAATAATGTTTTGGAAATGCATGACGCAACTTAATTTGTGGGAGGTGGGTAGTTATTTGGACATCGAAGTTGAATGAGAGTGGCAAAAGATGCGGAATTTAGTGGGCTGCTATATGATATGAATTACTGGCCTTGATGTGGCAGAGAAATATATAGCTTCCAGATTTGTATGTGAAAATGTGGCATTTGTGAAACTGCCAATTGGAACATGTAGTAAGTGGGTAGTTATATTGGCCATAGAAGGTCAGTGAGTATATGAAAATATGGGTAATTGAATGGTCTATAATATTAAATGCATTACAGCCCTTGCTGTGGCAGATAAATATATAGGGTGGATATATGCAAGTGAAAAAACATGTTTTTTTGCGAAAATCCCAAGATAAATTTGTGTAACTATGGAAATAATGAATGTTGATAGGTGAAAGTTGCCCTATCGGGAACTCCAGATGAATAGACAGGCTTAGGAGTATAATTGAAGGTCTTATGGGTTGAGAGAAAAAAGCCTTATGAGTGAGATGAGATTCCTGCTATGAGTATTATTATGATTAGATACTACTGCCACTAGAGTTATTGCTGTATTCTGAGCTTTCGATGAATTATATGTCAGATTTAGGAGGACAGGAAATCTGGCCAAGAACATTGACAACATCAGAGTACTGCCCAGAATACAAAGTAGTAGCCACTAATGATGCACCAATAGTTTATTTGCTTCCCAACCTTTGTACCGTTGTTTCTGTTTTTGGCTCCACGTCTGGTTTTTCGCTTATTGCCAATTACTGATTGCCGCAACTCTGCAACACAATTGCTTGTTTGTGGAATTGTGTTATTTCCTTCCTAATTTGCACTTCCTCCACACTTCTTCAGTATTTTTCATATTGCTGTTCTTTTTATTATACCATACATATTTACTGGCACTGTTACCGTAAAACGGGGTAAAGTTGGCTATGGGGAAAGTTGGCAAGCTATTTCAACCCACTTAATGGAAGAAATGCCAACTTTCCTCACTTTCACAACTTTCTTTGGCAAATGTCCCATCTGTGACAGTGAGGAAAGTCGGCATTTCTGCCATTAAGTGGGTTAAAATAGGTCGCTAACTTTCCCCTGGATTGCCAACTTTACCCGTTCTACGGCAAAGAGTTTCCTGAGTAAATTTGTCAAATTTCAAAAGGGCTCACAATGTTTGTCAATCAATGTTCATTGTAGTGAAGGGGTCTTTAGGGTTTGAATAATTTGGAAGCAATATTAGGATTGTGACATAATCCATAATACTACTTGTGGTCTCCATGGAAGCACAAGATATGTTTCTCTGCCTTTGTCTAGGAGAACTGCAGATCTCAATATATAACAGAGCCTGATTTTCAATGAACCCTTGTGAATGACAAGAACAACCTTCAAGGGGTACACTCTGTCTATCATCTTCTGATAGTACTTGCCCGATTTGCATGGTTATCAAATATATTCTAGATTGATTCTACAAAGGTAGGACTTCTTTTGTACTCAATACTAGTCCCTACTAGCTTCTCCAAAGCTACATTGCCTCTCGTCTGTTCTACAGCTCTCTGCCAAAGACGACCTTGTTTCAAAACCTAATGGCCTGGCAATAATGTTGTCTCTAAATTGGACGTGTCCTGGGGAGGTACAAGCTTTTGTGGTTGGAGTTGATCATGTGGTGTGGGCAAACAAATGGTGCAGTATTTCAAATGCCCAAAATAGCAATATGGTTGGCCTATACGTGCTTTCATAACAGCTACTATTTGATACTCTGACCTACTGAGTTCAAAGCTCACCCAGATTTTGGAAAATAATCTAATCAATAATCATCTTCGAAAGCTTCCGTACACTGTTGAGGTGAGGCACTACCAAACCAAAACCTCGTGTTGGGCTGTTGGTATATGCCTGTTTTATAAAGAAAAAGAGAACTGTTGCTCAGGGAATGCAATCCAGAGGAAGAGAAAATTAAGACGGAAACAACGCAATTCCACACAAGCAATTGCATTTCCAGCATTGCCGTTGTCAGTAATTTGCAATCAAGAGAAAACCAGACAATGGGGAGGGAGCAGAAACAGGTTAACAAAGGTGGCCGGCAAATAAAATATTGAAGCATCATTAGTGGCTACTACTTTGTATTCTGGGCAGTACTCCAATGTTGTCAATGTTCTTGGCCAGATTTCCTGTCCTCCTAAATCTGACATATAATTCACAGAAAGCTCAGAATACAGCAATTACTCTGGTGGCAGTAGTATAGCAGTAATACAGTGCTACAGGCATTTGCAGGCTGAGCAGGCAAGCTACAAAAGCCAGTACTAATGCTCCTGTCATAGAGTATGTGCATGCACAGCATTAAATGTCAGCTGCATTTAGCACCAAAGCAAGATGTATAGTATGGTGTATGTTTCCAACCTGGTAGCAACATTGTTAAAGCATGAAATATGTTACTGCTACAAGTGGATGATAATAAAAAGAGTTTAATATGTGCCACAAGATTGTGACATTTCCATTGTGACATCACCTCTAACCTCACCTTGCCTCAATGCCTCAGGGCTATAAGAGCAAATATGTAGCACAAGAAAAAAGCCACAATAACATAAGAAATATGGCAGATAAAGTGCATATAATATGCTCAGAATATGCCGTTTATATGCAGCAAATATGCTTTATCATTCTTATATTGCCTTGGACCACGTTTATTACGATTGCAAATTTATAAAGAGAGAAAGAAGAGTAAAAAGCAACTGCAATGGAAGTAGCTGCAAATGGAACTAAAAACACAGTACCACACTAAAATCAGCTGAAGAGACATAAATACATATAAATGGTGTTCATAAAGTTAGGCAATAAAATTGTTGTGGGCTTGTAACAAATGCTGTTGAGGCAATTAGAATCTTTCTTGACTCCTGGAATTCTCAGACTAAATTTTGCAGTAAATACTTGGAAAACGTTGGTGCCAACGGAAACTTGCTATGCCAGAGACATGTGTCTGGTACTAGTATTCAAGGAGAATACTGAATACTCGGGGTGTGCAGAGGAGGCAAAAATTAGGAATGAAACAACGCAATTCCACAGACAAGCAATTGCATTTCCAGCATTGCTGTTGTCAGTAATTTGCAATCAAGAGAAAACCAGACAATGGGGAGGGAGCAGAAACAGGTTAACAAAGGTGGCCGGCAAATAAAATATTGAAGCATCATTAGTGGCTACTACTTTGTATTCTGGGCAGTACTCCAATGTTGTCAATGTTCTTGGCCAGATTTCCTGTCCTCCTAAATCTGACATATAATTCACAGAGAGCTCAGAATACAGCAATAACTCTAGTGGCAGTAGTATAGCAGTAATATAGTGCTAGTGGCATTTGCAGGCTGAGCAGGGAAGCTACAAAAGCCAGTACTAATGCTCCTGTCATATAGTATGTGCATGCACAGCATTAAATGTCAGCAACATTTAGCAGCAAAGCAAGATGTATAGTATGATATATATATGTTTCCAACCTGGTAGCAACATTGTTAAAGCATGACATATGTTACTGCTACATGTGGATGATAATAAAAAGATTTTAGTATATGCCACTAATGCCCCTTCTGTTGCCATAACAACTGCCACTGTTACTTTACTACAACTAGTCTACTGCAACACACATGACTGTATTCTCTGAGAAACACCGTGATTTCCAACACAGGCACAACTTCGCTTTTTCTTCACATACTGATCAAAGTCCAGAAAATCACTGTCATCTTAAACCTGCCTTTTGGCAGCCTAACTTAGGTAATCAGGGCTAATCTCTTTATAATTTTCAACAATTATTTTTGCTATAGATTTGGGAAAATTCCTCTACATGCAGCATTTGGACAGGCTTAGACTGTCAGGGATATTTGTGGATTTTACGGAAAGATAAAGGACATTTAGAAATGTGTATTTCACAAACCCCTCCAGTGCTTTACATAGCCTGCCTTTTTTTTATTATGAAAAAACTCTCCGACAATCCTCACTGTTGTCATTCATTTTTTGCATAGAACCACAAATTCTGCAGTTGGATTCACCAAATATACCAAGCTACTACTTATAGTGGACATCTGTGCTTCACATACATCAAGAAAAGAGGCATTAAGAGCCCGGATGTAGGACACAACAAGGGGTAAATGGCTCCACCCTGAACCCAACCCCCTCCAGCACAAGCCCCTGGAGAACATGACATACACCTAGAGAGCACTTCTTGTCTTCTTGTCAGATGTTTTGACAGATGCCTCAGTGATACACTGGCCACACGGAAACATGGGAAGAAAAGTGAGGCTGAGAGATTGTACAGCTAATAATAGCAAGAAAAGCGAGGCTGAGACATTTAACAGTTAATAATTGCAAGGCTTCATGGCCAGTCATTTTTGCTTTGTGGACCAGTAACTGACACAGACAGTAGAGTAGGACTCTCTAAGATAGGCTGGAAGCTTTTAGGTATTTAATGCTCAAGTTTGTTATCAACAATGTGGATATTCAGTTGAAAAAGAAGGCACTAAAGATTTATGAATGTTAAAAATACAAATAGTGTTACTGTTATGCAGTGCGCAGGTAATTAGTAACATTTGGTGATTTCATTCATTACAGTAATTTACACAGTTAAAACTAACATAATTTAGTACATTCTTCCCCTGACCTACAATCAAAGAAGTTTCAAAATACACATGTAGGCCAAATGACACTTGACTTAAACAATTTGTGTTACCATAGCAATGCATTCCCAATATCTCACAACTAACCAAACATTCCTGCCACTGAAAAACATCAATACCAACTTAAGATTCTACATTATTTAAGGTTCAGTATTCCGCTTTCTTCAGAATAGCCAGTTTGGACTCGCGAGAGTATAACACAATTCATCACAGTGATCTATTGAGAAAAATTCCAATGACAATCATAGCAGGCACTGTGTTGTGTTATTGTTGTGCTCAATATTTTGCAGCATCATCAGATTCACTACATTAGCAAGTCTAGCTGAATTCCCCTGCATGACTTGAAATACATCATTTCATCATTTGATTGCCTGATCATATTATGGTAATGGGGAGAATGATGATATCTGGGAGGGAAGGAATTAGGCTAATAATCTCCTTATGAGGGCAAGTGGTTTGAAGGGGGGGGGGGGAGTAGAAGAGGGTTATACAGGTTGGATGGGTTTAAGAAGGGTTTCTAAGGTTGTAGAATGTTATTA
This sequence comes from Platynereis dumerilii, assembly GCA_026936325.1. Classification (NCBI taxonomy): domain Eukaryota; kingdom Metazoa; phylum Annelida; class Polychaeta; order Phyllodocida; family Nereididae; genus Platynereis; species Platynereis dumerilii. The sequence goes on from JAPTHN010000029.1 coordinate 5,168,828, forward strand.
AGGATATCAAATCTTCACATGTAAATATTCCACTGCTCAATACACGAGACTTGGTTAATGTTTTAAAATTTAATTTGGTCAATAGCTTTTGATTCTTCACTTTATTCTTCACTTTCAACTGAACTCTAGACACACTAAGGAAAATGAATGTCCAATCATAATGCACAACACTGTATATTGTAAAGACAGTTTAAGACACTATCATCACAATATCACTAGTAAATAATGATGCAATGTTCAATACTGTTCATACCACATGCTTAATGATTGTAGATGACTAGATGAAGAGTTATGTATCTAAATTCACCTACTAACCCAGTCCAGGGTATAATCAATTATCTTCCTAACCTAGAATTGCCCTTGATTGTGGCATGGGTACATTAATGCTTACCAGGCAGGCACTGCAGAACATCATTTGAGAAACATGATATGACTACATGATACAACAACAGCAAGCTCCTATAGAAGCACTGATGCCAGGAATTGATGCCAGGAATTGATGCCCTGCTTTAATTGACACCATGCTTTGATGCCATGGATGGGTGTCATGCTATAATGCCATGCTCTAATGCAATGAAGACCAGGAGCTACAAGCTTAAAGGCATCAATGATAGCCTGTACCACAGAGCATTTTAAAAGCTGGTATTATGTTGTACCAAATGGTAATTGCAACATTTAAAGGGATTTCCTACCAATAATGAGGTTGTGGAGGATTCATTCAGAGTGGAAATATATTCATCCATGTTCTGGTGTCAATGAGAATTTGAAAAACTCTGATAATTCAAGCTTGGAGTTTTTAAATTTAAAATCTACTTATAAAAATACATCTCATTGTATGTTCACACTGCCATGTTAAAATGTCGCCAAATGGATTTTCATGTAGAGCCTAGTTCTAGTTTGTCACCAATTTGTAACACAACATAATAGGCAGAGCAACTTCAACCACCAACCATTCTTATTCACCAAAAGTGAATACAGGGCACATAAAATGAAACCAACCACTTATTCTACCGCAAAAAGACCATCAATGACACTCGACCATGAACGAGGTTTATTCACTCAGTTCATTACGGAGCCAATTTATGATATGACCTGCTATCCAAACTATCAGCATCCCTCCATAATGGCATTGATGCCCTCACAGACTCTTGACTTATTTCGCTCCCAGGGCACGACCCAACCATGTTGCACCCATGTCAATCCCCCAGGGGTTAAATCCAATGGTTATCTGGGTCAGAGGTCACAGGGGTCACAGAGGGGGACAATTCTGGTCATGTGACAGCCTCAATGTCATGACGATATAGCTTCACAGAACATCACTCCAAGCCAACTTCCTGATAACATGTTGATAGTCCAAAATTCCATAGGGTATTAGTCTTAAATTCCTCAGGGTATCAAGGCGGCAGACAAGGCTACCAAAAGCTTGTGGCAGCATTGTCCCATGTCTGTCCCTTCAGTTGTTTAGAAGATGTTGTTTTGTCCATATCAATTGTCATGTTACTCTGTATTGGGTTTGTTTTAGGACTTGGGTTATGGAAACAGCATTTCTGGTCTTGAATTTGCAAATAACTTAAGAGAGAAATTTCTCTCTTTGCTTTGAGCCTCTTATTTATCAAAATACCAATTGCCAAGACCATTGCAATCTCAAAACCATCACTCAGTTGGGTTTAGTCATGAAATTTGTTCTAAGGCCTACTTCTGGATACTTAACATTTGTCCCACCCAGAGAAGTGCATTTGTCCCAGTGTAAGTTTAACTGTTCACATATAAATATATCCTCCATAAATTAACAAGTCCTTATAAAAAAGACATTATTTTTCCTAGGGAAATGGCAATATAAACAAGATGTAACATACATGAGCTGATGTCCGCTCATTGAACGCAGAATGTGTTTTAATTTTTCTTTGTTCATAGCAAACCCTTTTGGATAGGAAATCACAAACTCTCAGATAAGGTCATTGCGTGATGTACTTCTGCCGCCTACAATACCAGTCTATTATCACCAGTGCTTTCTCTTCAATTGACAGATATTTTTTCAGAAAGAAATAGGCTGAAATAGATTCTATAATATCTGCAAAGGATTTGATCAAATCTGGGTTTTTGTGGTGCTGATGTCAGCATTGGAGTGAAGTGGACCAATATAAGTTTTTGGTGCAAGAACACAACATCAAGGCAGTGGCAAAGTATAGAGTTAAGGACAGGAAGTCATTCAGAACTATACAGAATACAGACCTTCGAGAAAAGTACTTGTGAGCCTCACTACGACAGCATAGGCCAACATCAAAAGATCAAAGATTAGACAACCCACAAAATAATCTATCCTAGCTACCCAATGTACTATGACTCAGCAGGGGATTTACAAAACCCTTTTGCACAACGAGAAACCACGACCATAAAAGATGAACTCGAAGCCAAAAACACCCACAAAAGGCACCCAAAACACCCTCGCAGAACCCCAAAAATCCTAAAACCGTATCTTCAGTCATCTTGACAGCTCAAAAACCCCTGAACCCCTCAGGGTGTCATTTTCATGAATAATTTGCAAGAGATTTTCCTGATGAATATTTTCAGGCAGTTTTTCCATCATTACACTAGACAAGTAGGATTCAATTGAATTCTGGTGAATTCCACTTGCCAAAACCTATTTGACACCAAACTGCTCCTTTTTCTGAAGAGGTCTTTTGTAAAGGAGTTTGGCAATAAAGTGCTTGCTGTTTCACAGAAATAGAGGGGTTTTGCCTTTAGAAAATTCCGTCACAGCCCCAGGCAAACAAAATTAATGGACTTGTTTATTGTCCATTATTGTTGATGGTGAAAGCGTTTCTGCAGGGGGAATTCAATTTTTTATTTGGAATTTTGTGATCAAGCCTGCAAACAATACTGAAAGACATATAAATTCCATCTTATTTGTTTTAGCAATACGAATTGCCTGATCAATATTCAAATGATTCAAAGCTTCCAACTTTTATTGGTAAATTAGTGAGTAAAAATATGGTAAAACTGGCCAAGATGAAAAAATAATTGATTGAGAAGGACTATCTTGATGAAATGTGATTTATTGACAAGGTATCTCACATTTTTTTCTGAAGATATTTAGACACATATTCATATTTTCTTGATAAGTTGAGAAGGTCACCTTTTAATCTTGTGCTTACAAACTTATTTTAGAATTTAAGGCCTACCCTTGATCAATGATATTCATGTGAGCTGTGACACTAATCAAGCCCACAAAAGCTTCTACTCAAGGGAGTAACTAAGCCTTTTGAATGAATCATCCAAGATATAGACCCAAGCCTAATCGAATTTGTAATATGAAGTTTTTTACAGACAATCATAAATCAAAAGACAACACAGTTGCATAGAATCTATTAGATATTCAGCTCTGAGCACAACTCAAAAATATTCCAAATTGAAAACGTGCAGGCCTATCATTTATAGCAATGAGCACAGTGACCTAATTCTTTACAGGAGAAATTTTCACTCGTAAACAAAGTGTCATGTGATCAGTTTCTATTATGACATCATCAATCATGTAGCTATAATGGATGATGTCATCAAGTGTTACTGTTATGCAGTGCGCAGGTAATTAGTAACATTTGGTGATTTCATTCATTACAGTAATTTACACAGTTAAAACTAACATAATTTAGTACATTCTTCCCCTGACCTACAATCAAAGAAGTTTCAAAATACACATGTAGGGCAAATGACACTTGACTTAAACAATTTGTGTTACCATAGCAATGCATTCCCAATATCTCACAACTAACCAAACATTCCTGCCACTGAAAAACATCAATACCAACTTAAGATTCTACATTATTTAAGGTTCAGTATTCCGCTTTCTTCAGAATAGCCAGTTTGGACTTGCGAGAGTATAACACAATTCATCACAGTGATCTATTGAGAAAATTACCAATGACAATCATAGCAGGCACTGTGTTGTGTTATTGTTGTGCTCAATATTTTGTAGCATCATCAGATTCACTACATTAGCAAGTCTAGCTAAATTCCCCTGCATGACTTGAAATACATCATTTCATCATTTGATAGCCTGATCATATTGTGGTAAAGGCTAATGGCAGGAATGATGATATCTAAGAGGGAAGGAATTTGGGTAATAATCTCCTTATGAAGGCAAGTGGGTTGAAGGGGGGGGGGGGGAGTAGAAGAGGGTTCCATAGGTTGGATGGGTTTAAGAAGGGTTTCTAAGGTTGTAGAATGTTATTAAGGATATCAAATCTTCACATGTAAATATTCCACTGCTCAATACACGAGACTTGGCTAATTTGTTTTTTATGAAATAGGTCAATAGCTTTTGATTCTTCAATTTGAATTGAACTCTAGACACACTAAGGAAAAAGAATGTCCAATCATAATGCACAACACTGTGCATTGTAAAGACACTATTATAACAATATCTTACTTGTAAATAATGATGCAATGTTCAATACTGTTCAAACCACATGCTTAGTGATTGCAGATGAATAGATGAAGCGTTATGTATGTAACTTCACCTACTAACCCAGTGCAGGGTATGATCAATTATCGCCCTAACCTAAAATTGCCCTTTATTGAGCATGGGTACATTAATGCTTACCAGGCAGGCACTGCAGAACATCATTTGAGAAACCTGATACAACAACATGATACAACAAAAAGCTCCTATAGAAGCACTGATGCCAGGAATTGATGCAATGCATTGATGCCCTGCTTTAATTGACACTATGCTTTGATGTCATGGATAGGTGTCATGTTATATTGCCATGCTCTAATGCAATAAAGACCAGGCAGCTACAGGCTTAAAGGCATCAATGATAGCCTGTACCACAGAGCATTTTAAAAGCTGGTATTATGTTGTACCAAATGGTAATTGCAACATTTAAAGGGATTTCTCATAATTAAGTTTCAGTGGATTCATTTAGAGTGGTAATGCATTTAATATTGTAATATAATATAGCAAGATTTTATATACGGCCAATCTTAGATAAATCCGCTCACCGCACTCACCATACTTTACGACAACCATACCAATCATTATGGAGATAATATCTGGACATGAGGTTCGAAACCACACCCCCATGTTTACAAGGCGGGCATGCTAACCACTGTACCATAGGGCCACATTTATCCACGTTCTGTTGTACATTGTTAAAGAGCATTTGAAAATTGAAAAATTCTGATACTTCCAGTTTGTAAGCTATAAATCTACTTATAAAAATACCTCTTATTGTATTTTCCACTCCTATGTTACAATGTCACCAAATGAATTTTCCTGTAGAACTAAGTTCAAGTTCGTCACAAATTTGTTACACATCATAATAGTCAGAGCAACTTCAACCCTCAAACATTCTTATTCACCAAAAGTGCAGAAATAGGGCACATAAAATGAAACCAACCACTTATTCTACCGCAAAAAGACCATCAATTAAACACAACCATGAACGAGGTTTATTCACTAAGTTCATTACGGAGCCAATTTATGTTATGACCAGCTATCCAAACTATCAGCATCTCTCCATAATGGCATTGATGCCCTTACAAACTCTTGACTTATTTTGCTCCCAGGGCACGACCCAACCATGTTGCACCCATGTCAATCCCCCAGGGGTTAAATCCAATGGTTACAGGGGTCACAGAGGGGGACAATTCTGGTCATGTGACAGCCTCAATGTCATGACGATATAGCTTCACAGACCATCACTCCAAGCCAACTTCCTGATAACATGTTGATAGTCCAAAATTCCATAGGGTATCAGTCCAAAATTCCGTAGGGTATCAGCCTTAAATTCCTTGGGGTATCAAGGCTCCCAAAAGCATGTGTCCATATTGTCCCCTGTCTCTTTAGTTCTTTAGAAGAGGTTGTTTTGTTCATATACGAATTTCTGTTCTGGGTTTTGCTTTGGGACTTGGGTTATATTCTTGCAAATAAATTAACAGAGAACTTATTTCATAATAGAGTTTCTGCATGGAAATTTCTCTCTCTGCTTTGAGCCTCTGATTCATCAAAAGATTAATTACCGAGGCTTTTACAATTTCAAAACCATCAGTCCTGAAGTTGTATTGGGCCTGGAAATTTTATTTGTTCAAAGGCACAATTCAGGAGATTAAACTAATCACTTGTTTTTTCCATCAGTTATCAATGTACTCTTCATTTAGAATTCAGATAAAATTCTCATCTACAACTCAAGAGACTCAAGAAACCCTTCAGCCAAAGCAAGAGCCCATTTTAGTTTTTTTTAAGGGAATGGCAATATCATAAATCTGATGTCACACACCCAAGCTGATGTCAGCACTGGAGTGAAGTAGGCCAATGTCATTTTTTAGTGCAAGAACACAACATCAAAGCAAAGGCAAAGTAAAACCCTTATAGAAAGGAAGTCGTTCAGAACTATACAGAATGCAGCCCTCCGAGAACAACTCTTGTCAGACCTGCAATGACAGCACAAGCCAACATCAAAAGAATAGACAACTCACAAAATAATCTATCTTAGAAGATACTCAATGTACTATGACTCTTCAGAGAATTGGCAAACCCTTTTTCACTACAATAAACCACAACCATAAAAGATGAACTCGAAGCCAAAAACACTCACAAAAGGCCTTCAAAACACCCTCACAGAACCCCAAAAAACCCTAAAACCCTTCTTCAGTCATCTTGACAGCTCAAAAACCCCCAAACCCCTCAGGGTGTCATTTTCATGAATAATTTGCAAGAGATTTTCCTGATGAATATTTTCAGGCAGTTTTTCCATCATTACACTAGACAAGTAGGATTCAATTGAATTCTGGTGAATTCCACTTGCCAAAACCTATTTGACACCAAACTGCTCCTTTTTCTGAAGAGGTCCTTTGTCAAAGAATTTGGTGATAAAGCGTTTGGGGTTTCACAGAAATAGAGGGGGTTTGCCTTTAGGAAATACCACCACAGCCCCAAATCAAGAAAATTAATGGACTTGTTTATTGTCAGCTATTGGTGTGAGGTGGAATCTTATAGGCCAATGGACGGTTTTGCTTTTGCTTTGTTGGTGTTCGTTACAGCAAACAAGCAATAAAAACATTTTAATTTCATATCGAAAGGGCTATTTTGTTTAGTTTGTGAGAGCCTAGGGGGAATAATCAAATACCTATTAAATCTGTATTATTTGATTAAGTTATAGCAAATGCAAAATATTCAAATGTTCTGATGCAATATTCAGAACAATGAGAACATATATGTGTATTTATTTTCTCAATAAAATAAGTAGGGCTGCTTTAATAAACTGAACTCATTAATCTATTTTTAAATTTAAAATCAGCAGGCCTATCCTAGATCAATGACATTTGTCTGCTCAAAGGAGTAACTAAGCCTTTTGAATGAATCATCCCAGACATAGGCCAAATTAGATTTGTCAAATGAAGTTTTTACAGCAATCATAAATCAAACCTGCACACAGCTGAATATAATCTATTAGAAATTCAGCTCAGAGCTCAACTCGAAAAAAGGTTTCCAAATTGAAAACGTGCAGGCCTATCATTTATACAATGAGCACAGTGACCTAATTCTTTACAGGAGAAATTTTCACTCGTAAACAAAGTGTCATGTGATCAGTTTCTAATACGACATCATCAATCATGTTGCCATAACGGATGATGTCATCAAGATGGTGACATTTCCATTGTGACATCACCTCTAACCTCACCTTGCCTCAGGGCTACAGCAGGAGAAATCTCTGAGAAAAAAAGGCCACAATAACGCAAGAAATATGGCAGATAAAGTGCATATAATATGCTTGGAATATGCCGTTTATATGCAGCAAATATGCTTTATCATTCTTATATTGCTTGGCAAACATGTTTAGTATGATTGCAAAGCTGGAAAAAGAAGCAGCAGGGAAAAAGGCAACAGCAACAGAATTAGCTGCAAATGGAACTAAAAACATAGTAGCACATCTAAAACGAGCTAAAGAGATAATATATCAGTGTTGGTAATAAAATTAGGTAATCAATTGTTGTAGGCTTGCAACAAAATGTTGTTGAGCCATTTAGAATCCTTATGTACTTCTGGAATATTTATCCTCTATCGTATATATCAAAGGGAACAGTAATAATCTGCCAATACTAAGGTCAACAAGCAGTTTTAACAGCTGGAATGATGCAAAGTGTAGACCAGTAGACACATGGCTAGTGCAACCCTCAGATGAAAGTTATTGCAACCACAAGGTTGAATAATGAGATGAAGAAATCAATGCTAAGATACAGTGCAAGAAAGTCTATTTCTTACTTATCTTTCCTTGTTACTTTTAATTAACTCTTTATTTTTAACATTTAATTTGAATACATCATATTATTGTCATATCTTATGTTTCATATGGTGTTGTTTTATATTTAACCTGGTTGCAAAAAATATTCAATTCAATAGACCTATTTCTCAGAATGGCCTGAACATGGACCCCAAATAGCTTTTTTGAATTTCAACCATTCTGAATTTTCTTTTCACAAACAGGATCCATACACTCTAAATATCAAAACATAACTTTCAAAATTTAAAATGAAATAACGACCAAGTTATAAAGCCTTGAAGTTATATTAAAATGCACTAAAAATATTATAGTTCGAAGACACCTTGGCTGGACCAATCAGAGGCAAAGGCGGGAAAGCTATTAGCAATGGGATTTAAGTATTCACCACTTTTCCCCTAGTGTTAACTGGGAGAACCATCCATGAAATTAGTCTATTCAATCCACATGACATTGTCTGCACCCAAAACCAGAAAAGCAGAAGACTTCCAAACTCTCACTGAGTGATCTGGATAGCTACATTGAGGACACATGCAAACGCACCATCACGATCTATGCTCTATTTATACCACCGCAGCTGAAGACAAAACTTCCATTCTGAGAAAGTTAGAGACAAATTCTTACAGTATTACTATGCCAATGTTGTAGATATCAAATCAAACTTATCATGAGGATTCTGTCCTAGAAATGGAACGCAATTTTAGTACTATATATAGGTCAGTTTTGTTGGTTTATTGATAGGAACGTCCTGTCGATGACAATAATGTTCAGTTTTGGAATGATAGACACACAAGTATATCTCCATATATGTGTAACTCTACCAAACTTCAAAAGATCAACCCCATTTTACCCGAAATTTATAAGGTACATTCAGATTCAACCGTTTTAAATAGATGCAAAATTATAAGAGAGAGAAAATTCTTTTATTCGTGAATGGGCTCATAGCTTCCGCTTAGCCCCCAGCCCTCTTGGGCTTACAATCACTCTTAAATGTTGGGCTTACAGTCACTCTTAAATGTAACAGGAACATTGAACAAAAATACAGAATTTTTTTTAAATGAACATGAAATAGAAAAATATATAGTTCATTTATGCAATGTTGTAGTTATATAATAGAGAACTGGGAGTTCACACAGCAGCAGAGAAGTCCCCCCCCCCTTCCAATATACGTACAGCACATCAGTCTAACAGCATTTCGGCAAAATAACACCTTTTTAAAAGACAAATATAGGCTGGCTAGAGCCAAATGAACATAAATCTATAGACGAGCACCCAAGAAAATAAATGTGACACCAAGTTCTAAAATGAGCAAAATCCATAGAATCACTGCAAGCCAAATCTGTAAAACCTCTCCAAGCAACTCAAATTCATCTCAATCTCAGATCTCAGATTGACCCACCTTCTTATGCCAGCTTGCAGCCTAAGAGGGCAATTCTTCCAGCAAGGGCAATTTTCCTTTCCAAATATGACTGCCCTCTCCTTTTTTCCCTGTCATATTTTACAAGACACAATCACGAAACTGCCACACCTCTTGGAGTCTATCCTTCGGTCTCATATTTCACCAACCCTTTTGTCTTGAAGGCAAACAAGACCTCAAACTGGACTGGCTATAGTTGGCTGTCTATAGGTGACTGTCTATAGTTGGTTGTCTATAGCTGACTGTCTATAGTAACTGTTGATTGTCTAACACTGACCAACGAAAGTTGAATGTCGTTGGTTGAGTCTTTGGTGGACTGTTGTTGGGTGTATATATAGTAACTTTAGTAAGCCATCTGTAGTAGACTGTCAGTAGTTGACTGTCTATGGTCGGTTGTCTTTAGTTGCCAGTCCACAGCTGACTGTCTATATAGTCGCAAGCCTATAGTTGACTGACTTTGATTGATGCCTATATACAGTTCATTATCTACCACTGACCGTCTTATTGTCTGTAGTTGGCAGTCTGATAGTTTCTGTAGATGACTGGTTATAATTGACTGTCTTTGAACTAATTGTTTGTCTATAGTTGACTCTCTATAGCCCAGATAACTGCCTCAACATGACTGTCTATAGAATGCCTATAGTTGTCCATACCTGACGATCTATTCTGCAAACAAGGAGGACTTTGATGTAGATGAGGGCCTCACAGATTATAGATTTTTTCTAGGAATATAGGTTTATTGACTGGAGGTGTGTTATTACTGCGTTGAAGTTATCTGCTGGCCAGTACTGGTGCTGGGGATTTATACCCACATTTGTAAAACACAGTAAGACAGATAAGGGCAACAAAATACGATGGTCTAAAACAAGACAGATTATTATATTTTTCGGAAGAGTATATGATAATCAATTCCCCGTGATTTCAAACATAATATTCCTGTATGTAAGCTTCCTTGGAATAGAAATGAATAGAATAGAATAGAATAGAATATAATAGAACATGGGGTCATATATATAATTCAAGCCGAATTTTCTTGATGAGGAAAATGCAACAAAGAAAATGGAAAAGTGCATCACAGAAATACGCAATTTTCTGCATGAAAACAAACTATGCAACAATGGCGACACAACGGAGTTACTTCTGATTGGCTCACCATATCAGCTCAAGAAACTTAACGTGTCGTCAATCAGTGTGGACAATGTTGAAATCAAGGCGACAGACTATGCCAGAAATTTAGGTGTATTCTTTGATAAACACATGTCAATGCATAAGCAAGTAAACAAAATGTGTCAGAATGCTTATTATAATCTTCGAAACATCTCAAAACTCCGTAAGTCACTTAACAAAGAGTCAATCAAAACAGCTGTCAATGCATTAGTCACTCCTCATTTAGACTATGGCAACGGGTTGCTCTATGGTTCATCCAAACAAGTGATAAATAAACTCCAGGTGGCTCAAAACTCTGCTGTACGTCTAATTGAGGGACTAAAAAGACAAGACAAAGTTAGTCATTTTAGGAAAGAGTTACATTGGCTTCCGATCCCAGCAAGGATCCAATTCAAACTTATGACGTCCACATGGAAAGTTGTGAATAATCACGCACCTCAATATCTCAAAAGTCTTATTCGACTAAAACCTGAAAATAATGTGAACCTCCGCAGCAATGGCAAATTGCTCTTAGAGGTACCTGCCATACAAAATCAAAACAAGTTTGAAGATAGAGCCTTCTCCTATTCAGCGCCAACACTTTGGAATGGCCTGCCAGAAAATGTACGCAAATCAAAAACACTGGATAACTTCAAGAAGCGATTGAAAACATATCTTTTCGAAAATACTACAGAAATATTGGCTAATCTGACCAAGCGCTAATGAGCAGTTTACTGGAATTGGCGCTATATAAGTTCTTAATATTATTATTATTATCATATATATATATATATAGGGTGTCTACAGAAAAAGAGGACAGTCACTTGTCTTCTTTTTTGTACTCACATAAGTTCAGAATTTGATAATAAGTCTTGAAATATGAGTGGATTTGATAATCAGCCATATTAGGTCTATTGCAAATATGTTCACTTGTGAATTAGATAACTACTAAAGGTAAAACGGAAGCATGATATTCGAAAGTGCTTGCATTGCTTCAAGCTGACTACGGTTGTCCTGTCTTCCTCATTGTTGATGAGAAATGTATGGTGCTTGTAAGAGAAGGAATGAATCATTTGTGAGTAGTGGGACATTTTCTGATGCTCCAGCTGCCAGCAATTCAAATTAGGGACCTAACACTTGGTCTTCAACGTGGAGTCATCTGATGACAATAAAATCACAAAAATGTCTCAAATAGTCATTGATCAGAGCACTGGAATCAATGCAAATGCTTATAACAACATTGTGAAAGAATTTGTGATGTCATGGCGTCAGGCAAAAAAAATTATTTTGTGGCAAAATCATCTTCCAACAAGGTGGAGCATCTGCTCATACTGCATAGAAGACTCAGGAGTGCCTCAAAACAAACCTGCTGAGCAAGGTAGAGTGCCACCCCTTGCCTCCTGAGCTGGGCCAAGTGGATTCCTCAGTATCGGCAAGTTATCCCAACCCTCGCAGTAAAGTTAAAGGCCTCCATCATGTCTGCATGGGGCAAAATGTTGGTGGAGTGCATCAAACATGTTTTCACATTGTTTTGGTCTCATCTGCAGGAAGTTACCACTGCAAGGGGTGCGAATATTGGGTAATTTGACTCTTCTGATGATACTGTTCATATACAAATCATGTTTTGTTGAAGAATGATGCTTGGCACAAAATGAACTGTAAAAATTGTGTTGACTGTCCTCTTTTCCTGTAGACACCCTCCAGATGGATAGATAGATAGATAGATAGATAGATAGACAGATGGATAGACAGATGGATAGACAGATGGATAGATAGATGGATAGATAGATAGATAGATAGATAGATAGATAGATAGATAGATAGATAGATAGATAGATAGATAGATAGATAGATAGATAGATAGATAGATAGATAGATAGATAGCACACATGGCAGAATCACAGTAAGACAGAAAGATAAATGTTATAACCCAGAATCTGAACACTGCAGAACAACTCATATTTCCTATGATATATCCAGGCACTTCACAGCGTTATCTTTAGAGGCATTACAGGAAATGCATTAGAAGATCATATTCTAAAGAACTGAATCCAGTTCATGCCTTTTCCGAACATAAGGACCTTTGAAGTGTCACTTTGACAGGTGCAAATATATTATGTATACAGTATTCCATATTTCATAAGAACACCGCAAAATATGATTTCTCAAATGCATATATATTTAGATTCGACAGTACTGTTGCATAGATTGGAATTAACATTTTGGAGTTATCGTAGTTTAGGCTGAGCATAACAAAAATGATTTAAAAGTCTTAGACAAACATGGCTAGTGCAGTACTCCCTGTTAAGTTCTTGTGGAGATTAATTGGTTGGCTAGGCCAGAGTGTTACATATTTACAGCAGTGAGTGAATGAGTGAGTTGGTCTTTTATCGTCATCATTGTGGGTTATTTAGAGGCAACGCATATAGGCTAATATCTTCAGCAGTGGTAGGCTTCATCAGCTTTGTTGATACACAGAACTTTGTCACCATACAAATCTGTACTTTAAATGCATGCACAGCAATTTTGAAAGAGTTCAATGTCTCAACTGCTCCAACAACATTGCAAAATTAATGCAACAATACTGGACAATAAGGTCCAATATGACATCCTAATCTATTATCACAATTTCCACATGCATGTAAACATACCTTAAATATCCTGTATTCTTTGTGTCATACCAGTAAATCCTACTTAATCCAAGTATCTAAGACTGTGGAGCAATTGACATTCAAATCAAGTGCCAAATAACATCCAAATTTAATCCAAAGTGGAATTGCTTGATGCTATAAAAACACGTGTTTCGCAGAGGGCTTGAGATGCACAACAGCTCTGCAGAAAATCACATTGTCAACTGCAGGCAGAATTCAGTTGCTGTAGCACCTAGCTGTCCTGCTACTGCTGCCTGCTGTTTCTGCTACTGCTGCCTGCTACTGCTGGCTCTGCAGCTGGCTCTGCCACAGCTACCCCTGCAGCTACTTCTGTGAGACATGTAGCCCTCACATCCTAACCATCGATTCCCTGAACAAGTGGATTGCCCAATTTGTTGCTGAGCTAAATCAGTTAACCAGTAGCTACTAATAATGTCACATCGAATTAGTACTGCCAGAATAACATGCATAAAACTGTAGGAAACTGTAGGAAGTATTTTAGCCAGTAATGCAAATGATATTATGTCATGAACTGTACCTGTTATATAAATACATTTTTCTAGCCCTGCATTATAAGAATGACCCTTATGGTAAAGAGGCTATGGTTCCCGCCTGCTCCACTGAAGGTCTTTGCCTGCATTGGTTCTAGACCCGGGTGGGAACCAGAAATTTCAGTGGACTTTTATGAGCGAAGACCCAGCCGGATGTTATTGGATGAGGCATTAAATTGGTGGCCCCTTGTATAAATCAGTGTCTGTGCTGTGCAAGTAAAAGATCGCTCACATGGGGAAATGCACAAAATGTTGAGGACTCCTGCCGTCTCTCCCACCTCATCAATCAACCCTTGCGAGCGCCAAGAACTGGACTTAGAGGGTTGCATTTACCTAGCCCTGGACGCATGAGTCCCAGGGCTAGCATTTACCATATCATATGTTTGTATGTTTGTTTGTTTTTTTGTGTTTTATGCCTCTGCAGCACCTTAGTGGGGGGCTATATTGAGGCAGGCGACCGCCGTATGATGATGGGATGAGAAGACTGTGAGTCTGGCACATTCCCTATTAATTCAGGGATGCCCAGGGTCTTTCAGTTGCTCCAGCATAGAATACTGGATACAACCCGCCTCCATTTAATGTCCCATGGGCTCGGACTAAAGTGAGTTCCCGGGGTGAGATTTGAACCCACGCCCTCAAATCCGTTGACAAGCGCACTTACCAATTAGGCACGGGGGAACTCTGTATGTTTGCATGTATGTATGTATGTATCTATCTATCTTATAATGTTTTACATAGATTCTAATAGTTCCTGCAAGACACCAGTTGTACCTGTGATAAACATGTATATACTTGACATGGTGTTATGCTATTATGTGTCAAATGTTATTGAAATCTGATATGGATGGCATTTTGTGAAAATTAAATAAGCATGATCCATGTTAATTGAATCAGCACGAGCATTTCACATGAATGTCATCAGGTCATGTATCACGGTAACATACACCAGATCTAGCATTCACATCAAGAAGTTAGATATCTCAACCATCTCAGAAATATACTAGTAAGCAGCACAGCTGCTCTTATCCTAAGAATGTTATGAAAATCTTGTTAGCACTCTGGAGGTCGCTCTCTTTCACCAATGTCACTCAAATTAGCCATACAGTTTTTAAGTTTCGACCAGTTACTTTTGGTGACCTTCTGTGACGGAAAAAATTATAAA
Organism: Platynereis dumerilii; assembly: GCA_026936325.1. NCBI lineage: Eukaryota > Metazoa > Annelida > Polychaeta > Phyllodocida > Nereididae > Platynereis > Platynereis dumerilii. The sequence goes on from JAPTHN010000029.1 coordinate 5,184,034, forward strand.
AGAAAAGCAAATGGAGTCAAAGGTTAATTGTGCATTTTTCTTCTTCTTGTCTTTTGTATATCCATGACCGACGCACCTGTGTGGAGCCACTCTCTCTCCGTGCAGCTTAAAGTGCTTGCACGTTATTTTTATACCTTAATATCTTCATTGATACACAAATTACAGACGAAGCAAGGGGCAAAATATGTAAGGAACCTTGTTTTGGATAATAAAAACTCCAATGGTGATATCTTAAAGTTCATATTTATATCAAAAGTAAATCTTGAAGGGAAACTAAAATCAAACTTCATAGTCGCTACTCGAAGTCCCGGACTCCCGGACAAAGACGAATTGTGAAAGAACGATTGTGAAAGAAGAATCATGAAAGAAGAATCAAATTGCGATATCAAGCAGGTTTAAGGAATAAACATGGTAACAACTGTTTAATATCAAGATAATCGAAAAACATATACCACACATAAATCTCCTATAGCGAAACTTTGTGAGATATCGAAACTTTATTGCCGATACCCGAAATACCAGACAAAGCCGAACCATGATATAAAGCAGATTTAAGAGACTTTCGCCACTCTGAAAGCCTCAAAATGAGAGTCTCAAAAGTCCAGAGACAATTTCTACTGATAAACTGGCCCAGTATGGGACTGTATTAGCAGAGGCAGTGAACTGCTGGCCCCTAATTCCTCGGGGAACCTAGATCAGCCCTTCTATCAGTGACTGGCGCCAGTTTGGGGCCTCAGTGTTGATTTTCACAGCCAGCCTAACAGATTGGGCCACTGCTCCTGTCGCTGCTTTCCATACTTCAAATTGGATATTGTGGTTGTGTAGAGGTTGTGTTATGGCTGTGTTGAGTGTTTTATTATTGCATCTGTGTTATATATCAGTTATCATATCTATCAACTTATGAGGTTGTACTGTTTTCCATACAAAATATACATACCCAATATTTCTTCCTCTATAGGAGAATAGATGTTTCATATGGACAGAGCTAGGAGAGGAAAGGAAGGAAGAAAGAAAGGGTAGAAGAAAGGAAGGACAAGAAAGAATGAAATGAATGAAGGATTCAAAGGAAGGAATGAAAGAAAGGAATGAAGGAAAGGATTGAAAGGAAGGAATGAAAGAAAGGAATGAAAGAAAGGAATGAAGGAAAGGAAGGAGGATAATAGAGGCGAGCAAGGAAGCAAGGAAGGAAAGAAGAAAGGAAGGAGAGCAGATTGCAGAAGGGGAAGATGGGAAGGAGTGAGTGAAGAAAGGAAGGAAGAAAGGAAAGAAGAAAGTGGAGAAAGAAGAAAGTGGAAAAAGAAGAAAGTGGAAAAGGATGAAAGTGGAAAAAGATGAAAGGAAAAATTCCAGGAAGGACGGAATGATTGAGGACAAAGAAAAAAGAAGGAGGAAGGAAAGAAGTGAAAATTTTGGAGAACAGAAGGGAATGAACAATCAAAAGACAGAATAATGAAAAGAAAGACAGGAGAAATAAATAATATTGAGAAAGAAGGATGTCAGAAAAACATAGTAAGAAGCAAGGAAAGCAGGAAGGCGAAGGGACCACTCAGAATACTGAAATATCACCCAAAATAAAGAGTTCAAGTCACGATTTTAAAGTTAAAATTTTCAATTAAGGAAAAGATCATTTTTGGAGAGCAGAATATGGAATTGGTAAACCTCACAGCTTCAATTTGGAAACAACAGCTTTATCTTTATAATTCATGAAACTAAAAGAAAATTTCTAAATTCTGGTTTGCTCCAATCAATATGAAATGTGGAGTTTGAAATGAAGTAATTAATTCTTAACTTAAGTTTCGATTATTGCAGCTTTAAAGCTGGGATTGAAATGGATTTCCTTGGAGATGAATTATAAGTTGTTAAAACAACTTTCAGAAAATAGATGGAATCTCGAAATACCTAAAGTTTACCAGCAGAAAGCAAAAATAGCCACAATGTATGAAGGAAACAAGTAACGATATATATGCTAAGCAGGTAACTACTTCCTCTGAATAGACAGTGCAGCGGTATAACTTTTAAATTATGTGCCACGTGCCTATAAACTTGGACATCCGGAGAAAAAAGGGATAAGAACAAAATACAAATACACATTTAAATTTTGCTAAACATTTCCTCCTCGAGAAATCATTACCAGCATACAGAAAACTGTCCATAAAACTTATTTACATCGCATCATGATATTTTCATAAAAGCAAGAAGGTACTGGGATCTAACTGAAAAATGTACATGTCTGTGATAAGCCAGGTAATGAATATACCAATAGTGCTGAGAGATAGTACCGATCATTTCATGATATATTGATATATCGAAGTGATAAACACTGTAAAATCAAACCAAATCGGTGAGTTGTGTCTATAAGTAAGTTACACGCCTCCTTTTGACTGCAACAAGCACCTTTGCCTGGTTATAACAGAACAAAATGTCTAACAGACCAAAATGCATGCAATAATCCTCGAATTCTACATTTTCATTCAAATACAGATACACAAACAAACCTACAGCAAGTAAGCATGGACAAGAGCATTATCAGAAGTCCCACAGCCATGCAAACTAAATAAGAAGCGCTAAATGGTGTGAAGGGATAAATGCTTGGCGCCAAGATGGCTCCAAAAGGCAAATGAATGCCTCGTCTGTCTACAACAGTGACACTACCCAATAACAGCATAGCTCATGGCTGGAGCCGCAACAATACAATTTAAGCTGCACCCAATGTAAGCCTTGTAAGGCCTACAAGCCCTACATGGGGCATTGGGGCACACTAGTAATATCACATACATGTAGCTCTACATAAACATGTTTTAAAACACAGGGTACTATATATAGACACTACCCAATAACAGGATAGCTCATTGCTGTGGTCACAGCTATACAATTTAAGCTGTATGGGGTGCAGTAGTTATATCATACACATGTAGCTATACATGTATAAACAGGGTAAATAGCATGATAGGACACTGGACACTGAATATAGCATTGAAGAATCATGAATTCTATCACGTGAAAGGGCGTGTTGTAAATAAACAACCTTGGATGGGGGGGGGGGGCTGGTGGGAAAAGGAAAGGGGTTGAAATGTTTCCCTACATTATGGTAGTGGACGTTCTATTTGGAAAGGTAGTGAATGTTCCATTTAGGATGGTAGTAAATATTCCACTTAGGATGGTAGTGAATGTTTGATTTGGGATGGTAGTGAATGTTCCATTTAGGATGGTAGTGAATGTTCATTTAGGATGGTAGTGACTGTTACATTTAGGATGGTGGAGAATTGTTCCATTTAGAATGGTAGTGAGTGTTCTGTTGGATGTTCCTTTTAGGATGGTTGTGAATAGTTCATTTAGGAGAGTGAATATTCTATTTAGGATGGTAGTGAATTGTTCCATTTAGGATGGTAGTGAATGTTCCATTTAGAATGGTTGTGAATTGTTACATTATGGCAGTGAATGTTAAATTTAGGATGGTTCCATTTAGGATGGTAGAGAAAGTTCCATTTAGAATGGTAGTGAATGTTCCATTTAGGATGGTAGCAAATGTTCCATTTAGGATGGTAGTATATTTTCCGTTTAGGATGGTTGTGAATGTTCCATTTAGGATGGCAGTGAATTGTTCCATTTAGGATGGTATTGAGTTGTTCCATTTAGGATGGTAGTGAGTTGTTCCATTTAGGATGGTAGTGAATGTTCCATTTAGGATGGTAGTGAATGTTCCATTAAGGATTGTAGTATATAATTCACTTATATAAACTGTCAAATGATATAATTCCAACACTTCAGTTTCATTTCACATTTCATATTTCCATGATTTAGGGTTGCAGCCAGCAGGGGCGACTAGCCGACTAGGGTGGGGGTATAAGGGGTTAAACGATTTGGGGCAGTCGCCACATTGTCTATCAAAGATATTGAACACAGCCCAGGGGAGTGATCCAAGACTACAGGCGTCTTGACTGGAATTACATGTGAGCTATTGAGGGGGGGGGGCATGTTTTGGTGAAGCAATTCTATGCTGCTATGAAGCTCTGTGTGCATGGACGGTTTAGGAGATCTCAGGCAGCGATTTTACAGAGCTCCAGTCTGGTGGATTACTGTAAAAGGGACTTAGGGTATCAATGTTAGGGTTTAGGGTAGGGGGGGAGGGGTTGGTTGATTCTATATAGGGTATTCTGGTTGGGGTTTACAGTTAAGGGTTAGGTTTAATATAATACAGGACAGTTGTTTTATGAACCATTTTGTATATTTTTCATTAGTAATGAATATATAGGCCTAATCAAAAAAGCATTCCATAATACCTCTGTAAAACTATGTGAAGCAATAAACTATCATATAAATTGTCATATCACCGTAAAATGGTAATCCAGTTCTTAAAATGTATTATATTATACATCTTTCCGATACAGCATAATAAGCAACATTAACATAGTTTAAAAACTAAATCCATAGAAAACGAATATGACAGCAAATAAAATGCTACATAAATAACAAAATAATGTAGATCAAATAGTTTCAAATACATACCCTCCCAACAATGTATCACCAAGGCTAACATAATAGGTCTGCCTCTATTAATATCTCCAAAATATATCATATTACATTGTTTTAAAAGTAAAAGTTGGTAACAAAATGTGACTTACTTGTTCATTGACTTTAGCAGTGGAAGGTCCATGTGACAGCAAAATTCGACATATTTCTGAATTTCCATTCCAAGCGGCCAGGTGAATAGGGTAACATCCTTTAATGTCTATAACATTGGCTGAAGCTTCGTAGCACAGTAATAATTGCACTACATCTCTGTAAAGAAAAAAGAAAATGATGCTTTGTCATATTATCTTTGTCTGCTTGGCAAACAAAAAACAAAAACCTTCTCACTCTGTTGTCCACTTTATTCTGGCAATTATGTTTTTTCTCTCTATTCAAAATCAGTCTTCATACGTAAGTCGGCAAAAACAGGGACTCATGGAGTCTGCATAAGCACATACATTATCTTTAAATTACAAAAGAAAAACGTTTATACTTATAAATTAGCCATTGTTATTGTTTATACACAAGCTGCATGATAAGCTGAATGTACATTCAATTTCTAATGATCAAGGAAAATGGGGTTTGAAAATATCAGAATCGCTCATTTCTTTTTGTTTACTTTTCCAGAAAAACTGACAATCAACTTGATCAAAACATACTTGACGTTACATAACAAGTATGCAGATTAAATTAGGACCAATTGCTTATCACGCAACTAATAACATCCTTAACAATGTTTGATTGGCAATCAATTAAGTCTTAAGGACTTCCTCATTCATGTCATTAAGGAATAATTTGTTGACTGTTAAGTTATTTTAAGAAGCACGTGCCATAAGGATGGCAAAGCCGTGAAGATAAAATTCAGATTGAGGTAAGTTTTACTTCTTTTATTTCTGCACGTACTGAAAAATGAAAGACAGATATTAACTTTTACAGTTCATAACAAGACTGACATAGTATTGAAGTAGGCCTAAAAGTTGCATAAATTGTCTTATTTTGGTTAGCTCTTTCAGTCAATCAGTCTGAAAGAAGCCCAAATATATTTATTTTTTGTCAGTCAGTCAGTCAGTCAATCTAGTAATATTGAAAATCAGCCAATTTGCACATCGCTATTCATCTATAGATCACCGATAGTCACAAAAACTCAACAGAGCATCACCAATCCCACATCAGTTTGTGCTAGGACATTTTCCGTTTGAAATATTTCTACTCAATCCAAAATCGATGAGTTAGATTGGGGTTAAGCCTTGCTGACATGCATATGGAGATGCAAGAGCTATCTGTTGTGCGAGATACACACTAGAGGGCTGCCCCTACTATTCTGCCCTCTTGTGCCAAAAGACTCAATCAATTGGAAGATTATTGGGGCTGTCAGATAAATCCTGCAGCTAGATAGATCTTAGCTTGCATAGGCAGCATAGCAGCTCTTGGCAAAACATGTACACAAGTGGTTCATGCAATATTCTGCAATTTTAGCCAAGCTCTTGAGGCAGGGTAGTATGCAGTTGCTGGTTTATGCAATATGCAAGCTCATATTCTAAAAGTCGAGATAAAATCTAAATTCAGCATTGCTGCAGACATGTTTTTGATCAGTATTCAAAATATTTTTTAATTTTAGCACAGTCTTTTTGCTTGGTTCATCAAATCAAATCAAATCAAATCGTTGTCAGAGACCAAAATACTACAAATCTCACGTTCAAAATAAACCTGCCCAGTTCGTCAAAGTGAATTATGGTAATTTATGGAGTTACTGTAAAATACCAGATGCCAGTAGACTGTAGAACCAAGTTGTCATTCAATACAGGCATATATAGGCCTAGGCCCACAATTTACTACTACAAAATGCAACATCTAGACATAGGAGGGGGAACGGGGGAACATTGGGACGTGGGGCACGGTGGTACGGTGGGGTTTTCTTTGATCCTGGCAAGGTATTTGATATGGTAGTGCCATGATATCTTGTAATTTGACATCCTGATGTTTCCATGGTTTTATAGACAAATTACAGCCACATGCAGAAGTATGGCGAGCAAATGTTTGTTTTCCTACTACTAAAATAAATATGGACGGGTTCAATTCGAACCATTCTGTGGACAAACCATGAACAATGAGGGTTTCTCAGTGCTTGTATGAATTTTATATATCGTAACCAACAGTTATGAATTGCTATTGTGATAAACACACTCACTGGTGCCTGAGAAATTAGCATTTTGGTGTAAAAGTCATATCGGGGCTCATTGGGACAGTGAATTCGGGGCACATTGGGACGCACTTAATATGGCAGAATTTAAGTGTCCAAGGCAACTGAATGACCTGAGACAGCACACAACAGGTATTCAGGCCACAGTGAATAGAGGTATAGTGGATTACCATGCTCTGTGAACAAATTTGTCGCAAAGCACTGTGTGTTACTTACATAGATGTCCGCACCCAGGACAGTTTATGTTAAATGTTTAAAACTGTTTAAAGTTATGAACTATTGGCACTACAAGGTGTAAATGTGTTGTATATTGTCTCACGCACTACTTATATGTGATATCTATTGCACATGGAGTGTTAAAATGATTTTTTAATTGATGTCCCGATGTGCCCCGGCTGTCAACGCCGGGGCGCATTGGGACAGTCATTTTTACGAGTCTCTGGCTGCAAAAGGGTAGGTGCAGTCTAGTTTATTATGCCTTGCATTTAAGCTCAATAGTATTGGTGATATTCATGCAAACTTCTGAGTTCTTCAGTGCTTTCAGCATTGAGCACAATTAGTAGACGTTAAAAGCGTCCCAATGTGCCCCCGTTCCCCCTATCACCCTACTTACATGCTATCTATAGGCCTAGAATATCTCCAGTCTTCACTGCATTTCTGATGCATGGAATTGATACGGTTGTTTAAAAATTCTTAAGATCTAACAGCCCCAATTCAAATGGCTGCTTCTTAGATGTCAATATTCAATTACTGAACTCAAAAGAGGACGAAAGATCATATAAACCACAAAATAGCCAGATTTCTTCATCAATGATGTCTCAATTCAGGTCAGATTTTTTTTTCAGATAGAGATCTCAACTCCAAAGATGTTGTTCCAAAAAGTCACAAGACAAAATTGAAGTCGGAGCATCAGCTGATGCTCTGCCAAAAGTCTTACAGCAAAGGGGATAGGATATGAAGTAATCAGAAGATGTAATTGGCATCTTTGATTTTCAGGGACCAGAGGAATGTGAGTCACTCTTCACTTTTTAATTGACTTGATCATTTAGCCTTCCCTGAGAAAATGAAAGAAGGTACAAGTATGAATATGTTTTCTTCCCTGCATAGACACTGATAAGGATTTCACAATTATGACACATTGACATCAGTTCCCACTTCTACATTTTTCCTCATAAAAGTAAATTAAGGGACCGTTCAGAATTTATGACTGGGGGGGGGTGGGAGTTTTGCTGGAACTTCCCGTCAAAAATTAATACCCCCCCCTTGAGTTTCATGCGGATTTTTAGTACCCCACCCTTAGGCTTCACACGTATTTTTAGTACCCCCCCCCCTCGACATACAAAGCAATACACACATATTTACTGTTATACATGGCCACGGGTACAGATTTGCGTCATTTCGCGGACTTTCACGAGTTAAAAAGTCCAAATGAAATGAGTTTATGCGCGTTTTTTAACATTCTTTCTTTGTTAAAATTTCTTACCCCTCCTTGGAAGTGTTGTCAAAAATTAATACCCCCCCTTTGAAACACGTGTGAAAAGTTAGTACCCCCTCGGGCAAAACTCCCATCCCCCCCCCAGTCATAAATTCTGAACGGTCCCTAACTGCATGGCAAATGAAACCTGGGAGTCTAGGCTGAGACCTTCAGCATGTTCAGAGAGCATTTTAAAACATAGCATATCAAGTCCTGGGTCCAACATTGCAAAAGACACCACCTCATAACAAGCTATCTTATTTGCATACTTCCAGATCTTATATATATTTGTCAATCAATATGTACACCAAACACAGATTACCTATAAGATATTTTAGATCATATCTCCATTGACAAATTCTCAAATAACAAAGTATACAAGGTTTATTACCTCCTTAATATTGTTGCCTGTAGCTCTGATCAATCTTATTTGATTAAAACAGTACAGATATCATACCACTTGTGTTTTCTCTATTATTGAAAACACCGAAGGTATTTGCCTGAATGTGTTCAAACTCCAGGTGGGCACCATAGTCCAGTAGCATTAGCTCCATATTGGCATGTACCCGGAACAAATTAGTAACAAGCTGAAATTTTCAGGAAACGTTCAGAAAATTGTCTAGAATAACATACTAAAAGTCCTCGAAAATCCTCCTATTGGCACCTTGGGAATTCAAGATGGCGTCCAAGATGGCTGACTTGAGCGATTATACCATTTTTCGGCTCAAAATACTCTACAAATGCAATCAAAGTGTCACGGATTTGATTCTCAAGACCATAGAATGAACTAGAAGAAGTTATTATGTAATCAGAAATTCAACATGGTATCCAAGATGGCCGACTTTATGTTTCTGTTATAGTCTGGTAGCCGGAGGGTTATACCCTGCACCGACGGATAAAGTTTTTTCTCAATGGATTTAGGGTCCTTAGATCCTCCGTAAAACATAAATGGCGGGAAACGAGAGCGTATCCTTGAGTGTTTTGGGAAAATGGCCGAATTCAAAATGGTCGCCAAACGTGCGTCGGTCAGCCTAACTTTCTTAATTTTGGGTCTAGAAAGATGTGAAATACCTCTATTTCAGGTAAAATAGACATGGAGAACTCATTTGTCAGGTTTTTAGGTGGTTTAGATCAACCTATTGGATATTATTCGGAAAATATAATTTTTATCTCTCAAATTTACAATCATGTCCCTTGTAAGTTTTAGTTTTATAAATTATTAGGTTTTTAATGCAAGTGCATGTCAAATTGTTTTTGACACTTACATATTTCTGTAAGGTATATTTTCAGTGGATCATCAAATGGTGTTATTCTGGATTATGCTGATACATTTAAGCTTATAACATTGACTAACATGTGATTTAAGATTGAATTGGCGTATAGACATTGTCACAATAATCGCTGACACAATTTACATTCTTTGACTTGCAAATGGCTGTTTCAGTTTATACAGACTTCAATCTGTTAAGGAAAAAGGCCAAATGTAATCAAAAACATATAACACATGGGTATGCTCTGCATAAGGAACTACTTGACATAAATTAAATTGAAATAATGGTTCTTCATACCAGATAAGATACCACAAATTTGCATTTTCAATTATTTCATCAAGAAAAGAACTGCTGAGATGAGATTTTTCTCCTGCACTTAAAACAGGACTATCTTTGTAGTGGAACTATAAATTTACTCACAATGTAATTTGACTCGAAGAGCTTTCAGAGACCGTCCAGTCTCCTTCCTCAGTTCTAAGTTGTTGTCACATGATGAGGTGTCACGTGACATAAGGAGACCCCAGTATATTACCGGGAGGGTGTGACTATCCTTTGTGCTGGTCCTCCCTTTGACTTCATATTTAAGTCAATGACAGGGTTTTTGCTTTTGCCAAATCTGCCGATCCATTGCATCTTTGGTCATTGCATACCCGCATATTTGATCAACGAAACTGAAAAAGGAAGTTAATGTTGGAAATGGGTTTGCGACAAATCAAGGAAAAATGCAATGACAGGAATGACTATTAGGCTGGAGGAGCGCAAGAGTAACTGAACATGTTAATAGTCCAGACAGCAAGTCTACATGCAACACATCATTTATGGTACCACAAATAGTATTATTCCAGATTCTTTGAAATCACTGAACAGTGATTTGGCAGATACAGAGATTCGCATGCAGAACGTTTCTGAATCTGAGAGCAGTGTTAACAAAGGCATGAGATCCTCAAATAGCACAAGAAATGGGACTTCGTCCAGTTGAAAGAATGGTACTTTGAACTTAGAGGCAGAGGAATGAGATGGTTATCTTCCTAAACTTTTTAAATTAGCTTTGTGACTCCAGGATTTGGATATTTTTCTAGCACCACCTATTGCTCCATTATTTTCTTCACAGAAGGACTCAATTTTTGAAAGGAGGAGGACATAGGTCTAGGAGAGGCCATGGCGATCATAAATACTATAATTGCTTTTTTATGGCATCTGAGGAATTGGTGGCCAGAAAGCAACCATTATTGGGATCACACAACGATGTCAAAAGATGTTCCTGGTTCATGTTGGACGAAAAGTTCCACATAATGATGATGGCATTCAGAGCAAAATTTCAATTTTAACAATCACTTGACATTATTTAGTTCATAGTGTACAATTTTGGCGCAGATCCCACCTGCTGTGGAACTGTTTTCCATCATGTTACGGCTGTTACTGAGTCACTGCAGTGGTCCATCTGACCAGCAGAAGCAGTTCCGTGGCAGAGACTCCCCAAGAATATAAAAAGATGAAATATCAATGCCAAGAAGTTTGGTTGCGGACTATGATACTTTGATTTACAAACAATTTCATCAGCTGTTGCAGCCATTGGTTACTGCTGTTTGAACTGCATTTCTTCACACCTAAAACCTTGTCACAAAAATAGTGATGCCTCTTCCCATTGGCAGGTATGTAGAGATTGTTCGGACAGGAGAATCGGTTCTTCGGAAGATATTCAACATCATTTGGGACTTCATCATACAAATGATTGTTTTCAAGCCATAAGAGCTCCCTTCTTATCTGTCTGACAGCAAAATCTGTTGTTGTAGTCTCCAGACTCTCCTCTTAATATTCATTGTTTATATTTAGGGTAACATTAGAGCTTTCTGTGAACAAAATAAAGGAGCAGATACTCCCTCATTAACTCTCTCAATCTGCCCTATTACAGAAGAATCCGGGATAACATAGTTTGTAGTACCACAAATTGGTTGCTTGGAGATGGACTGTGATTATGTACAGTATCTTGCACTCCTCCAGCCTACTCCAGCCTAATTGTCATTCCTTTCATTGCATTTTCCTCGATTTGTTGCAAGGCCATTTCCAACTTCTACTTTGTTTTTTCAGTTTTGTGGATCAAATATTCTGGTTTGCAATGAACGAATATGCAACGGATTGGCAGATTTGGCAAAAGCAAAAAACACTTACATTGACTAAATGTCTTATTGAGGTCCAACACAAAGGATAGTCCTGTCTTTAGGTGCAGGAGAAAAATCTGATTTCTTCATCTCAGCAGTTCTTTTCTTGATGACATAATTAGGAATGCGAATTTGTTGTACCTGATCTTGTATGAAGAACCATTATTTCAATTTAATTAATTTTATACCATTTTTTTATGTTAATGATTCAATTGGACCTTTTGCCTTGACAGATTGAAGTTTGTTTGAACTGAAACAGTCATTTGCAAGTCAAAGAATGTTAATTGTGTCAGCGATTATTGTGACAATGTCTGTACGCCAATTCAATCTCAAATCACATGTTTGTCATTATAACCTTAATGCATAGGCGGCATCCAGAGTAACACCTGCCCATATACCTATGTTAAAGAAATGTACAAGTGTCAAAAACAATTTGACATGCATTCACATTAATAAACCTAATAATTTATAAAACTATGACTTACACTGAAAACGATTGTAAATTTGACGAACAAAATTATATTTTTCCACATAATATCCAATATATTGGTTTTAACTACAAATGTATCTAAAAACCTGAAAAATGAGTTCCCCATGTCTATTTTACCTGAAATAGATGTATTGTACATCTTTAGAGACCCAAAATTAAGAAAGATAGGCTGACCGAAGCTCGTTTTGGCGGCCATTTTGAATTCGACCATTTTCTCAAAATACTCAAGGATACGCTCTCATTACCCGCCATTTATGTTTTAATGGGGGGGGGGTCTAAGGACTACAAATCCATTGAGAAAAAAACCTTATCTTTCAGTGCAGGGTCCAGGTAAAAAATCAAGTTTGGCTGCCTGACTACATAAATTCCACCATCTTGGATACGTTAGTGAATTCCAAATTACATAGTACATGCTTCTAGTCAATTCTCTAGCTTTGAGTATTAATTTCCAACACTTTGATAAAATTTGTAGCATATTTTGAGCCAAAGAAGCAACAAAAACGCTCAAGTCAGCCATCTTGGACGCATCTTGAATTCCCAAGGTGCCAATAGGAGGATTTTCTAGGACTTTTATTATGTTATTCTAGACAATTTTCTGAACGTTTCCTGAAAATATCAGCTTGCTACTAATTTGTTCCGGGTTAAATCTAATGCTCCTGGACTACCAATAACTTTCAGTGGACCTTCATGAGCGATCAGAGCAAAATCTCAGCAGGATGTCATTCGCATGTGACATTAAATTGGTGGCCCCTAGTATTACTCTTGTAGAAGTGTCTGTGCTGGGCAAGTAAAAGATCCCTCACATGGGGTAAATGTGTAACATGTTGAGGACTTCCTCCACCATCTCATTCTCATCAATCAAACCTCCCGAGTGCCCAGAACTGGGTATAGAGGACTGCATATATCCATTTATAATGTATCTGTCTATTTATCTTATCTATCTATCTTTGAATCCAACCTGGTCTAGGTGACATGGTCAGAGCTGGATTCGAACCTGGGACCCAGCGTTACTTTTAAAGCCCATTGTGTTACCAACTGAGCTAACCCTTCTCTCCCTAACATTCCTGTTGAGGGGGTGACCATTTAATGTCGGGGGGGGAGCTTGGAGTGTTTTTTCAAATAAATGATTCCTTGCTCAGTTTTGGTTAAAATAAATAAATCATTTCAGGGCAGTCTTGAAATAAATAATTTCTGGTGGAGGTTTTTCTTTAAAGAAGGTGTTGCTTGATTTAGAAATGAATATTTAGCAACGTCGAGCGCTCAAAATAAATAATTACTGTCGCCGTCAACGTGAAATAAATAATTTCTCGGCGAGGAAAACTCCAAGCCCCCCCCCCCGATCATTAAATGGTCGCCTCCTAATTTCCCACACGAACATGATTTTGACCAATGGTATGACACCACACATCCATTCATTTACTCCATGACAAAAAGAAATGACCAGGCAATTGTTTGCTTGTTTTTGCAGGCATTTATCACACAAAACATTCATCATTTAAACAGCTATATACCCTGAAGGCGTTCTGGCCCTTGGAGAATAATATAAGAAAGTCTGCTACATGCCATAAAATCAATTGAGGCATAAATATTGGCCAATATTGTTCTTACCAGGAATTGGGTCCATGTTCAAATTGCAACATGTTATGGTGGTTATATTATGTTATAAGTGGTATTTTGTTACAGCATATTATGTATTTTTATCATGTGATGAGGAAACTGAGTCTCAATTCCTGCTATGGAAATGTAATATTATAATTTTACAATTATGTTGTGTTATTAATATGTATAAATGTGTAACAAACCTAACAAAATTCCATGATTTACCGAATAATAAGCGCATGATTTTAAAATGTAAAAAAACAACAAATATTCATCGAATTTTGAAGGTTTTATAGAAAGGAAGTTTATTTTGTAGAAGCCGAGTATAAAATTCCATGATTTACCACAGGTCATAATACAGTGCTGCTGTAAGTAAGTGAAACGCATGATATTGTGCCATTGCATCAATGTTAAACATCCTTAACCAAAATGCTTCTGGAAGGACGAATTCTCATCCGATGAGAGGAAAACATTTTGGGTCATAAAGGCCGATATGTGAGGCATGTGGGATAAAAATAGCAGCCAATTTTCTTTGCTGTAGTTGGAGCTAGGTATGGGTCAAAGTCTTTGATAAGTAAGTGAAACGCAGGCCCAATGTTAAAATATAGGGAAGGGTGGTTCACTTACTTATCAAAGACTTTGACCCATACCTAACTCCGACTACAGCGAAGAAAATGGGCTGCTATTTTTATCCCACTTGCCTCACACATCGGCCTTTATGACCCACTTTGTTTCCCTTTCATCCGATGAGAATTCATGCCTCCACAAGCAGTTTCGCTGAGGATGTTTAGCATTGATGCAATGGCACAATGTCATGCGTTTCACTTACTTACAGGCGGCACTGTAACTGCAAGATTAAAAAAATATATATCTACCAGTATTCAATTTTGAAACTTGAATACTGAGAAAGTTAATTTTGTATAGGATGATATGTGCAAAATACCTGTTGATCCTTGCTCAGTCAAAATGATAAGCAAATAATTTCTCAAGCAAAAGAATTGAATCTTCGAAAAGAAGATAGTCTTTGATAAGGCTGGTTTCTCCAACATTGGCTTCTCCAACATTGGAGTTAATGAAATCACTGAGATAGCTCCATATTCATCGCATGTGTTTTTTTTTTTAGAGAAAATGAAAAAAAAGTAGCAAAGGTGAATTGAGAATTCTACAGTATATATAATGAAACTTCACCAGGTCTATATATATATATAGCTTGCATTTCAATGGTATACAGACAGTCAAATTGGAAGGTTAGGTTTTGTCAATTAGGCGTATTTTTACCCCAGATGGATGGATGAGCTTTTCTCCTGTATTTATGCATTTGGTAGGCTTACTGGGACATGCAGGAGGAGAGCACAGCAATGAGGTGAAGGGTAATTGAAACTGCCATCCAACATAGACCTGTCCAAATGATCCAGCCATAGGTTGGATTAATATTTAAGAGCTAGGTTTGTCAATTAGGCCTATTTACAAGCCAGATGGATGGATGTCAAAGTCAAAGAAATTTTATTTTGAGTCGGGTGTTTTTACAAATATAATGATTGGGGCTTTACGACCTGTAGGACTATTTATGCACTTGGTAGGCTAATCAGGACAGGAGGAGGACACAGCGATAAGGTGAGAGATGACTGAAGGTGCCGTCCAACATAGGTCCAATTGACCCAGCCAGAAGTTGGATTCGAACCCTGGACCCAGCGATTGGAAGCTCAGCACATTACCAACAATAGAGAGTTGAACTTACTTGTGGCCATTAAGAGAGGCATGGTGCAGAGGGGTATATCCTGTCGCATCTCTGCAGTTTGGATTGGCACTTCTTCTTAAACTGAAAAGAAAATCAAACATCTTATATATGAATTCAAGAGATCCAGACTGTCCCTTCCATCCTAAACACTCAACCTCCAAGAGAATCGCTACATTCCCTACATGATGATTGAAGGGAGCAGAATCTGATAGTATTTCAGTTCCAGGGAGCATACAATTACTTTAATATTGGGATCATTTTAGGAGGTCCAGGAACACGAGAAAGGAAGCTGTCTGTTTCCAGACTGCCAGAGATCTGCCTTCAATGACATTAGATGTTTTCCAGATATGGTACAAGACACATAAGTATAATGTGGTAATTAGCTAGTAATACATGATCAATATATATGTCCTGTGATCCTATCATGTTATCCTTTTTCCAATCTGATCAATTTAATCATCATAAATCAATTGGATACTACAACTCTTATTCAGTAGGATCCATGACAATGACAACTTCAGGAAATGATGTATGCCTAAATGAATCCTGGTGGACAGAGAAAGTATCGGAGAAAGAACAAAGAGAAAAACAAAGAAAAAGAAACAAATCATAGGCCTGTATACAGTGCCGCCTGTAAGTAAGTGAAACGCATGATATTGTGCCATTGCATCAATGCTAAACATCCTCAACCAAACTGCTTGTGGAAGCATGAATTCTCATCCAATTAGAGGAAAACATATTGGGTCGTAAAAGCCAATACGTGAGGCATGATAGATAGACAGGTAGATAGACAGGTAGATAGATAGATAGATAGATAGATAGATAGATAGATAGATAGATAGATAGATAGATAGATAGATAGATAGATAGATGGATAGAGATAGAGATAGAGATAGAGATAGAGATAGAGATAGAGATAGATAGATACATAGATAGATACTGAGATAGATACTGAGATAGATACAGAGATAGATATAGGCCTAGATAGATAGATAGATAGATAGATTGATAGATAGATTGATCGATTGATTAACTAACTAATAGATTGATTAACTGATAGATTGATTGACTGGTGATTGATTGATTGCCAGAGACAGTCAGATTAATTTACCCTCTATCACAAAATATCACAATGAATTCATATAGGCCTATAAAACCCTATTTCGAAGATGTGTCCTATAGAAACACCTTTAATTTGTCCCATTTCTTATCCAGAAATGTCTATTTAAGTTTTAATGAAATGAAAAACGTATCAGCTGAAAACAATATGTTTACACATGTAATTTGTTAAATATAGGGAAGTAGGCATAATAATCTTGTAACAGCTTTGTAGAACACAGACTTTTGTAAAATATGGTATAATTCGAACTTAAACAATGAATGGTTGATACTAATGTAAATTGACATATTTGTGACATATTTGTGACAAACAGTGCAATTTTACAATTTAAATAATTTGACATTTGTAATTTAATGTGGGCCCTTCAGGAGTTCAGTTCAAATTGTGGTTTTGACAATGCCTTCAACTGACCTCCAATCATTGACTCAACAAGTCATTTTGCAATATAGTTTTGTTGAGGGAACTTAGACCATTGTTTGACTTTATTTGTACAGTTGCAAGTTCAGTCATGATTTACTTTTAAATCAATGATATTGTCTCCCTTGTGTATAGCCCAATTTGGATTTTAATTTTTTTTCTCAGTTTTATCATGTTAAATGTCTCAAAGTGCCATATTCAACTTCCAAAATTATGACAAACATTAGGACATTCTGTCACCTTGTTGGGTAGAAATATTTAATTTCAAAATACGTTTACGAGAAAAAAAAACATAGGTTGTGGTTATTTAACCTGTCAGCATGGCTTCAGATATATCATCATGTGATACAGATATAGAAATGACAATGATATTAATATAATTAACAAGCACATTTTGATTTTAAAATGTACTCATTACAAGTTGAAATATGTTTCTCTTTGGTGCATGTATAATTGTGACAAATAATATAGTTTAGGGATTCCCAGTACATGTATACCTGCGTGGTTAAAATTTTTGTTGAAATTTATGAAATCAAACTAGCTAGATGTAAGAAATATTATGACAAACAGGGGGTGGATGAATTTATTATTGGGGTTTTACGTCCTGGATTTGGTAGGCCAATTAGGACAGGAGGACGACACAGCAATGAGGCAAAGGATGATTGAAACAGCGGTCCAGGTGAACGCAGCAAGAGCTGGATTTCGAACCCTGGACTCACCGACTGGCAGCCCAGCATGATACCACTGGACCAATCCCCCCCCCATGACAAGCAGGGGCAGATCCAGGAGAGAGGAAGGAGGGAGAAGAGGGGAGAAGGGGGAAGAGTAAGGGGGAGGGAAAATGGGGGGGGGAAAATGGGGGAGGGAAGAAGGGGGAGGGAAGAAGGGGAGGGAAGAAGGGGAGGGAAGAGGGGGAGGGAAGAAGGGGGATGACAGAAGGGGGAGGACAGAAGGGGGAGGACAGAAGGGGGAGGACAGAAGGGGGAGGACAGAAGGGGGAGGAAGAAGTGGGAAGAAGGGGTAAGAAGGGGGAAGAAGGGGGGAAGACGGGAAGAAGGGGGAAGAAGGAGGAAGAAGGAAATTATATATCAATTATACATTGAGATATAGTGATACCTCTGATCATATTCATCCAAATTACAATGCTTTCTGACAAAAAGCCAAAAAAGAAGGGGGGGGGGATAACCAAACCCCCCCCCCAATACTCCCCTGGACATCGGTGGACTAGGAACATTGACCCATGGACATTGGCAGTCAATACACATCCCCTGAATTGACTTTTCATGTTTGGTCAACAAACAAAGTGCTCATCTAATTAAAGGATTGACTTTGAAAGCACTTGTGTTAACATGAGCTATCTAATTGAGGCTACATGCACATACATAGCAAATTTGTTATTTTTAAGTTTCAATATCACGAAATGTATGATCATAATATCATGGTTAAAATAAAACGTATGTCAGATCTGTATGCATTTAGCTAAAACGTCAAAGCATCCTATAAAGTTTCGCTTATAAAAATATTTATAATGATTGGGAAATACGTTAAATGAAAAGACAAACTAAAGGTAGATCTACTGCTTTTTAAAAATAAGTCAATCTAACTTGGCTGTCAAAAAATTTTCAAACCTCCGCAATATAAATTTAACCAGCTGATGGAGAACTTTATAGTTTTGTTGGTTTGGAACCATTTCACTTTCTTATCTTAAGCACCCTCAAGATAATTTGCTCTCTCAACTTCTCCAGACTAGAAAGGTGTACTTTAGCATCAGAATTACCATGGCAACGATTTTGCCAGACTCAGAAATCACTGGGGCATGACAAGTCAAACACTGCACACATCTAGGCAGAGCACGGTTGGCAGAATGTGACAATAACAAAAGCAGAACCATTGGGCCCAAAAATCGATATTGGAAGGTGTGAAAATTGACTGTCACCAAAATGTGGTCTACAGATGCTTAATTAAATGCAATGAACAATGTTATGTTATGTTGATAAATAGATAAGAATCAATGTAGATACATGCATTACAGGACTATATATTATCATGTACAGATATGCCTGTACAGATAGCCTACAAACGGTCTATTTTAGATACACAAATGTACTACAATACTAGGCCTTCTGTGTAATATGTGACACATTTAGCTCATTTTGACTGTTTATATGCCCATATAAATATGTTATGTAATGTCATGCAGTATATTTTTCATCATATAAACACATGAACTGTCAAACCAACCTAGCCAATGGAGCAAGTGGTCCACCCTTTTTCACACGATTGCTCAGTATTTTCTCCACTACTGCTATATTGCCAGTCCTGGCAGCATCCAGTAACTCCTGTTCCTTGCCCATGTTTCATTTTTGGGGTAATTTCCACGTTTTTAGAGGTAAAAACAGCAACATTGTGGATCATAACATTCTGGATCCCTTGCCTTTCATTTTGACAATAATGAAACCATCAGCTCCACCCCACGGAGATTCTGAGAACTAGAGTCCTTCTAACAGCATCCATGATTGGTCCATATAAGGAAAGGATCGAACGTCTGCCCAATCATGGAATGTTTTCCTTCTATGGAAGAGAGTGTCAAAATAAAAATTAACCCATCGTAATGTTTCTTAGTCATCAAACCAGGCACCTAATATATTAAGAGGTTAAATAAATGGCATTATGCTATTCTTTGGGCTTTATTTGTTTTTGACACAGCCAACTGCAGACAGCTGCAGCAGCAGCAGCACACAAGATGCAGAGCTCTCACTGCCAGAACTGAGTCTTGCAGAATGGACTGGATCCTTTGGCTGACATAAAATGCGGATTGGGGAGCACAGTAAAATGCGGAACTGCGTGCCCCCCCCTCCTACTGGACCACCAAATAGGCCTACTGATGACGTTGTTTCTTTGAAATTTTGTTTCACTTTGGAATATAGTGTATAGCAAAAGCCAGCCCCCTCTCATACCATGAAGCCAATTGAAAATTTACATAGATAATTAAAGCAGCCTAATTAATTAAAAAAATATATTACAGGCTCAAACAAACATACAACCATTAAATTTAAATGTTAATTATGCCTATTATCAAAATGACCAATTGAATTATTTAAGCACTTCACCATTATGCACAACAAAATATTAATAATTAGGCGATGTGCCAATTGATTAACAATTCCAGACATTAATTTGGTTTTGATTTCTCTTTTGTTTTATTGGCAGACTGATTATTTTCAGACTCCTTTCTGAAAATTGTAGGGATACGTGTCTCAAAAATAAAGTCTTACAAATCAAATCAAAACCATACATGTGGTCCTTATACAATGGAAAAAAATAAAACTTGAAAATGTCTTGCTTTGACCCCCCGGATATCTTCCTTTTGCTAAAAAATGAGATTTGCAAAGTTTCACAAAAATCAATGCAAATTTAGAGGTAGCACAAAGGCCTTGAAGTTTGTCTCATTTGGGCTTTCAGTCACCAAATCATCGCCAAAGACCAAAAATACTGCCATTAAAAAGTGACACCTCTGCAGCACCAGTCAGATGCATTTTTTTTTGGAATTAGTCTTTAGATAAATAAATGTTCCATTTGACAGAAAAAGACACATTTTAAGGCTAACAATGATCATGTACATTATATCAAGGACATCAATTAAATGCAATGAGAATCTAACATTCAGAACGACTTTTGTGACAAAGACAGATATAGTGGCACTTATTACTATGACCTTCACATTCACTGTGTTGATGTTAATAAGAACTTTTTTCAGATGCTCTTTCTCATTTGAAGTTTCATTCATATCTTCAAACATTATATTAGGGACTTGGTGTCCTGTGATGCATCTTTAACGAAGAGCATCAGGCCGTTGAATTTCAGGCAGATACCAGAGGTGATTTCCCATCTTCTGGCTTTGTCACTTACGAATTGCTTATTTGGTTACAGCATAGTTCTGAACATCTTGGAGAAGACAAAGATTAATTTGTGGTGCACACACAGCAAGAGGATACATGAAGCAGGTCTTGACATAGATCTTTGAAGAGACAAAATCTCGCAGACTCATTCTCTCACTTGGGGAGAGATGGATCGAATTGTTT
The DNA here is from genome assembly GCA_026936325.1 of Platynereis dumerilii. Taxonomy (NCBI): domain Eukaryota; kingdom Metazoa; phylum Annelida; class Polychaeta; order Phyllodocida; family Nereididae; genus Platynereis; species Platynereis dumerilii. Next base: position 5,205,093 of record JAPTHN010000029.1, read on the forward strand.
CCGTAATATCCACACTTTCAAACAATAAATGACTAAACTCATCCAATGAGTCTGATGCATCACCCCGAGAGCATTGAACTTTTACCAATCCTGATGATAGTGATGAAGAACTCCTACATTCACCCAGGTCCAGGAGCTGATGATAGTTATCTGATGGTTGGTTTTTGGCAAGCTATTCATTCACAAACATGATCAAATCCTGCTTGAAACCTTCAATGAGAAGCTTTGGGAATGGGTGACTTATTCCTTGATGATATTCATTTGGGTCAAGGTTGTTCCATTGGGACTGAATCTCTCGAAGAGCATTATTTGAGGACTTGATGATGGTCCCATGCATTTTGCAAGGCAGCACCAGCTTACAGAAGTTCACGACCACGTATCTGCTATAAAACAAGGCAGACTCCTGTTAGACAAAGTTGACAAACTGTATTTGGGCAGTTTTACTGTATCTGCACTCGAATTGTCTCAGGGGGGGTCAAAATAAAGGTTTGTAAATGAGAATTTCCTTCATGCTATCATGAAATGAACATAATTCGTAAATCAAGTAGGACACATGTGATTTGTTGGTTTATCACCAAATTGGCACTCCATAAAGTAGGCAAGGTTTGAATTTTTGAAAAAAATGTTTATCAGAAAAAATATCCATGTGAATACTAATTTGACATTTTTTTCAATGGAAATCCAGCCATCTTGTTGCATAGAACTGTCAAAACCAATACAAAACTTAAATTTCGATGAAATATGGCAGAACTTTTTTTCCAAACAATTTTCATGACGAAAATAAAGAAATTAGACATTCCTTACTCTGAAAGTTTATGTTTTAGAGTGTTTAGCAAGGTTCTAGTCTCAATTGACGCATGATTGCCAACGTAAATAATTCTTAGGTATCCTACTAACCAATAGTCAAGTTTTGTTGCTGTACGATAGGAACTCATAGTGTTTCCTTTGGGTCAAAGATAATGTTCTAGAGAGAAAAATCACCGAAAATGACCCAAAATCATAGGCTGAGAAAAAAATAAGCTTGAATTGCTCCAAAAACAAGATATTTACATATTGTCTTGTTAAGTCATTCTGTTATTTGCGAAAATTGCAGTTATATTGATATATTACATAAAATAATTGCCTTTTACTCTCAAGTTTGATTTTCTCATTATAGTGCAATTTGATGATCTAAAAACATATATAGTAATTTTCAATGTTTATAAATACCCTTTTCAGACATCCTGGTTAAATTATTTAGTTCAACCATGTTCTTTTCCTCAATGAATCAAGTGTTAAAAGACTTGAATCAAAGCGAAACTTCTGATGTACTGGAGAGGACATTTTGTGACATTGTGAATTTTAATTTCTAAGAAAATGTATGTGCATGGCCTGGATATTTTTTCAACTTGCATTTGTCTCGTCGATGTAGAGGCACACAATCGAGCAAAGAAAACACACGTAGCTTGATTTTTCGTTCAGAATCCTGAGTGTTTCTTCCTTGTACTGGAGAGGACACGTTTTTTTGACATCTTATTCAGGCCTCATTTTCCGAAAACCAAATACAGATTCTAAAGTGAATATTTTTTATTTACCTTGAGACATGTCTCCATCTACAAAATTGACACAAACAGTAGACACACTCTTTAATACTGATTCATAACAGCATATACAGTAATAAATGATCTATCGAAGACAAACTTTTTGACACATGCCATTTTCTACATTTTGGGAGACAGCTCCTTTCGTATATAACTTATTCACATGAAACCTGTAGTATTTTATGCCCAAGACATAGGTCCAGACAGGCATCATTAACACGAATCACAACTGCCTGCATTTGCTTTTCTGTGTTGCCATAAACATATGAGAAACTGTCCGTGAGACACAAAAAAGTGCAAAAATTGGTCATAAATCGCCTACTGCTTCAAAACTAAACATGGTAGCAAGGTAAAATTTGGCACACATATACTTCAATGTAGTACAAGACTGCCACCATGACAAATTTCTGTGTACCTGTCATACTTTTCTCATAGTAATTGCATAAAGACGAAAAATCGGCCGAGTGCAAATACTGTAAAACTGCCCATTTGAGCTTGTTTTTTTCAGAACACATACCACATACTTGTTTTTCTATTCCGCAGTGCTTTGGTGTATCAGACACAGCATTAGCTTGAGTCTCACCAGTACCTGTTGCAAGCTTCGGAACTGTGAACATTTGATAAAGGCTTTAAGTCGATTTTAACAAAAATGATCGGAGGAAATTACAGCCTCAGTATGGTGAAAAGCATGTTGCCCGTGGAATCCAAGTTGCTCATATATAATAGTAATGTACTTAGCCATTTGTCTTATGCTCTTAGTACATGGGGGCCAATGATGAAAAATGTGGATATTAAAAAACTTCAGGTCCAGCAGAATAAGTCTGTAAGACAAATATTTAATATAAGAACAAGAGTTAGATTAAGTGAATTCTACAAACGTGGTAAAATTTTAAAAATAAGTGACCTTATTGAACTATCCTTAGTGAAAATATCTTTCAAGTACATGAATGGACTCTTATCAGAGCGAATAGTAAATTTATTCGAACTAGGCAATCATGATTATCATACAAGAAATAGGAATAATCTAAGAGCGATACGTCACACTGCTCACTCATACAACACTAGTTTTCTTGGGAAGGCACCTGGTCTCTGGTTGAACTTGCACCATTCATTGAAAATGAAAGAAAATATTAAGTCATTTAGTAAGTCATTCACAAGACAAAAAATACAAACATATTAAGATACTGGCAGCAGGTTTACTTCCTTTCCTATATTCTTGTTCTTCATATCATAATATACGTATGCATATATACATATAAATATATATATTTTTTTTTTGATTTACATACCTGTGTAATTGTTGGGGATGCACAATTAAATATAGTTTTAATAACTCTTGTGCAACCCCTCACCAAAGTATATTACACTGATAACACTGTGGATGTTTTATGTATATAAGTTGTTGTATGTACAAGCTTGGATGAAAAATAAATATCTATCTATCTACCCTGAGTCTAAAACTGGAAGACCATCAACTTTCTGGGAACCAATAAGGTCAGACAAGCAGCTTTCCATCCAAGTGTACTTACTGTACAGTGTACAACCAAGCAACTGGAGTCAAACGAATTCTTGATTGCAAAATTGGTGAGGTTGAGCTCTAGCAGTTGCACTAACAAACATTTAGAAGCACTATCAGACACACCATGATGTCAGCTCGCTCAGATTATGTCTGTATGACCTCTTTTGGTTTTGAAGCATATGCATCCGGGAACAGGGTCATCACAGTCAGAATTTCAGATTCAGATTGAGAGGATCTACAGCTAATTCTTCAGTGACCTTTTATTACAGCGAAACACTTTGATATAGAATTAGAGTGGACTGTGGCACTTTGAAAATGGCACTTTGTGACTCATGATAGCCGATGAAGTGTCATCTTCTCTACTTTCAACATGGGAAACATAGAGGCTGTTTGATTAGTCATGATCAAGAGAAAGCCATTTGACTTCTCATAACGGATTTTAGAGTGAAAATCAGATGCATAATCCTTTCGTTTGGCTGTCACCAACAAGTGGGATTAGTCTCCTTCAATCAAATTAACATTGAAAGTATTGGGTTTGATCATGACAAATCATCAGCATGATGACACATGAAGTGCCATTTTCACAGTGCAACAGTCCACTCTAATTCTATATCAAAGTGTTTCGCTGTAAACAGAGCTACACTGGCATAATTCTGACTTTTGCTGATGTTGCATTTACAATGTACTTCACCTTGTCATCCTTTCATTCCTTTCTTTTCTTTCCAAGGCCTTATCAACCTCAGCCATTGAACGTCATTGCACTTTTTCCCTTTGAGTAAGCAGGAATTCTCTATTGTCAGAAGTCATAAATTGCAATAAGAGTCATTGCATCCCTCTGTGCACTTTTAAAATATTAGATGAAATTGTCCTCTTTCAAAATTTGCTTTTGCGATCTTCCGTTTGCATTTTCCTTTAGGCTTGCCACTCTTTATATATATATTTAAGTTTTTCAGCCTTCTTGATAACATCTTGACTATATCTTGTAGATATCCCTACTCTGTTCCAAACTGCTTCAATTTTCTTTACAGTAGGAATTGCTTCTTACCTGACAGGTTCCTTGCATTTAAGGTGACGGTAGAGAAAGCAACCCAAAACTCGCTATTTCAGGCGACTTTGCACCACAAATATCATATTGTGTTGACAGCAAAACCATTTTCTTGTTTTTGAGGTCCTTTTGGGCACAGAAACAGTGAAGAACAGCCATCTGTGTGAGGTTTGTGACAGAGAGAAGTCTCTGATAATTTGATTCACCAATCGCGAGCTCACCAATGCTACAGGCCTACTGTGTCAAATCACTGCACTGCCATCAACTTCTTCGAAATTCATTTCATCATAGTCAATATTAGTTTTGATTGTAGATAATCTGACACAGGAAGACAATAATATGTTACTAAAGTTCCTTGACTTAGCCCATGTATGGTGGATAGAGATGTATGGAGAAACTGACACTTTCTGGCTTGTCATATGCCAGCACAATAGGCACTGTTATTCCATCGGACATTAAAATTCATGGCTATGCAGATGATCACGCCCTTAACACATCTTTCAGCCCTTCATCCGTTATCAACGCTTTTTTACGCGAAAGTCTGCAAAATGGTGCGAATCTGTACGTGTGACCATGTACAACAGTAAATATGTGTGTATTTGTTTATATGTCGGGGGGGGGGGGTACTAAAAATATGCATATGAAAGCTAGGGGGGGGGTACTAAAAATCCGCATTGATCTCAAGGGGGGGGGGTATCCATTTTTGACGGGAAGTTCTGGCAAAACTCACCCCCCAGTCATAAATTCTGAACGGTCCCTAATGTATACATTCTGAATTAATTGACAACTAAACGTAAAACATCTTCTGCTTTTTGTTAGGGATTATGAGAGATTAACTCAAGCATATGCTGTAAAGAATAATGCTGTAAAGAATAATGCTGTAAAGAATAATGCTGTAAAGAATAATGCTGTAAAGAATAATGCTGTAAAGAATAATGCTGTAAAGAATAATGCTGTAAAGAATAATGCTGTAAAGAATAATGCTGTAAAGAATAATGCTGTAAAGAATAATGCTGTAAAGAATAATGCTGTAAAGAATAATGCTGTAAAGAATAATGCTGTAAAGAATAATGCTGTAAAGAATAATGCTGTAAAGAATAATGCTGTAAAGAATAATGCTGTAAAGAATAATGCTGTAAAGAATAATGCTGTAAAGAATAATGCTGTAAAGAATAATGCTGTAAAGAATAATGCTGTAAAGAATAATGCTGTAAAGAATAATGCTGTAAAGAATAATGCTGTAAAGAATAATGCTGTAAAGAATAATGCTGTAAAGAATAATGCTGTAAAGAATAATGCTCTGAGCCCTGGGAGGTCATTCCTAACTAAGTTATATTGACAATTAATCAATGGGCATATTTTTTAAAAAAGGTTGTCTTCAATCTCGGCTTCTAATAGTCTCATACAGCTGTAACGAAGATAAAACTTAAGAACAATTTCTAATGTAGGTACTTCTAAATTTAATAGTTTAATAGATGCAGGTCTGTTATTTCCAGGATATATATACATAGGCCTGTCGTGAATCCAATGCAAATTTCAAATCGAATATAATAAATGACCATACTAAAAAAGAGCAGGAATTGTCACAAATAACCCTTTCACAACATATTAACAAACCAATTAATTTCAACTTACTTGAGTTCTATTCCAGAAAATAAGAGTAACACTCAATCAAAGTCAAGCTGACAGAATATCCTGATTAGACAAATAATTTGGTTATACATAAAAATTCTACAACGTATAAATGTATCCTGCTTAGATTGATTTACTTATTAATTTGCCTTTAAACTATAAATAGAGAATTATATGCCAATCAGTGTTAATTGCTATATGCCTACATTGTATACATAAGAATCCGGCCCTATAGGCCTGCAAAAAGCACACACAAACAGATAGGTCTATAGACTATTTATGCTTGCATCAAGTAACATATATATAAATATTAAAATGATAACGTGCACAATTTTAAAATGATAACTTACAGGATTTATGTCAAGTTAGACACAATTGATGCCTGGTCTTCTAATTTTCCTGTGCCTTCCAATCCCCTTCAAGGCAGAACTCTCCCCTTCTCATAGTCATTGCACTCTTTTAAACGCCCTAATTAATGATAATTACCTTTAAGCTCGTTCCTACATTATACACAAGAGGGCAGCACATGCTAGGTCTCTCCAACTTGCTCCCTTCCTCCTTTCAGCACCATCTTACCTACCAACAGTCTAGTGAAAATGAGAAATGCATGCTGCTGCCACCTGGCACAAAAGTTGATTTTGTATGCTACAGCATTGCTGTCCCAAGAAATTGTTCCAATTTCATTGCACATTCACAAAATTTCTATTCAACATTGATGTATACCAGAGTCAGACTCGGCAATCACATTCTCTCAGGAAGTAAACAAGGCCATCAGCACACTCAGAAACAGCCCCGGATTCATCCAGACAAAATTGTGTGAGTTCCTTAGACTGAAATGATGTGGAACGCTCGCAGGAGCTTGCGGAATAGCACACTAGTCATCAGGTGGCAACACATGACATATGTTCTGATCTGCCAAGGCTGGAAAAAGAAGTGGCAATGTAACAGCGGTCCACTTGTAGAAAGACCTACCAAAGTACAACTCTACACTTTTCAAGTCCATCCAACTATTTATGTATGTCTATATATATGTATCTAACCATTTTTATTATATTCTGTCCTGTTCCTTCCAATCTAAATGCAACTTACTAGTAGGCATATTCAGATGATGAAGATGGTGATGATATTGTATTGAGGCATCAAGGAAAGAATGAAGAAGAGGAAGAAGAACACTTAAAAAAGAAAAATAAGACAAGAAAACGAAGAAAAAGCGACAACGAAACAAAAGTAGGGGAGAGTGGAGCATGGTGACCGTAAATTATTTATTTTCAAAAATTTTGTACTGGTAAGTAAGGAGTCTTTATTGTAACTGCACAATGACTTAATAGTATTAAGTGTGCTGGAGTATTGACTACTAGAAATAACCATTAAGAATGGAAGAAAGAGAATGAAGAATAATGTAAGTTGTCAGATTCCTATTCAGCAGAAATGATTGTGACTGCAATATAGAGGAGGTTTTGCAGAAAGGCCGCTGGCCATTATTGTAAGATATAAGCAGCCATTATGAGAGGAATGAATGGATAGGATGTAGGTTGTGTACTTCTGCATCTTAAGGGTACTTAAGAGAGGAGGACAAATGGATGACGTGAAGGACAGTTGAAAGTGCTAACTGTGGTGGTGGAAAACAATGGAGAAAACTCATGAATTGTATACAGAAGCCCTTGGTTGTGCCATCCCCTGGTGGGAATGGAGAGAAATTCACATATATTCTAATAAATAGGTCACAAGAGCAAAGCGACAAAAGAGAGTGACCTTCCCAGAAAATGACAGATTAGCAACTGTCCAATCCCATAACACCGACTAGAAGCAAAAAAAAAACCGACAAGAAGAGGCAAAAAAAAAAACAAAAAAACAAACATTAATATCCTATACTGCAACATAAACGGGGTGAGAGGAAAAATTCTCAGCCTGAAAACACTGATGGGAGCATAGAAGACCGACATCGCCCTCATCACTGAAACTAAGAGCCAACCCCCTGCCCTGGAAGGGTTCACATGGTACTCAAAACAAAGAAGGACAAAAAAAGGTGGAGGTGTGGCCATTGCTGTCAAGGATACAATTGGAGTTAAAGTGAACCAGATAGAAGACGAAGAACTGGACGATGAAACAGAAATCATCTGGATAGAACTATCAACACAGCGTGGGGAGAGGATCTACATCGCAGTCTTCTATGGACCCCAAGAAAATACCCCGATGGAAAGAGTGGAGGCAATTTATGAAGACCTTAAAACCCAAGTAGCCATCAAGAATGCCAAAGGAGCGGTCATACTTGCGGGAGACTTCAATGCAAAACTAGAGATAAGGGACCACCGGGCAACACAGAATATCTCCAGAAATGGCAGAATACTTCAACAACTTCTTGATGACTCGGGACTCCATGCATTAAACCACATGTCAACAACAGGAATATGGACAAGGTTAAACAGACATAACCCTGAAGAAAAGTCCATCATAGACTACATCATAGCCAACTGTAGGGGCACAGCACGGATATGTGATATAGAAATTGACGAAATAGGAGCAAGGAGACTAAACAACAAAGGGAAAGAAACGGACCACAACACAATCACATTTAAAGTGGAAATAATGGTATATCCCGCAATTGCGAGTGAACACCATGAAAAAACCATTGAGTTCACACCATTGAGTTCATCCTAGTGAACTCAATGAAATAAATTATCTGACGTTGTTATGCAAACAATGGGCAGCGATTGTTTATGTCATGACGTCACAATGGGCATCTGGTGACGTCACAACAAACTGCTGCTCCTAACTTGGGAGAATTTGAAGTTATCAGACTAAAATTTAGTAAAAACCATTGATAAAGTCATTGCGGGATATAAATAAAACCCCATGACAGTGTAGTTCACAGCTATGAACATCATTCGTGTCAGGTCTGCCTTCTGAATAACACTCGTTCTTCGGACTCGTGTTAATTCAGAGCAGACCTGACACGAATGATGTTCATAGCTGTGAACTACACTGTCATGGGGTTTTATTATAGAAACACCAGAAAAAGAAAATTAAAAAATAGAACATAAGAGCCGAGACAGACTGGAATAAATACAATGAAAAACTTGCAGAACTCGTGGGAAACAAGAGGCCCACGTGTGAAGAAATGACAGAGAAGATAAGGAACACACTCAGGGAAACTGTAGGCCAGAAAACGATCACCATTGGGGGAAGGAAGAAAATGGAGCCTGCAGAAATAAAACTGTTAAGAGAGGAGAAGAAGATGAGAAAAAGAAAAATGGAGGCAGCACCCCCAGACAAGAAAAAAGAATGCCTGGAAGAATACTACAAGGCACAACAAAAACTGAGAATGTCAGCTGGAAAACAGGAGCAACAAAGGATAAAAGACATTTTGGAAAAAATTGCAAAAAGTAAGGACCCAAACATGATTTGGGAAATAAGGAAAAGACTCCTCGGGAAGAAGAGAGAGGACTTCGATACTGTAGACGAACAAGGGTAGAAAATAGGAAACCCAGAACTGGCCAAGGAACACATTGCAAGCTACTACGAAAACCTATTCAGAGCAAGGGAGGAAGAAGAAGCAGGTAAAATGTGGACAGAATTGATACTCCAGGAGAACAGAACGAGAGAGGAAGAAATGGTCAGACTGGCCAACTTGGAAAACATAAGGAGCAGTGAAATAGAGACAGCAAGGAAGAAACTGAAAAAGCAAAAAAGCTGCGGACCTGACCAGATCCCAAATGAGGCCCTCTTGTATGCAAACAAGGACAACATGGAGATGATAAGAGGAAGCTTCAACTCAATAGTAGAAAGGGTATCGTCCCGCTGGAGTGGAAGACAGGAAGAATAATCACCCTCTATAAAGGCAAAGGAACAAGAGGGAAATGCTCAAATGAGAGAGGAATAAACATTGGAAGCAACATGAGAAAGTTCTTTGAGAGAATCATCAACGACAGAGTAAAGAAAAGCATTGATATGCAAGGAGGGAGAAAAAGGGTGCCCAGACAGTTGACCATATCACAACAATTCTAGAATTGGCCAAGAAGGGAAAAAATGTGTACATTGCATTCCTAGATATAACAAAAGCCTACGACAAGGCATGGGCATCTGGAATACTCCACATACTCTACAAAGAGGGACTAAAAGACAAAACGTGGGAGATAGTAAAGAAACTGAATGAAGACTTAACTGCTCAAGTAGAGACAGCCCATGGAGATACAAGGAAAATAACAATGAAGGATAACATCAGACAAGGAGGAGTCTTATCAGTCATCATGTATGCAGTCCTAATGGATGAAATCGCTAAGGAGGTAGACACCCGGAACCTGGGAATCCCTCTAGGAGGAAAGAAAATAGGTTGCCTACTCTGGATGGACGACGTAGCTTTCATCTCCACAGACCGAGAAGAGCTCCAAAAAATGCTTGACATTGCACACGATGTAAGCGTAAAATACAGAATCAAATTCGGAGATGAAAAGAGTAAAATCCTCAGAATGGGAAAGAGGGTCCCAAAAGCGGAATTCACCCTAGGCCCCATGAAACTGCAAGAATGCGAGAAATACAAGTACCTGGGACTTATCATGGCCAAAAGTGGGAGAATGGAAGAACATCTGAAAGAAGTGAAAAGAAAAGTGCAAGCAGCCTACAACACAGTCATGGCCATTGCAGGCACGCCAGACCTGAAAGACATTGAAATGAGGACAACATGGCAGCTGGTCAAGGCATGTATCCTCCCAATCGCCACCTATGCATGGGAAGCAGTGAACAGTACAAAGAAGGAAAGAGAAGACCTGAAGAAGATTATTGACAACCTCATCAAAATGGTAATAATGACACCCAGATCAACCCCTTGGGAACCGCGTTACCTTGAAACAGGACTCACTGGGATCAACCACATTGTTGACCGCAACAAAATCCTATACATGGAAAAGATAAAAAACAGCAGCAGTCAAATTATGACGGCCATCAAGGAAGAGGAGAATGAAAAAGGGTGGTAGAAGACGTCGGACACAATGAGGAACGACACCTTGGGAACAGTGATGCTGGAAGGAAAAGGGAAGCTAGCGAAGAAACATGCAGTGGAACAGGCCATCAGAAAAAGGATGATACAAGGAATAAAAAGGCAGTGCGAAGGAAAAACCAAAGCCAAGTTCTACATAGACAATAAAGCAGGCAACGAACTTGGAAAATGCGCAAGGTATATGAAGGAGTGTACAAGAGCCGAAGTAAGCATAATTTTCAAAGCAAGAACAAGAATGCTGGACATGAAAGAAAACTTCAGGAACAGATACCAGGATCAGCAATGCAGAAACTGCAGAAATGAACTGGAAACACAAGAACACATACTGGAACGTTGCCTAGAAATACATGGAAACAGTGACGCCCTCGCAGTAAAAACTACGGACATATTCCAGGAAGACACAAGAATCCTGAAAAGTGTAGCAAAAAAACTCTGGAAAATAATGGAAAAACAAAAAAGTGCTGGCCCCCACTTATAATGAGTGAGCAACCTGGCTGACCCAGGCAAGCACACAGAAGAAGAAGAAGAATAGAGCAAGTTAGAGAAAGAATTAGGGAACAAAAATTAGGTCAGCAGAACAAGAAAGAACGAGAAGAGGTTTGAAAGTGGCAGCATTCGATGAAGGCATGAGAGAGGATCAATCTTGCAGACCGGGAAAGAGCAGGAGAGAGACACGGATGACAAAGACCTTGGAGAAAGCAAGGCAAGACCTCTGGTGCTACACTTTTATAGATAGATAGATAGATAGACAGATAGATAGCAGGGTTGGGGCCAATCTAATCTTAATCATGATTAAATTTGATTAGATTACTTAATCCAGTCTAATCGATTAAAATTTTAAAAGTCATCTAATCTAATCATATTTTCCATTTAATCAGCATTTAATCATGATTAAATGTTGATTAAATTATTTAATCAGATTAAACCATTTAATCATATTGAAATTTGATTAAATATTAACTTCAACTGTATGATTGTGACCAATGATTGGATGTTTCATTAGTCAGTAAACATATTCAAAGATGCATAAGTGTCTTTACCAATTAGTAGGCCTATCAAGTGCTGCTATCAGTTCCATGATTATGTAAGATCATTACCCTTATCTCACAAAACTGGATGGAACATACAGAGACAATACTGAAGCACAATGGGCAAGTGATGGCAGAGCCCCTACATGTACCTAGTCTTAAACCCCTTTCACACATTCCCGGTTTTGCCGTGGTGTTGCCGTGGATGGCCTGACAGTGTATATCGGCGGTTTTCCTTGAGTATTTCAAGGTTAATCTTCGGAAAAACGGCGGAAATCCTACGGAAATCCCACGTTTTTTCGTAGGAATTTGGCTGTTCATGAATTTTTCGTGGACGGCGACACGCAGTAACGTCGCAGTCATGGACGGAGACACGCAGTAATGTCGTCTGCTTGACAAGTTTAACCCTTGGAAATAAGGTAATCCGACGATGTTAAGGACTGTACTTACGGTTAAACGTTTCAATCAAGACAAAACGGCGTAATTACGTCGTATTCCTACGGTTCATTCGTAGCCGTGGCCGCCTGGGGAGAAATCAAACATGTTTGATTCTGCCCCGGACATCGCTCTCATCCCCAAAGTTGACGGTAAGTCGTAAAATGCGGACGGGTTGTCGGCGGTGAGTGGCGGACTGTCGGCGGACAGTGGCGGATCTTGGATTTCAAGCTGCCGGGAGTGCTTTCAAGGCAAAACCGGGAATGTGTGAAAGGGGCTTTATGCAATACATAAATCACAGTGTATAAGATAACTATCTTGAGGGAATAGGAAATGGGTACAACAATTAGGTTTCATTTATAACTGGCCAGTTAAGTGGGTCAAATACTTCACAAAGAGAACATATTTCAATTAAATAAGACAACTGAAATGTTGCATAAGCATTGATAAAGTGATAAAGTAATTGGAACATTATTGCATTTTTTGCTCAATATCATGTTGGTATTGCTGGTGAACATTTTATTACCATGCATAAGCCTCTGATTATGTGGTAAAAGAATACATGAACGTTTTCCGAATATCTATATATCTAACAAATTCTCAGAAAAAAGAAGAAAACAACAATATGCAGTCTGTTCTTCACATTTTGGACTTCGCAGGGCTCACCTGAGAGGTTGTGGACTAATTTCATGGTTAACAGCTGTTAAATAGCCCTGCATTTCAGATATTTGATATAACTCTGGTAAAATCTGTAGAACTTGTGCCTTTAAAACTGAGACTTGAAGGAAAATTGTCGTTCATTCAGAATATATTTGAACAACATGATAATTGAGAATTTTTTTGTACAATACTAAATTACTTTTTTTTTTTAATCAAATTTAATCAAATTTAATCAGATTAAATATTGTGTTTAATCTGATTTAATTGATTAAGATTGTAAAATGGGCTTAATCTAATCTAATCTAATCAAGCAGTCTCCATTTAATCTAATCTAATCGATTAAAAAAATAATTTAATCGCCCCAACCCTGATAGACAGATAATATTTAATTTGTGAAAAAGTAAAAATATATTTGAAAAATAAAAATGCCTATATATATAATAAAAACCTCCTTAAAATAAAAATGCCGTACTCAGTGGTGGAGCAGTTTTAATCATCATTCGTAAAAACATTTATTAATTTGTAAAAAATAAGACTGTTGAAGCATAAAGTCACCGTACACCTACGCTCTTGTGTCATTGGCATGAAAACTCATTTAAGCTTAAGTTTACAGTTCATTTATTCATTGCATTCAATCAACATTTAGAGTCAAGGATGGTAAATCCGTCCACTTTTGGCTGAAACTATATTTCCAGGAAAATGGCAAAAGTTACAAAAATAAAAATCAGTCCATTGGAAAGGGTATATTCCGTTTTATCATCAACACACAAAAAAGTTAAATATTCAAATAATTTTGGTTGAAACCATGGCAACAAAGATTGCAGGTCAGGTCACCTAAATCCGTCCACCTTGCTGGTAAATCCGTCCAGCAAGGATGGTAAATCCGTCCACTGGGCATAGTACAGCTCTCAAGTATCATATCTCTTAATTTTTTCAAGTTTTGCAATTTATTAAGTCTTACAAAGGTTTTTGTGTCGATTTTAGAATTATGATTCACTGATTAGGGTAAAAGTGGGTAATATCACGCACCTAGTGCGTGATATTACACTGCAGTGTTTCTGTACAGCTGTCACCTCCATGCTGTTGTAACTGCCATGACCAAAAGTGAAGCTTTTGAATGGCATGGAACTCAGGTGTCATAAAAATGTCAAATTCCATTGGTCGGCAGCTTCTAGAGCCCTTTGCACTATAGTTAAAGTAACTGTAGTCATTTCAGCATTTTTAAGGGTAATATCACGCACTTCTGTTTAATATCACGCAGCAGTAGGTGTAATATGACGCATTTTTTATTATGGGATAAAGATGGGCTGCATGGTTCGACTAGGAGAGCTGATGGGATGACGTTTTTGTTTATTTTAATTAAGCGTTCTTGCAGAAACAATGCAGCATTCCACAAGATTATTGATGGTTTGCTAAAGTTGATTTTGGTCACAAAAATGAATCAGGCCTAACTCACTAAGTGCTTAATCTGAAAAAGACGATTGCTTGCTGTTCAAAGTCTGTTTTCTATAAACATTGGCAATTTATGAGTGCAAGTGTTGTATGTCAGTGTTTTTCGTTGAATCTGAATCAGTTAACCCTGGTAATGTCAAAATAACCTTTGAAATATAGCTGCATTTAGGATAAGTTTATTACAACCATTTTGAAGGACTCAGGTTTGATTTCGGGTGTGAGCAAAATTCATTGCAGAATCTGCAGACTTTAAAAAAAATTCGAATGACGTCTGCATGACATGATTAAAAAATAATCTTGTAATATAGAAAAACCTTACATGTAAAATAAGCTACAGCACGTTCATATCCCTATCTTTTAACATTGGGCCTGCGTTTCACTTACTTATCGAAGACTTTGACCCATACCTAACTCCAACTACAGCACATATCGGCCTTTATGACCCAAAATGTTTTCCTCTCATCGGATGAGAATTCGTCCTTCCAGAAGCATTTTGATTAAGGATGTTTAACATTGATGCAATGGCACAATATCATGTGTTTCACTTACTTACAGGCGGCACTGTATATATGTGTAAAGTGGCTTCAGCATTTAAAGTCAGGGGGTTTTGCCAAATACAATCACATGCCTATCAGAACCTCCACAAACCACCAAAAATTGCAAAAGACTAGACTTAAGTGGAGATTTGACATAGTCAAAAAGTATTCAGATCGAGCACCACAACAGAGCTCAACAAGGACCATTGCATTGTATGGGGTTCGCCTGCATTAAATACAATATTAAGAAGAGGGTGCATGCATTGTATGATCGTACAAGTAACTCTATTAGACGAAATTTTCGCTGAAGTTGAGGGACAATTGTAAAACTTACTGCAGGGCTCATCAGAAAGATACTGCTAACTCACAAAAAGAGTATTATCAGGTGCGTGATAATACCCAAATGTGCGTGATATTACCCCTAAAACATGCGTGATACAACCCCTGAAACATGAGTGATATTACCCCTGATCAGTGCCCAGTACATATACATGTATAACAGTGACTTCCTTAATGCCAACATTGTGCGTAATAAATGTTTGAATTCCCAATTCATACCTTTCTCACATCATGATTTTCCACTCAATGCATTACCTAAATAGCAGCTTCAAAACCTTACAGTTTTCTTTATGAATTTTGTTTAAAAATGAACAAAAATTGGTAAAAATTGCACAAAATTCTTAAAATCGTCCTGCAAGCTTGTCAGTGGCAATGTCAAGCACAATATACCATCAGGTAGTGTCAAAAAGATCTAATGCACATTTTTAATTTCTAACATGGAAGATCTCACATATAGCTTGAGCTTGCAATAGCAATTATGTCTGGTGCGTGATATTACCCACATGCGTCATATTACCCACTTTTACCCTACACTTATAATAGAAGAATTAAATGATAGAGGTTAAGTTAACTTTGAAGAATTCCAATTGACCGCCTCAATTACAATTAAATAACCTTTTAATCCAACCGAAGTGGAATAACTGTTCCTATCTAATTTCTTAATCAGAAGAATGCCATTTACAATAATTTAAAGTCATAAAAGTGCTTTAAAAGTTCATGTTAAGTGGGTGGACGGATTTACAAACCTCCTATCAGGCCACTTTCAAAATATTGATTGTAATTCCGTCCACCTTTATTTCCATTGTATTTCATTTCATGGTGTCACAATTTTACAAATCCTACAAGAATAGTTTAATTTTGCATCTTATTTAACGATTTTTACCTTATAAAAGTTTGTTTGTTGATAGGAATAGGCCTATAATATCATTAGGTCCCACTTCTGTAATTATCAAAAATGGCTATGATGACGTCACAGAATTTGATTGTTTTTTATCCTTTGTAGTTAAATGGACCTGAATTGTGATTAAAATACTTTTTAACATAATAAATACGGCAAAATTGTTTGAAAAAGAGTTTATCTTGCTTTTAAAACTCACACAATTGTAATTGACATATTTATATGCATACAGGAGGGGGTGGACGGATTTACCCTCCTGGACGGATTTACCATCATTGACTCTATATAAGAGTCACACATATCTCACATGGTTGGCTGATGCTGATTGCAAATCTGCCATTACTAAAGTTCAGTAATACATTATTAATGTTATTTAATAATAATAAATAAATTATGTTATTTATGCTTTATCTTCATATTAATCCATGAATGTAGGCCTATGTTCAAGGTGACCAAAAAAAAAAGTTCACACTTGTGTGAATGATTTTTAGCAATGAACACTGCAGCAGATAACTTCAATGTCTTAATGAAATTCCACAAAGTGATGAACCCACATATTGACAAAATATGGCTAGTTATTTTGTCCTAGTTTCAAAATCACCTTATAGTGACCCTTAATATAACTTATATCCCTGAAAATGATGTCCTTCGAATTTGTTTCTGTTTCTTGCCTGGAAGATATTTTAAAAGTCAGCTATGAAATAGCATTGGGCCAGCATTTCACTTACTTATCAATGACTTTGACCCTACCCAACTTCGACTACAGCAAAGGAAATTGGCTGCCATTGTTATCTCACATGCCTGACATATTGGTCTTTATGACCTACAGTTGTGCTTGAAAGTTTCTGAACCCCTTACACTTCTTACCTTATTTGTGCGCATCTCTCCAACAAACACAGGAATAGCTTTTAAAATGGGTTAATAATAAACTGAACACCAATTTTAACTGGATTTGCTTGTATACTTCAGCAAGTGGGTCTTCCAGCAGAACAATTACCTAAAGTATACAAGCAAATCCAATTAAAATTGGTTAGAATCCCTCAAATTTAGGGTTCTGGAATGGCCTGGACAGTTTCCCAATCAAAAACCATCAGATATGCCTTGGTCAGATTTGACAAAGTAGTTCACGTCAGACGACCCACCAGTGTACGGGGGCTTAGAAAATACTCTTTTGAAGAATGGTCAAAAATCCCAAGGAAAACCTGCCAATCGTTAGTCCATAGCCATAAGAAGTGTTTGGAAGCATTTACTTCAGAAAAATAGGGCCAAACAAATTGTTGATTTTACACGTTTCAAAAGGGTTCAGAAACTTTTGAACACAAAGTTTTCCAGACTTTCGTCATAAAATCATACTTAAACATTTGTCATTATTTTTTATGAATATATGTTTACATACAAAAGATGGTGTTCAGTTTTATTATTAAACCATTTTAAAAGCTATTCCTGTGTTTGTTGGAGAGATGCAAACAAATAAGGTAAGAAGTGTCAGGGGTTCAGAAACTTTCAAGCACAACTGTAATATGTTTTCCTCTCATCAGATGAGAATTCATGCTTCCACAAACTGACTGGCTAAGGATGTTAAGCATTGATGCAATGGCATAGTATCATGCGTTTCACTTATTTACAGGCAGCACTGTAGGAAAAATTGTCAGACAAAACCGTACCATTGCACGTCGTTTACGAATCGCATACCATTCCGAATGGCTTTTTTCAGTATTCAGGTTTAATTCACAAATTTCAACAAGTACAAATTCTTGGCCTGAACTGCCAGACCGGTTGATAAACCTGCCAAACATGTCCTTTGAACAGCAATCTTCACTGAGACTGGACTCGACCATCTCAAAGTGGAAATTTTCTTTTGTTATGACATGAAAATCGGTCTCAACATAGGGGTTTATAGTAGGGCTCTATATCGATGCTGACATTCGATACGATTACCGCTGTTATCGTTTAAGTATCCCCGTTTGGGAGGGCAAAACTTTTCACCCTTCTTTCAGAGAGCCACAGAAAGTTTTGGTCGTTATAAAACCATTACCCCCGTAGTAGTACTGTCCCCACCAAGACTGTCCTTGAGTTACCCCTCCTATGTTTACCCTGCTTGCCTTAGTATATTCTTTATGACACTAGTGCTAGTTTATCCATTGGCCTATATTTGGGAGGGTCATAATCCCTAAATGGGAGAAACACAGTCGGAAACTGTCCTCAAAGTAATGGCTTTTTAACAACCAAAACTTTCTCCGAGTGTCTGGAGAAAGGGTGAAAAGTTTTACCCCTCCAAACGGGGATACTTAAACGATAACAGCGGTAGTATCATCGATACACCTGATCGATACATGATTCGCACCACCAGTCCGCAAATTCGGGCCCGATCCGCATTTTAGAGAAATCCGCTAACCGAAAATGATATTTTGGCCAGGAAAGTTATATATTAAGCTCGCAGTAGAGCGGACGTCAACATCACGACCATCTCGAATTCATTGCATGATTTTGCGGATAGCTTCTGTTAAAACTTGGCAATAAAACAACTTTTTTAGCTGCATATTGCATTATTACACCGAACCTAAAGTGCTGCTTTGAAAACCGGTTCGGTAACTGGCCAGACTGTACCAGTACCGCCGGTATTTATCAAACCGGTATAGACCCCTAGAAACTTTATAGGATCCATTCAAAAAGGGGCCAGTCACTTTCACCTTTTTCAAAAATCACCTTTCCTGAAGTCACCTTTGGACAAAGTCACCCTTTGATGAAATCACTTTTTTTTCCAAAAAAAATCGTTTTTCCCACCAAGGTCTCCTTTTATTTATTATTTTATGTGCTGTTCAAGGTGATAATAATTGAAGTCTATTTTTAAAAAATATGACAGAATTTATGTTGATGATTACAGACATGAGATAGATTAAACAAAAAAAGATTAAATAGGTTATATAAATGTGACTGATTAGAGACATGTTTTTAATCATTTTTAATCATTGAATCAATACATCTATCTATCAGTCTTCAACGAAGGAGTAGATCCGAGGAGGCATATAAGTGGACTGCTCCTAATATAGGAGGGATAGGAATTCTAGAAGAAGAAGCTGTATTGTTTTACGTAATAAATTGAATAAGTTTTAGCATGTTAGGCCATCAAAAGTTTTTTGTCTCAATTTTGCTAAGTTTTAATGAGATAGACAAAATGAAACAGTGCGACATATCCTTCATGTTGACAAGCTTTTCCAACAGTCCGCTCACAATAGAGATTCCAAGCAAGCACCTCCAAGAACAAATATCCCAATTATTGTGTTTCAGTATTCCAGCATTGCACAGCGTGTGTGGCCTTCACAGAAGTCAGCCTATCCCATTTTAAATAATTTTCAAATAGTACTTTAATATAAAAAATTGCAGTATGATGGATGTAGTCATAGGCCTAATCCCCATGAATTTAAAGTGCTGGTCAGACAAAAAAATATAAAAGTGAATCCGGCACACCTGTTAACATTCCTAGTCCATTGTTCAGCTTGACGTGCGATATATATTTGCCGCAAACAATAGCGAATGAAAGCATGTAGCCAAAATTTAAAATATAAAAATTTAAGCCGGTTATAATGGCTTATTTTTCATGCTAAATTGACTGCCAGTTATGGAATATTGCGCGAACACCATTTTTAAAGTTGTTTTTTTTCAATTTGTGCTGGCATGCTTGGAGTGTCCGAAAACCGTTTCAGTTTTTTAAATATCATTTCGGCATCTTTAGTTTGATTTAAATGCCTATTCTTTGGGATTTTTATCTTCAATGATTCCAAAAATAATCAACACAAAATTAGGCCTGCAATAATTCTATGGACATTGTTTATAAATATTCTTAGCATTAAGACAGCCCTTGTTCCCATTTTAAACGCCAGATCCTCTATTTCAATTAGAGTTAATATACTAATACACATTTAAGTGTATAAATTTTAATCCATTGTCTCCTTGTGCATGAGTTGGGAAAGGAAGGGAGCCTCTGATCCTCCAGTTCCACATGAAATTTAGCCAAAAGTTATGACTACTTGCCGGAACGCCCCTCCTAACCAATCTCATTCAAACTTATCAAACAGCCTCATCAATATTTTAACTCACGTTGAAATAATTTGGTGGCCAACGATAATTTTCACCTCTTTGGAGCTTTGGCACTTTGAATGTGTCTGTGAGAAATTTAACAAGAATATTTTTTTCGTAAAAAAATATAGCCGATATTTGTAGGTATAAAACTTATAATTTGTTTTGCTAGATAATGGGATTTTTAAAAGAGATTTGTTGAGGAGTTGATGAGAATTCCATTCACAGCTTCAATTCTATGCTGCAAGTTCCTTCATGTCTGATCTCTTTCATAGCCTTTCTACCTATATATACTTGTCTACAGATCTTCTGTCTGTCTATTATATATATATTTAACCATCTGATAGATGATCTGTGCTATTAGCAGCTCTAAAAGGTCTCCTCTGCTCCATTAAAAGAGCCACAATGTAGTTGTGGCCTTTTCTGGGAATCTCAGCTGCAAGGTCACACTGACATTTCCCCAACATGTCTAAATTTAGCCCAGGGTTTCCCCAAAAGTGCACAAACTTTGATGATGTGTCTTCACACATGTTTCCTTATTTCCATTGACAAATCCACCTGGTGGACTCTTGGTGGTGAACATATATCCGCCTGTGGCAAGTAAGTTACTTCACATATCCTGTATTGCTAAGGGCCTGGGCATCGGCTAAAAAAAATTAAGCACCACTTTAAGTACTTGTACATTGTTAGCGGCGTCAGCCAGCTCTTACCCTAGGCATTTTGGCTAATTTTGTTAGCACTCTGGTGATCGTCCTCTCTCACCAATCTCATTCAAACTTAAAATACAGTCTCAATGGAATTTTTCCTTGAGCCCAGTCGATTTTGGTGACCCACTGTTACGAAAAAAAAATTAATAAAGAAACTAAATAGACTGAAATTCAAGGGTCAGCCGAATCTCCTCCGCTTCGTGCGTTTCCGTCAGGGGGCGTGGCATGTGAGCAATGATTGATAATTATATCTATAAGTCAACCACAGAACTCTGTCAAATCAACTCCAAGTTACGTCGCATGGGATCACCTGACCATTCAATCTGTATCTAAAAGTGTGAATTGACTCATAGATTGCACTTTAAAAAGCAAAGAGCAATTCAGTGGCAGGTCCTCCAAATGACTCAGACCTCTAATACCAATTAGCAAGCTGTCAGGTGTGAAGGTAAATTACGATTGAAATTTGAAGAGCAATTAATTTGCAATGACTAGTTGTATCTACACATCAAGCATTGCAAGACTCTCAGGACTGAAGTAATGTTTTACAGCGATGCACTTTGATACTGAAAAAGAGTGTACTGTTGCACTGTGAAAATGGCACTTCGTGTGTCATCATACAGATGATTTGTCATGATCATACCCAATACTTTCAATGTTAATTTGATTAAAGGAGACTTATCCCTCTTGTTGGTGACAGCCAAACAAAAGGATCATGCATCTGATTTTCAATCCAAAATCAGTTATACAAGTCAAATGGCCTTCTCTTGATCATGACTAATCAAACTGCCTCTATGTTTCCCATGTTGAAAGTATAGAAGATGACACTTCATCAGCTATCATGAATCACAAAGTGCATTTTTCACAGTCACCTGATCCTCATTTTTTCTTTATCAAAGTGCATCGCTGTAATAAACATCAATTCAACAATATGAATATAATAGTCAATTAACCTGAAAAACGAAATTGTCTATTGTATGAATTCAATTTTATCTAAAATGCATTCTGTATAAATTCTTGCTGCAGCATTAAATTATTCAGAGCTCGGGTCTTTGAAATAATATATTTAACAAATTCTCAGAAAACATCTATTTATTATTATTTTAAATTAAGAGAGACTTCAAGAAAATCATTAACTGCACAGTTGATAAAATTTTTCTGCAAATCTCGGTTGGCTTATTATTAAATGGTATATTTTAATGAATTTTGCACATTTCACAACTAATCACAAGTGCCATCCAAGGGTGATGACCAGTCATGAATCTTTGACGCCGTTTTAAGTGCTTGCACGTTATGTTTTTTTATTTTATCTTCCTTCTTTACCTAGGCTTACACACACATCAGATTGATTTCTCAACAAAATATAATATTCTCTCAAAAGATTCTTCAACCCACACCAAAATTGAATGCAAAAAATAAAATCTCCAAAAACCTCCAATTTGAAAGTCAAAGTTGATGACTGGACAAAGTAATGCAAATTTTCAGCCAAAGCAATAAATATAAAATTGGTGGTGGTACAAAGTATTCGAAATTTATAACGTAATTCCCCAATTGAAAAATTTCCCAGAACTTTCTCGGACTTTTTTATTTTTAGTGTTCCCTTTGGTCTATGACAGAGCTGACTTGACAAAGTGTAATATCAGGGGGTCATTTTCGATTGATAGTTCTTACTCAATAAATTACATGCCTATTTGAAAAAAAAAATTAATGAAAATTGTCCAATCTAAAATATTATATTATTTTATTCACATCGGAATAGGTCATACGTCACGAACTGGTCTGCCAAAATGGTGGATTTGTAGCAAGAAATTTCAAAACAAAATATTCAATAGATCTTTTCTACCACTTCTATCTAAGTTATTTCAACATATTTTACATCAAAAGAAAGGAAATATTCTCTAGTTTACAGAACAGTTGTCCCTTTTAAAATCTCTTAAACCATTAAAACGCTATTGCCCAGAATATTGAAGCATGTCAGTCACAATCAGGGGTGGATCCGGAATCGGTGTAGCGGAGTCGGTGTAGCAATATTGTGAAGAGAAGAAATCAGTGCTTCTCAGGAACAGCCAAGCAGATGTCATTCTCAACCTTAGCAGTAATCTACAGAAAGCATATTGCAAAATGATGTAGTTTTCGATTGCAAATATTTTCAATGTACCCTTAAAAAGCAAAAAACAAGCTTGACGTCATTCAGATTAGGTAGTTGCTAAATTGGGGTATCCTTGTATTAGAGCCTGTGCTGGGCAAGGAAAAGATCCCTCACATGGGGTAAATGTGTAGCATGTTGAGGACTCCTGCCCTCTCTCTCATTTCATCAATGTAACCTTGTGAGTAGCCACAACATGCCATACAGGGCTGTACTTACTAGGGCACTATACCGGTTCGATAAATACCGGCCGTACCGGTACAGTCTGGACGGTTCCCGTACCGGTTTTCAAAGCAGCACTTTCGGTTCGGTTCAATTATGCCATATTAAGCTAAAAAATCCATTTTATTGCCAAGATTTGACAGAAAATATCCATAGAATCATGAACTGAACTCGAGAAGATCGTCATCTTGACGTCCGCTCTACTGCGAGATCAACTTTCCAACCAAAAATTCGGTTTTTGGGGTAGCGGATTTCTCTAAAATGTGGATTGGCCCGAATTTGCGGACAGACGGTACGAATCATGTATCGATCAAGTGTATTGATGATACGTATTGTATCGAATGTCGGCAACGATATAGAGCCCTAGTGCCTACCATATCTATTTATATATCCATCTATTTATTCATCATTCTTATGGTAATTCCCAATCACTTTGATCCATGGACCAGAAATATTCCTGTGTTTTAATTTTGTTAAATTTAAGATGAGCAGCTCATAAAAGGACAACAAATGTCCAGAACATGCCTAGTTAAAGGGAATATAATTTTTATTAATTCTTTGGTGAATTTCACTTGGAAACACAAGTAGAAGGTGGGATTTTAGAGGAATTTTAAAAGAACAAATATCCGTTTTTGCTGTCAGGATTTCATATCTATCAATGGGATTTATGTAAAAATTGTCAACATATATATCATTAGAGGAACTAGTCAGAATTATTTTGCAACAAACCCCATTATAACTGGTTAAGTAGTAGAAAAGTTACAGACGTTTTACTAAAAAACATCAATTTTGAGAAAAGCCTTGAAAACCTTCCCTCTAGTCTACATATTACAATGAGTGCATGGTGGAGGCACAAAAGTGCCCACATCTCTATAAGTATACAAGATAATTAAGTTCTGTTTGAAACACCGTATAGTGCTATGCTTCCGTGATGATATATCAGAAAATGAAGAAGTATAAATTTTTGATCTGCGACACAAAATGGACCAGTTCATGACGCATGACCAAATTTATCACAATTTTGACTCAACAAGATATATATGCCTGATATATGTGACCTGCTCCACCAAAACGAGTTCTAAGTAGGCAATTTATATTTTCTAGAAATTAGCAAAATGTGTCAAAAGGTCACATTTCAATGTTTTTTGGCTGTTGGTACCATGTTTTAGCAAAATACATTTCCTTTGAATAAGTAACACAATTTTACAAGAAATTTATTTTAAATTATCTAAATTGGGTGTTCTTCTTGATATTTTTAGTTCTTTCACTGCAATGGTGGGAAATTCAAATGCCATTTTCTCAAAGTTTGATGTTTCGCATCATCAATGTTTGAGGTGCCATATCTTTGGATTGAATGGTGATATCAAAACATACGAACCATCATTTTAAAGCCCATTTCCAGTAGAATAAAGTCATTTTCACAACTAAATATGACAAGGGGCTGACTTTGAACCCATTTTGGTGGAGCAGGTCACATATTCTTACAACCTGACCTGCTATAACACTTTGTGAATCAAAAGGAACTTTATGAATTGGGCCCGAACCTTCTCAAAAAGGTCATTTGATCAAAATAATTGACAATTATTGCAAGGTCATATATTTCATACCAAGTCAGACTTAGTCACTTGAAATTTGCATGACAACAAGCTTTGCAATAATGGAGATAAAACTGAACTTCTTCTGATTGGAGCACCAAACCAGTTGAAGAAACTTCAAATGACATATGATATATCAATGCAGAAAATGTTGAAATCAAGACCGTCAGCCACGTCCGCAACTTAGGTGTTCTCTTTGACAAATATATGACCATGAAGAAGCAGATCAACAAGATGTGTCATAACGCATATTTCAGTTTGAGAAACCTATCGAAACTCCGCAAAAAAAAAAAAAATGACAAGGAAATAGTTACAACTGTTGTCAATGCACTTGTGACCCCTCATTTGGACTACGGAAATTTAATGGGCTGTTGTATGGAACTGCCACCCGATTTTTTAAAAAACTTCAGGTTGCTCCAAACTTGGCAGTTCGATTAATTGAGAGATTGAAAAAACACGATAGTGTCAGCCATAGTAGGAAATAACCAATCACTGCAAGCAATAAATTAAAATTACATGGAAGGCAATCAACAATCAGGCACCACAATAAATCCAAAATCATCTTCAAGTCAACTCACAACAGGAACATTACTTGTGAAGCAACCATAAGCTGCTGTTAGCAGAACCTGCCCCATGCAACAAAAGTAAGTTTAAGGATCGGGCATTTTCCTATGCAGCACCTAGGCTATGGAACAGTTTGCCTGAAGAAGTTAGAACTGCGAAAGCTTCAAGAAGAATCTAAAAACCCATTTCCATCAAAATTATAAGTGATTTGACCTGAAAAAGCGTTGATGAGCAGTTAACTGAAATTAGCGCTATATAAATCCATATTATTAATACTATTATCACTTTCAATTCATTTGGAAACAAATTGATCACATCAATTGATTTACTGGTTGATAGATACTAGACTAAGTATAAATCAATTCATATTTGTAAATCAATGACTTGGTTATTTAAATGGCCAAGAATTACATGCACTGACTGCATCATGGTTAATTTTGTGCATCATGCTGGGTTGAGGGTTTCCGTTTGTGGTACTCTGGCCTTGTTAATTATTGCTGTTCCTTGCATTTGATTCCAGCTCTTGCTGAGTCACTTGGACTTGTGATGGATAGCACGTTCATTGTCGTTCAATCATCCCTCGCTGCATTACTGTCTGTTTCCTCCTCCAGTTCCTCACTGTCGAGTGGCGGACTCATTCACAGATATAGGCCTAAATAACTTCTACCGATATCATGGCAAGTCCATGGATTTGATGTCACAAGGAGCATTTTGGTGCATTCAGTAATCATCCATGTTTCTTCGGCTGTAATTAATCCAATTTTACGATGTAATGTTGCAGGTTATGCATTCCCAAAGTGTCACATGAGTCACATTTCTCTTTAAAACGATAAACGTTGTAGGGCCTATCAGAAGATATTCAAGATAGATAGATGGTAAGGGCAGTCCTCAAATCACAGTTCTGGGTGCTAAAAAGGGTTGATTGATGAGATGGGAGGCTGAGTGGTTGAGGTACTCGCCTATCCCGCTGTTCAAAGGTTAATGCCTGCATGGGTTCGAACAGTGGGTGTGCTCCTGTGGAACCTGAAATTTTCTGTGAACCTTCATGAGAAAAATCCCAGCTGGATATCATTCGGATGAGACATCAAATTGACAGCCCCTTGTATCAGTGTCTGTGCTGGGCAAGTAAAAGATCCCTCTAAATGGGTAAATGTGTAACATGTTGAAAACTCCCCCTCTGTTTCCCGTCTCATTAATCAACCCTCATGAGAACCCAGAACTGGGCTTAGAGGACTGCGCTTAACATATCAATCTATCTATCTTGATGAGACGACAGAGAGAGTGGCAGAACATTCTGAAATGCTCGCAATTCAACCAAATCGACTGCAAGTGCAAAAAGTTATTTTTTTTTCAGCGTTTAGTGACACCGGATAGCCGAACACATAATTATTGCATTAACTATCATAAAAATCTATATGTGCCATATTTAGAAAATTGTTATCAAACATATATGTACCAGTAAAATTGTATAAAATTTTATTTTTCATGTACACGTAACTCTTCGGATTAGGTCTGTTGTTGCAGAAATGCAGCAGAATACAATGAAAATGTACAGGCCCGAAAAAATATGCTTCAAACGAAAGCCTATTACTTTACAGGGTATTGTTATATTACGGCAGATGATTTTAAATCGCCTGTTTAAATATCCACTTAATCCAAATGATGTTTCATAAAAGTGGTTTAAATTGATTCACACAGTAACACGTATACTTCCAGTCTTTAATCTGTGGGGAACATCAATGCCCCACATACTTTGTTTTTTAATCCATCAATGGCAGTCCACCGTGAATCAGCTTTTGCTTTGAAAGGCATTGTCCGAAAAGTGAGATTTAAGTTTTATAACAATGCCCGAATAATGTTAATCCTCAAAATGCACAACTGTGGAGCAGAGAAAATTTTTCGTATAAAAAAGGGATTCGCTCCGGAGAACGGCGCAGTCTCATCGCCAAGATGGAGGTGAAGAGGTGAGTCAAGTTTTGATATTTTATGCAAATTTATGCAAATTTTTTCATATTTTACACCATCTTCTGATGTTTTTTGCAATTGAAAATTAAAATCTTTTAAGTTCGTTCCCATTTTCCCTTCTCTTGTATGTGATGTAGGAACAAGCACAAAAATGCAAATTTACACTGATTTTTTCATAATTTACATCATCTTATTACGTTTCCCCTTAATTGAAAATTAAAATCCTTTAAGTCCGTTCCCATTTCTTGTATGTGACGTGCGAAAAAAGCACCAAAATATGTTTAACACATAGGCCTATCTGAAAGCTACTCAAAAAACCATTAAGAAGTCATTTTCCCTGTGTAAAAAAATATTTATGATATATATATAAGGATTTATTTATAAAAAGGTTTTAAAAGCAGATTTGTTTTATTACCCAGAAAGTGCTCACTTTATATATAATCAACATTTATAATACGACAAACATCAGAATAATTCAGTTACTAAAACAGGGGGGAAAAATATATATATTGCAAATGTATTGCTTTTTTATATTTAACCGGTTAGACTTGCATTATGTTATAAGCAAAGACTACAATTTCCAGAACAATTTCACAATAAATAAA
Organism: Platynereis dumerilii; assembly: GCA_026936325.1. Lineage (NCBI taxonomy): Eukaryota > Metazoa > Annelida > Polychaeta > Phyllodocida > Nereididae > Platynereis > Platynereis dumerilii. Next base: position 5,233,088 of record JAPTHN010000029.1, read on the forward strand.
AAAATTGGGGGCAAATCTGGTAATTATTATATATATATATATTTTTTTTTGTCTAAAAATTCTCCTAATTAAAATATTTCACCTCTGACCTTTTTTAAATTTACATAGATACAAAGGCCACACACTTTTCACTGCCAAATTCAGGCTTTCTTATCCTTCCAGTTCAAGGAAAATTAGGATATCAATGAATTTGTCAAAAGTAGAATTCTGATCTAACATTTTCTACTCTTCAAAAGCAGAATTAAAGCTATGATATTCTCTTATTATTGTCATCAAGCCCATTGGATTTATACTATCTTCGTAATCGAGGCGAAGGAAATTTGTTCGCAGTAGAATTCCAATCTAAGATATTCTCTTAATATTATATTTAGCCGAAAGAATATAAGAATTCATGAAATTTATATTCAGTGGAGTTGCTAATAATTGTGTTGAACTTTTTGACATACAAAGCAACATAGTATTAAAGTTGTCAAATTAATCCATTATTGCATTTTTCTTGCTGATGGTACAGGACTATTCTGAAAGGTCAAATAAATGACCATACCATAATAATGGTTGATTCTTTTGGTAAAGAATAAAAAAAAAAATAGCTGGACAGCAAGTTCTTCCACCTGCCTCGTTAAAATAATGTATTCCAAGATGGTGACTAATGTAGACTAGATAATGTTAAATTTTAGATGAACAAATTTTCTGAGTTATAAAAATTTGAAGTCATATTTTAATTTTGCTGGAGCACACGATGGTCCGTTGAATCATAACTATCCCTGGCTACTTCCACTGACCCCCCATATAAGGAATATCCGAATTGAATTTAATGTTAATTTATTTGTCATTAGAATATACAGAGAACTTGAGCAATGAGCAATGCAGGTTACAATAAATTTATGATGTGCTATAATGGGTGGGAGATCCCTAATTGACCCTAAACACGCTAAAGCAGTAGGTGGGACCACTCCAAGGAAGAGGAGACTGTTAAAAACCCAGCAGTACAGTATAATATTATTAGAAAGATATGAGAAGCTAGACCTTTGTAAGATAAGAAGATGAGACAGACTTTACTCATATCTGTGAAACTTGTTGTAGCATAATGCACAGAAATACATAGAAGGGACATGAGGCTCTGGCAGATGAAGCAACCAAATCCACCATCTTGGAACTGCCCTGAATACTGGCACAATGGACAGTGACGTCACCAATAACTGTGATGTCACTTATAACAATGGCATGACGTCACATCATAATCAGTCTATTGTGACGTCATGTCTCAGGGCAGTTCCAATATGGCGGATTTGGTGACCTCATCTTGAGGTGGCATCATACAGCCTCATGTCCGTTCTATGTATTTCTATGAGCATAATACACAGAAAGTCCAGTGAACACACTGATTATAATAAGTCGTGCAAAAAAAAAAAGAGAAAAATAAAAGGAATTGAAAAAAAAAAAAACGTTTCTGGCATTCTAACCCTAAAATTAGCCTTTTTTGCCTGTGGAAGACTTCTCCAAAATGCACTTCAGCGTGCCAAAAAGGTATTTCATATTGCGCAGGAGTTAAAAAAGAACAGGATAAAACAATAAATTTATTGCTTAAAATGGTTTGTGTAATAATTTATTAAAATAGACAAAAGAAACAGCTAGCTGGTGTGAGCACTTACACATTTTCCATAATAATAAAAAAAAAAACCCATTTGGCTGTCAAAACCAGGAACAAATTTTTACATAAGATTATAATTGGCTGTCAAAAAAGAGAAATTCTCATTCATTAAAAGACGATTCAAAACATGGAAACCCTCAAAGAGATAAATTTGGCTTCAAAACAAGAAAACATGGGCCATTTCGTTGAAAGATTATACATGGCTCTGAAATGGGGAGCATTAAAAAAACTATTATCTTTGGCTTAAAAAACCGAAATTCCCGTGAACTCTGTCACAGGGGTCTACAGCCACCACAAATAGGTACAGTGTCTATGGATGACTCTGTTGAAAATAGTCCTGATTCTAACCTTCTAAAAACTTTAGATGAGCATTTTCTTGTTTTTAACTTCTGGAAGCCAATGATAAGTTTTCCTGAGAATGCCCCTTACCTGTTTTGAAAGCCAAATATAATCTTTCCTTGAAAAGCTGTCTGTTTTGAAATATAATCTTTTAATGAAAATGCACTCTTAACGTAAAAGGTTCTTCGTGGCATATACAAAGAACCCACAGCCGAAAAAAATTAGGGTTCAACCGAATTGAAAAGGTTCATTACTTAGTAGGAAGGCCCTATGATAGGACCATGTGCTCCCAACTTGAGAGAAAGGGGTTCCATTGTGGGAGTTCAGTGCAGCAAGATTAAGTGTTGTTTTTCTTTGCTGTTGGAACTTTTTAAAAGTTGAATAATGAACCTTTTATGGTTCCTTATCTATACCAGTTATAGAACACTTAACGGTTCTATACAAAACCTTTTTGTTAAGAGTGTATGTCAGCTTTGGAAAAATATAAATTTTCATTGAAAATGTCCATCATTTGAAGACTAAGATGATATTTCTATTAACCTTCCCTGTTTTAAGAGCCAAAAATAATCTTTCCATATAATTACCCTATTTTAAGAGCCAAATATAATCTTTCTATGAAAATTTGATTTTGGCTGTTTCCAGTGAGAGGGCTTGCCTATGTTTCACATTTTTTGTACTAGATTAAATGTGAGACACATGTAGAGATATTTCTTCGATCAACTTGCATTCATGAATTCAGAGGATTGAAAGAGGATCGAAAATAATAAATGTTTCTACAGGAAAAGCTTTTAACACAAAAACGGTTGGGCGACCTTCCCTCTCTCCTCCCCCAAAAGATATTCTCCTGTCATCTGCCCCATTAAATGTACCTCACTTCCTCCCTTCTCCTGCCTATCTTCTCTCATTTTTGCTCACTAACCTGTTCCCCCGTTCAACCTTCGTCACCTCTTTTCTCCTCCCACCTTTTCTTCCTCTTCTCTCATCCTCTTTTCTCCTCCCACCTTTTCTTCCTCTTCTCTCATCCTCGTTTCTCTTATACTCTTTCCACTGCTCTTCTACTTCTCTTAACCACTAGGCAATTCTCTTAATCTCGTGCCAGTTCTCTTAATCTCCTTCCACTTCTCTCTTTCCATTTCCACTTCTCTCTTTCCACTTCTCTCTTTCCACTTCTCTTAATCTCTTTCCACTTCTCTTAATCTCTTTTCACTTCTCTTAATCTCTTTCCACTTCTCTTTCCACTTTTCTTAATCTCTTTTCACTTCTCTTAATCTCTTTCCACTTCTCTGAATCTCTTTTCACTTCTCTTAATCTCTCTCCACTTCTCTTAATCTTTTCACTTCTCTTTTATCTCTTTTAACTTCTCTTTTCGGTTCTCTTTCCACTTTGTTCTTCTCCAGGAGATTGAGACTATTCTTTGTTCAATTCTGTCCCTTCTCCTTCTCCCTCTTGTGCTCTACTAATTTCTTCCCCTGGCAATCATCACCTGCTTCATGTAAATAGAAAAGAATGCCATGCTATGCTGTGGGACAGTGTGGGTTCTGTGCTGCAAGATACAAGATACATACTTATAATTCAGCCAACTGTCCTTAAAATCATAGAAGGAATCTTTGAGATATTCAAATTTATTTTAGGTAGACGAAAAACGAGTGCTTGCAGAAAAGCTGTTGGTGACCACCGATGATCTTACAACAGGCCATATCCATTGCATCGAAATAAACCCTCAATAAGCCATTGACCAACTTGTGACCTCATTGATACTCAGTTGGTCACTCGTTTTGATAGCATTGCAAGTACAGGCTATGACATTATAAACAGGTTATGACTCATAAACAATAACATGGCATGGATAGGGCTATGACCTCACAAGGAACATTTCAGTTCAATTCTGTAAGCACTCGTTTTTGTCTACTGTAAGGGGGGTACTTTTCTTTTGTTGAACTGTTTAAGCAGAGAACGCCACAGTAGGGGAGACCGGGGCTGGTTGTCACAGGGGCAGGTTGTCACACTTTTCATTGCACTAAACTATGGAGTCACACAGCTCAACCAATCATTGTTTACTGCTTTTATAACCCACTGGAGTCTGTTTGAAAAATCTTGACCCCTGGAAGGGAGTCTGGAAGGCACACGGTCTGTTAAAAATTTCCTGTCACAAAAAGTATTTTTTTACCTTCAACTTGCATGCAATGCTAGTCTTTATCAAATAGTTGTTGAAAAAGGTACAGTTAATACACTTACCATGTAGACATTTCTTTAAATCATGATAACAACAAACTGTGAAAATTTTGATAACAACGGCCTTGGTCACCCATTTTGGAATTTTCATCAATCGGGGCAGGTTGTCACAAAAAGGCGGGGCAGGTTGTCACACTTTTTTGGAGCTGGCTGTTACCTATTAGGACCAGGCTTTTAAACCAAAAAACTAACACAAATATAAATTTGTGCTTTATACATGCTATTGATGACTGAAGATGTATGCAGATATTGCATTGTGTTTAAATAAATCAATTTCAAATTTATATATAAAATTTGCAAAAAAATTTGTAAAAATCCTCCTCCAGTTCAGAATGCTTTCCTGCTGATTGGTAAGCCTTCATTTGTAGCACCCTTGTACACAGTAATGTGTTTGTTAAGGTCTTCACTGGGCAAGTAAAGGATTGCTCATATGTCCAAAATAACTTTTCTTTGTCAAGATCTGCCCTACAGAGTTCCACTTCCTGCATCCAAGCTCTTAACCAAAAGTGTGACAACCTGCCCCGAGAGTGTGACAACCAGCCCCGAAAGTGTGACAACCTGCCCCGAAAGCTGAATTTTAAAAAATGTTCAATAGGACATCAAGATTTCGAATGATATAGGTATATATTCACCTATATAGGTTTAAGTCACTCCCCTTTTGCCATTCATATAGAATGGCAGTGCTCCTGCATGCTTTAAATAGAAATAGTAGCATGTTTAAGTTTTACACACTGTGACAACCTGCCCCTGTGACAACCAGCCCCGGTCTCCCCTACTAAATACAGGACGTAAAGCCAAATCATCTCCCCATAGCTTGTCATGTAACAATTTTACTTCTAGGTTCTGATGAGGACTGCAGTGATTAATCTTGGTGTCCTTTTGGCACTTTGTGCCCTAAGGACACAAGGGGCGTCACCCCCCAAGAAGCCCGCAGGTGGAACAGTCACAACGACCGTTATCCAAGGGAAACCACAAGAAATAATCGAAGGAAACATTGTGATAAAAGATGCGGACGGATGGAAAGAGTGCAACAAGAAATTCAAGGGTGCCAAGGCAAAGGACTGTGAAAAGCACTACAAAGAAAGATATGCTGCAATGAAGAAAGGCGGAGGCTCCAAAGGAGGATCCGCCGGCAGTACTACGACCACCGTGGTTCACGGCGGTACTGTAGAAGTCATTGAGGGCAATATCGAAGTCAAAGGTGCCGACGGCTGGAAGGCTTGTAACAAGAAGTTCAAGGGAGCCAAAGCAGCAGACTGCGTAAAACACTACAAAGAAAGGTTTGCCGCCAAGGGGAAGGGTGGACCCAAGGGATCCACTAGCACTACCACAACTACTGTGGAAGTCATCGAAGGCAACATTGAAGTGAAAGCTGCTGATGGCTGGAAAGCTTGCAACACCAAGTTCAAGGGAGCCAAAGCCGCAGACTGCGTCAAGCACTACAAACAACGCTATGCCATCAAGCTGAAAGGCGGCCCCAAGGTTGGATCTGCTGCTACCACGAGCACGGTGACAACTACAGTCGTGCAAGGCGGAGTGGAAGAGGTCATCGAAGGAGGCATCGTCATAAGGAAGGCTGATGGCTGGAAGGAGTGCAATAAGAAGTTCAGTGGACCAAAAGCCGCAATGTGCGTCAAGCACTACAAAGCTCGCTACAAGGTCAAGAAGTCCGGCAAAGGCTACGGAACACCTGGCAAAGTGGAAAAGACTGTAGTGGTGACCAAGATCATCACTACTGCCTACCAAGATGTCATTCAAGGTGGTATCGTTGTGAAGACCAAACTCGGATGGAAGCAATGCCTCAAGAAGTTCAAAGGTGCTCAGCAGAAGAGATGTGTCGCAAACTACAAAAGACGTTACCGGATCAGAATCCGACAACAAAAGAGGGCAGTCAGACGTAAGCTGATTTCCAAACAGTACAACAGATATGACTACATAATGTGGATATCTAGACGAAACAGGTACCGCATCAGATGCAGAAGATTAGCAGGCAGCTATAGGAGAGCTTGTTTCACAAGATTCAGAAGGCGATTCGGAGGTCGCTGGACGTACAGAAGATGGAAATTAGTTCGAGCTCGTTTCTGGGCTGGATGTCTCAAACTGAAGGGAGCAAAGAAGAGGGCTTGCTTCAGGCGTTACAGCAGACATTTCGGTGGACCTAAAAACTTTGGCTGGTGGTACAAACGAAGATTGAGTTACAGAAAATATTGTCTGAAACTCAAAGGAAAGAACAAGACAGCTTGCCTGGCTAGACTTCGTCTCAGAATTGGCAAACGCAGGGGATACTGGCGTTGGTTAACCAGGAGAAGAAAATACAGAAGAACTTGCCTGAAGAAAAAGGGAAAAGTAAAGAAATCATGCCTTGCTAAATGGAAGAAAACTTTCGGAAAACGAGTGACATACTACACATGGATACGACTGGTTCGAGGAACAAGAAAGGTCTGCTTGAGGTTCCAGGGTCTCCGAAGAAAGCTGTGTCTCCGACGTTACAGATTACGTTTCGGAAAACGAAGATTTTACCGTCTTTGGCTAAAGAGAAGGTTTGCTTACAGAAAGCGATGTCTACGTTTCAAAGGCAAAAAGAGAGCTGCCTGCTTGAAGAGATTCATCGTTGTGTTTGGAAAAAATATCTCATACCTTCGATGGAGGAGACTGAGGAGAAACTTCAGAAGGACCTGCATCAGAATGGTCGGCAAAAAGAGAAGGCGGTGTTTGGTCTTGTATCGTAGACGTTTCGGCAGGAGGCGAGGTTACGGAAGATGGACAAGAATCCGTCACCGTTACAGGAGAAGCTGCCTCAGACTACGAGGTTCCAGAAGGAGGCGTTGTCTTATTCGGTGGCGAAGGCGCTTCGGAAAGAGACTTCGTTACAAGGTGTGGCTGACAAAACTCCGCAGATATAGACGACGATGTCTTAGAATCCGAAGTAGACGAGGCAGAAACAGATGCATGGTCAGATGGAGAGTAAGATACTCAAGACGTAAATCCTACATGCGATACATAAGATATCGCAGGAGATATCTACGAATTTGCAGAAAGAAGAAAGGCAAACAGAGAAAAAGCTGTCTGAGAAGGTTCAGGAGGCGATATGGAAGACGTGTCATCAGCTACTACTACTGGTTGCGGCGTCGTTACAGATACAACAAACGCTGCAATGGCCTGAGAGGAGTTGCAAGAAGGATCTGCTTCCGAAGATACAAAGTAAGATTCGGTCGAAGGAAATACTACAGGCGCTGGCTGGTACTGAGGAGACGTGTCAGGAAGAGGTGCTTAAAGGTGAAAGGACCAAAGAAAGCAAAATGTCTGAAATACTGGGTAAAACGCTTTGGTAAGAAACTGACATCTTATTCACGCTGGCTAGTTACTCGAAGAAGGAGGAGGATATCTTGCATGAAACTGAAAGGCAAGAAGAGAAGAGCATGCTTCAGGCAATATTTTGGAGTTTATGGATGGAGAAATGGATATGGCCGTTGGCTGGTGAAGAGAAGGAAATACTACAGAAGATGTAGACGTTTCAGCGGATCCAGAAGGCGAGCCTGTATGAGAAGAATGAGAAAAATCTATGGAAGGCGAGTCCGTTACAGGTTATGGCTACGAAGAATCAGACTGCAGAGGAAGCGCTGTCAAAGATCAACTGGCAGGAAAAGATTAAACTGCCTAAGAAGATGGAGGAAACTATATGGAAGACGAAAAGTTTACTGGAAATGGCTTGTTGTCAGATACACTTACAAACAACGCTGTCTGAAATTGAAAGGCAAGAAGAAAGGCAAGTGTATGAAGCTCTGGAGAAGAAACTACTACAAACGGCTCGCCTACGTGAGGTACCTAGGACGTCGCAGAAGGTTCTGGAAGCGATGTCTGAAGCTTAGAGGAAGCAGGAGGTCACAATGTCTGTGGAGATGGAGAGTGAGATTCGGCAGCAGGAAATCATATCTGAGCTGGCGACGAACAATAGTGGTGCACAGAAAAAGATGTCTCAAACTGAAAGGACCAAACAAGGCTAAATGCCTAAAACGGACCAAGAAGCGGTTTGGTAGGAAGATGAAGTACTTCCTTTGGCTCAAAGCAAGAAGCAGGTACAGATCACGGTGTCTGAAAATCAGAGGAAGGAGGCAAAGACGATGCTTTTATCTCTGGAGAAGACGATATCTCGTCCACCGAACTTACCTAATTTGGCTGAGGCGCAGTCGATCATACAAAAGAGGATGCCTCAGGCATAAGAGGAGAGGCAGAGTGGTGTGCTTGAGACGATGGAAAAGAAGATTCGGCCGAAGGAAGAGTTACATCCTGTGGGTGAGAAGACTTCGACACTCCAGGAGACGCTGCTATAGGCTGAGAGGATGGCGAAGAAGACGTTGCATCAGACGAGTGCGAAGGAGATTCATCCGACCATTCGGTTACAACCGCTTCACTTCTCTAAGGTTGCGCTCCAAAAGGCGTTGCATGAGGTTATCAGGTTCAAGACGAAGAAGATGTCTTTACAGATGGAGACAGTACTTCTACAAACAGAAAGGCTATAAATATTACTTATTTGTACGCAGGACATACAGGAAAAGGTGTCTTAAACTGAAGGGACCAAGCAGAAAACGCTGTCTGAAAGTGTGGCGCAGAAAATACTCCAGGGCCTACAGGTCATATGTGCGTTACATGAAAGTAAGAAAGCTCAACAAACGAAGATGCTACAGACTTCGAGGACTATACAGAAGACGATGCATTAGACGCTGGAGAAGAAGGTATCTGGTGAAGCGCAGCTATATCTGGTACATGTGGCTGAGGCGTAAATATAGGAAACGCTGCCAACGACTAAGAGGACGAAGGAGGCGCAGATGCTTGAGGCGATTCAAACAACGTTTTGGCAGGCGCGTCTACTTGGCCAGATGGCTCAGAATTAGACGAAAATACAAGAAAAGTTGCCTGAAGAAGAAAGGAGTGCTGAGAAGGCGGTGCTTGCGGCGTTATAAGAAACGATATGGACGTCGAAAACCTTACATCACATGGCTGACTCTGCGAAGACGATACAGACAGCGTTGCATGAGGTATGTAGGACCAGTGCGACGAAGATGTCTAAAACGTTGGAGAAGGCGTTTCTTCCGAAAGGGAACATATCGAATATGGTGGTCAAGGAGAAGGGTGGTCAGAAGACGTTGTTTGAGACGGCGTGGACTAGCACGCAGGCGCTGTCTTAAGAAATGGCGAATTCGCTATTCAGTCAAGAGAGTTGTCTATTGGAAGCGTAGTAAACGAGGAAAGAATCAGTGGCGTATCATATTAAGACAAAGGAAGAGGCGGTGTCTTCGTTTTGGAGGTCGAAAAAGGAGGAAGTGTCTGAGACGGTACCAACTTTACTACAGGAGATATCTCGTTCGGCGAATGCTGCGTAGGGTACGTCAAAGGAGACGACTTTGTGCTCAGCTGAAGAGTAAGACAAGCAGGAGGATATGTTTCAGAAGATACAAAGCATACTACAGAAGATACTTGTTGAGATTAAAGCGTTATAGAAGGTATTACAGACGCTACATTCGCAGAAATAGGAAAACAAGAAGGAGACAAAGAACTCCCAGAAGTTGGATCATCATACGTCGGCAGATTATAGTCTTAAGTAAAATCAGACGTTTGATGAGACGACTTCGCTACCGACTCAGGAGAAGTCGATACATATTGAGAGCTACGAGGAAACGATGTGGTAGAATACGTAGTCTTACTGGACGCCGAAGGTGTCTACGAAAATACAGGACATACTATAGATTAGCAGTTAGACAACAAAGACAGTACCTCAGATATCGACGAAGGTACATGCTGATCTATCGTAAGGTACGCCTAATCAGGAGAAGATATCGTCAAAGGCGACAACGAATTCTTATTGCACTCAAAAGAAGGAGAAGGTCTCTCATCAGGGTGCGAAGGGTACTCCAAAGAAGAAAATTTATTCTCCGGCGCAAATTGAGAAATTTGAGACGAGTTCGAAGACAATGTTTAAAGCTAAGGGGAGCTACAAGAAGACGATGTCGAAGACGATACATCATACTATTTAGGCGATACAAACTATACTATAGAAGATACTATCGTGCATACTACAGTTCCTATAAAGTGCTTTACAGAAAGTACTTAGCATACTACAGGCAATACAGAAGGACATTCCGGAGATACATCATAAATAGACGTGGATACAGAATAGCCAATCCTCTATTGAGAAGATATGTCTATGTTCGTAAGACACAGGTCAGAAGGAGGAGATATAGAAGGACGTACAGAAAAACAGTAAAACCAAGGATCTATCGTTTAAAAAGAAGAGTTATAAGACAGCGAGTGATCACAATTTTGCGTCGAAGGGTTCTGCTGTGGAGGAGACAAGTGAGAATAATTCAAAGAAGAATAATTCGCTACAGACGCAGAAAAGCAAAACGACGCATTTTGAGAATTTTGAGAAGAAGGCTTCTTCAAAGACGCATCCGAATTCGGCGATTAAGAACACAAATAATCAGAAGCCGACGGCTGAAAAAGAGACAACTTGTGAGAATCTACAGAAGAGTTATCAGACTCCGACGAAGAACTAGGCGTCGTCGAACCCTGAGGGTGAGACGTAGACGTGGCAGAAGAGGAATCAGGAGGCGTCGTCGTCGAATTCTGCGTCTCAGAAAGAAAACTATCAGAAAGAGAGTAATCAAGGTTCTCAGGAGAAGAATCAGAAGACGAAGAAGGCAGGTGAAACGTCTGAAGATCAGGATTATTCGCTTCAAGAGGAAAAAGACAAAGAAACGTGTTGTCAAGGTCCTGAGAAGGAAGCTAGTCCGAAGGAAAACACAATTGAAGAGGCTCAGAAGAAAAATTATCAGAACACGGCGACTGAAAAAGAGACAACTTGTGAGAATCTACAGAAGAGTTATCAGACGCAGAAGAAGAACTAGGCGTCGTCGAACCCTGAGGGTGAGACGTAGACGTGGCAGAAGAGGAATCAGGAGGCGTCGTCGTCGAATTCTGCGTCTCAGAAAGAAAACTATCAGAAAGAGAGTAATCAAGGTTCTCAGGAGAAGAATCAGAAGACGAAGAAGGCAGGTGAAACGTCTGAAGATCAGGATTATTCGCTTCAAGAGGAAAAAGACAAAGAAACGTGTTGTCAAGGTCCTGAGAAGGAAGCTAGTCCGAAGGAAAACACAATTGAAGAGGCTCAAAAGAAAAATTATCAGAACACGGCGACTGAGAAAGGGAAAGCTTGTGAAAGTCTATCGAAGACTTGTCAGACGCAGACGAAGAAAAAGGCAGCCAAGAATCTTGAGGGTGAGACGCAGACGTGGCAGAAGAGGAATCAGGAGGCGTCGGCGTCGAATTCTGCGTCTCAGAAAGAAAACTATCAGAAAGAGAGTAATCAAAGTTCTCAAGAGAAGAATAATAAGACGAAGAAGACAAGCAAAACGTCTGAAAATCAAGATCATTCGTCTGAAGAAGAAAAAGACAAACAAGCGCGTTGTCAAAGCGCTAAGAAGGAAGCTTGCTCGAAGAACAAGAGATATTAAGAGACTCAGGAGAATTATTGTCCGAACAAAACGTTACGGAAAGAGAAAACTTGTCAGAGTTTATAGAAAATTATCAACACTGAGAAAAGTCCTGAGAAGCAACCGACGGAAAATACGAGTGCAAAGACGACGTTTTGTCAGGATAGTTAGAGTGCTTCGCAGAAGATTAGTAAGAAAGAGGAGACAAACAAAACAACTAAAGAGAAGAATAAGAGTTCTTAGAATAAAAAGACGGTCATTTAGGGTGCTACGGAGAAGATTAATTCTGAGGCGTCGCCAAATCAGGAAACTCCGTTATAGGATCACCAGACTCAGGCGCACAACAGTTTCCAGAACTGTAGTACTCAGGTTGCAGAGAAAGGTTATCAATCAAAGAAGGTACATTCGCCGGCTACGTATAAGAATAACAAGACTGCAAAAGAAAACAGTACGAGGCTCAACAAGGAGAAGACGTATACTCAGGACACTTCAAACGAGGTTGAGAGTGCAAAGATTGAGAGTGAGGAAACTCATAAAAAGGCTCCGTTCCGTTAGAAAAGCTTGCAGGAAAAGGAGATATATTTATCGCATTAAACTAAGACGCATCAGGAGGCTGAGAAAACTGAGACGACTTAGAAGAAGAAGACTGCTAAGACAAAGACGACTGAGAAGAATAAGGAAAATCAGAAGACTGAGAAAACTAAAATTCTTGAGATTAAGGAAAATCAGAAGGCTGAGAAGACTAAAACTCATAAGACTAAGGAAAATCAGAGGAGAGAGAAGACGAAGACTCTTAAGACTAAGACGACTTAGAAGAATAAGGAGAATCAGAAGGCTGAGAACACTCAAACTCATAAGACTTAGGAAAACAAGAAGGCTGAGAAGAAGAAGACTCATCAGACTGAGACGACTCAGAAGAATCAGGAGAATTAGAAGGCTGAGAAGACTGAAACTCATTAGACTGAGGCGACTCAGAAGAATAAGGAGAATCAGACGGCTGAGAACACTCAAACTCATAAGACTTAGGAAAATCAGAAGGCTGAGAAGAAGAAGACTCATCAGACTGAGACGACTCAGAAGAATCAGGAGAATTAGAAGGCTGAGAAGACTAAAACTCATAAGACTTAGACGACTCAGAAGAATAAGGAGAATTAGAAGGCTGAGAAGACTGAAACTCATTAGACTGAGACGTCTCAGACGAATCAGGAGAATCAGAAGGCTGAGAAGACTAAAACTCTTAAGACTTAGAAGACTTAGAAGAATCAGAAGAATAAGGAGAATCAGAAGGTTGAGAAGACTAAAACTCTTAAGACTTAGACGACTCAGAAGAATCAGGAGAATTAGAAGGCTGAGAAGACTAAAACTCATAAGACTTAGACGACTTAGAAGAATAAGGAGAATCAGAAAGCTGAGAAGACTGAAACTCATTAGACTGAGACGACTGAGAAGAATCAGGAGAATTAGAAGGCTGAGAAGACTAAAACTCATCAGACTTAGACGACTGAGAAGAATCAGGAGAATCAGAAGGCTGAGAAGACTGAAACTCATAAGACTGAGACGACTCAGAAGAATAAGGAGAATCAGACGGCTGAGAAGACTAAAACTCATCAGACTTAGGAAAATCAGACGGCTGAGAAGACGAAGACTCATCAGACTAAGAAGACTCAGAAGAATCAGGAGAATCAGAAGGCTGAGAAGACTGAAACTCATTAGACTGAGACGACTCAGAAGAATAAGAAGAATCAGACGGCTGAGAAGACTAAAACTCATCAGACTTAGGAAAATCAGACGGCTGAGAAGACGAAGACTCATCAGACTAAGACGACTCAGAAGAATCAGGAGAATCAGAAGGCTGAGAAGACTTAAACTCATAAGACTTAGACGACTCAGAAGAATCAGGAGAATCAGACGGCTGAGAAGACTAAGACGACTCAAAAGAATCAGGAGAATTAGAAGGCTGAGAAGACTGAAACTCATAAGACTGAGACGACTGAGAAGAATCAGGAGAATTAGAAGGCTGAGAAGACTAAAACTCATCAGACTTAGGAAAATCAGACGGCTGAGAAGACGAAGACTCATCAGACTAAGACGACTCAGAAGAATAAGGAGAATCAGACGGCTGAGAAGACTGAAACTCATCAGACTTAGGAAAATCAGACGGCTGAGAAGACGAAGACTCATCAGACTAAGACGACTCAGAAGAATCAGGAGAATCAGAAGGCTGAGAAGACTGAAACTCATTAGACTGAGACGACTCAGAAGAATAAGAAGAATCAGACGGCTGAGAAGACTAAAACTCATCAGACTTAGGAAAATCAGACGGCTGAGAAGACGAAGACTCATCAGACTAAGACGACTCAGAAGAATCAGGAGAATCAGAAGGCTGAGAAGACTGAAACTCATTAGACTGAGACGACTCAGAAGAATAAGAAGAATCAGACGGCTGAGAAGACTAAAACTCATCAGACTTAGGAAAATCAGACGGCTGAGAAGACGAAGACTCATCAGACTAAGACGACTCAGGAGAATCAGAAGGCTGAGAAGACTTAAACTCATAAGACTTAGACGACTCAGAAGAATCAGGAGAATCAGACGGCTGAGAAGACTAAGACGACTCAAAAGAATCAGGAGAATTAGAAGGCTGAGAAGACTGAAACTCATAAGACTGAGACGACTCAGAAGAATAAGGAGAATCAGACGGCTGAGAAGACTAAAACTCATCAGACTTAGGAAAATCAGACGGCTGAGAAGACGAAGACTCATCAGACTAAGACGACTCAGAAGAATAAGGAGAATCAAACGGCTGAGAAGACTGAAACTCATTAGACTGAGACGACTCAGAAGAATAAGGAGAATCAGACGGCTGAGAAGACTAAAACTCATCAGACTTAGGAAAATCAGACGGCTGAGAAGACGAAGACTCATCAGACTAAGACGACTCAGAAGAATAAGGAGAATCAGAAGGCTGAGAAGACTAAAACTCATAAGACTGAGACGACTCAGAAGAATCAGGAGAATTAGAAGGCTGAGAAGACTAAAACTCATCAGACTTAGGAAAATCAGACGGCTGAGAAGACGAAGACTCATCAGACTAAGACGACTCAGAAGAATCAGGAGGCTGAGAAGACTTAAACTCATAAGACTTAGACGACTCAGAAGAATAAGAGAATCAGACGGCTGAGAAGACTAAAACTCATCAGACTTAGGAAAATCAGACGGCTGAGAAGACGAAGACTCATCAGACTAAGACGACTCAGAAGAATCAGGAGAATCAGAAGGCTGAGAAGACTGAAACTCATTAGACTGAGACGACTCAGAAGAATAAGAAGAATCAGACGGCTGAGAAGACTAAAACTCATCAGACTTAGGAAAATCAGACGGCTGAGAAGACGAAGACTCATCAGACTAAGACGACTCAGAAGAATCAGGAGAATAAGAAGGCTGAGAAGACTAAAACTCATAAGACTGAGACGACTGAGAAGAATCAGGAGAATTAGAAGGCTGAGAAGACTAAGACGACTTAGAAGAATCAGGAGAATTAGAAGGCTGAGAAGACTGAAACTCATAAGACTGAGACGACTCAGAAGAATAAGGAGAATCAGACGGCTGAGAAGACTAAAACTCATCAGACTTAGGAAAATCAGACGGCTGAGAAGACGAAGACTCATCAGACTAAGACGACTCAGAAGAATAAGGAGAATCAAACGGCTGAGAAGACTGAAACTCATTAGACTGAGACGACTCAGAAGAATAAGGAGAATCAGACGGCTGAGAAGACTAAAACTCATCAGACTTAGGAAAATCAGACGGCTGAGAAGACGAAGACTCATCAGACTAAGACGACTCAGAAGAATAAGGAGAATCAAACGGCTGAGAAGACTGAAACTCATTAGACTGAGACGACTCAGAAGAATAAGGAGAATCAGACGGCTGAGAAGACTAAAACTCATCAGACTTAGGAAAATCAGACGGCTGAGAAGACGAAGACTCATCAGACTAAGACGACTCAGAAGAATCAGGAGAATCAGAAGGCTGAGAAGACTTAAACTCATAAGACTTAGACGACTCAGAAGAATCAGGAGAATCAGACGGCTGATCAGACTAAGACGACTCAAAAGAATCAGGAGAATCAGAAGGCTGAGAAGACTGAAACTCATTAGACTGAGACGACTCAGAAGAATAAGAAGAATCAGACGGCTGAGAAGACTAAAACTCATCAGACTTAGGAAAATCAGACGGCTGAGAAGACGAAGACTCATCAGACTAAGACGACTCAGAAGAATCAGGAGAATAAGAAGGCTGAGAAGACTAAAACTCATCAGACTTAGACGACTCAGAAGAATCAGGAGAATCAGACGGCTGAGAAGACTAAGACGACTCAAAAGAATCAGGAGAATTAGAAGGCTGAGAAGACTGAAACTCATAAGACTGAGACGACTCAGAAGAATAAGGAGAATCAGACGGCTGAGAAGACTAAAACTCATCAGACTTAGACGACTCAGAAGAATCAGGAGAATCAGACGGCTCAGAAGACTAAGACGACTCAAAAGAATCAGGAGAATTAGAAGGCTGAGAAGACTGAAACTCATTAGACTGAGAGGACTCAGAAGAATAAGAAGAATCAGACGGCTGAGAAGACTAAAACTCATCAGACTAGGAAAATCAGACGGCTGAGAAGACGAAGACTCATCAGACTAAGACGACTCAGAAGAATCAGGAGAATCAGAAGGCTGAGAAGACTTAAACTCATAAGACTTAGACGACTCAGAAGAATCAGACGGCTGAGAAGACTAAGACGACTCAAAAGAATCAGGAGAATTAGAAGGCTGAGAAGACTGAAACTCATAAGACTGAGACGACTCAGAAGAATAAGGAGAATCAGACGGCTGAGAAGACTAAAACTCATCAGACTTAGGAAAATCAGACGGCTGAGAAGACGAAGACTCATCAGACTAAGACGACTCAGAAGAATAAGGAGAATCAAACGGCTGAGAAGACTGAAACTCATTAGACTGAGACGACTCAGAAGAATAAGGAGAATCAGACGGCTGAGAAGACTAAAACTCATCAGACTTAGGAAAATCAGACGGCTGAGAAGACGAAGACTCATCAGACTAAGACGACTCAGAAGAATCAGGAGAATCAGAAGGCTGAGAAGACTGAAACTCATTAGACTGAGACGACTCAGAAGAATAAGAAGAATCAGACGCTGAGAAGACTAAAACTAATCAGACTTAGGAAAATCAGACGGCTGAGAAGACGAAGACTCATCAGACTAAGACGACTCAGAAGAATCAGGAGAATAAGAAGGCTGAGAAGACTAAAACTCATAAGACTGAGACGACTGAGAAGAATCAGGAGAATTAGAAGGCTGAGAAGGCTAAGACTGTTGAAACTAAGACGACTTAGAATCAGACGACTCAGAAGACTTAGACTGCTAAAACTAAGACGGCTTAGAATCAGAAGGCTGAGAAGGCTAAGACGACTTCGAAGAATCAGGAGGCTGAGAAGGCTGAGAAGACTAAGACTGTTGAAACTAAGACGACTTAGAATCAGAAGACTGCGAAGACTAAGACTGTTAAGACTTAGAAGACGAAGGAAAATCAGAAGGCTGAGAAAACTAAGACGACTTAGAAGAATCAGGAGGCTCAGAAGACTGAAACTGTTGAAACTAAGAAGACTTAGAATCAGACGGCTGAGAAGAATTAGACTGCTAAAACTAAGACGACTTAGAATCAGAAGGCTGAGAAGGCTAAGACGACTTCGAAGAATCAGGAGGCTGAGAAGGCTGAGAAGACTGAGACTGTTGAAACTAAGACGACTTAGAATCAGACGGCTGAGAAGAATTAGACTGCTAAAACTAAGACGACTTAGAATCAGAAGGCTGAGAAGGCTAAGACGACTTCGAAGAATCAGGAGGCTGAGAAGGCTGAGAAGACTGAGACTGTTGAAACTAAGACGACTTAGAATCAGAAGGCTCAGAAGACGAAGACTGTTGAAACTAAGACGACTTAGAATCAGAAGGCTGAGAAGACTAAGACTGCTAAAACTAAGACGACTTAGAATCAGAAGGCTGAGAAGGCTAAGACGACTTCGAAGAATCAGGAGGCTGAGAAGGCTGAGAAGACTGAGACTGTTGAAACTAAGACGACTTAGAATCAGAAGGCTGAGAAGACTAAGACTGTTGAAACTAAGACGACTTAGAATCAGAAGGCTGAGAAGGCTAAGACGACTTCGAAGAATCAAGAGGCTGAGAAGGCTGAGAAGACTAAGACTGTTGAAACTAAGACGACTTAGAATCAGACGGCTGAGAAGAATTAGACTGCTAAAACTAAGACGACTTAGAATCAGAAGGCTGAGAAGGCTAAGACGACTTCGAAGAATCAGGAGGCTGAGAAGGCTGAGAAGACTGAGACTGTTGAAACTAAGACGATTTAGAATCCGAAGGCTGAGAAGACTAAGACTAATAAAACTAAGACGACTTAGAATCAGAAGGCTGCGAAGACGAAGACTGTTAAGACTCAGAAGACTTAGAAGACTAAGGAAAATCAGAAGGCTGAGAAGACTAAGACGACTTAGAAGAATCAGGAGGCTCAGAAGACTGAGACTGTTGAAACTAAGAAGACTTAGAATTCAAAGGCTGAGAAGACTAAGACGACTTCAGAGAATCAGGAGACTCAGAAGGCTGAGAAGACTGAGACTGTTGAAACTAAGACGACTTAGAATCAGAAGGCTCAGAAGAATTAGACTGCTAAAACTAAGACGACTTAGAATCAGAAGGCTGAGAAGGCTAAGACGACTTCGAAGAATCAGGAGGCTGAGAAGGCTGAGAAGACTGAGACTGTTGAAACTAAGACGACTTAGAATCAGAAGGCTGAGAAGACTAAGACTGTTGAAACTAAGACGACTTAGAATCAGAAGGCTGAGAAGACTAAGACTGCTTAAACTAAGACGACTTAGAATCAGAAGGCTGAGAAGGCTAAGACGACTTCGAAGAATCAGGAGGCTGAGAAGGCTGAGAAGACTAAGACTGTTGAAACTAAGACGACTTAGAATCAGAAGGCTGAGAAGGCTTAGACGACTTCGAAGAATCAGGAGGCTGAGAAGGCTGAGAAGACTAAGACTGTTGAAACTAAGACGACTTAGAATCAGACGGCTGAGAAGAATTAGACTGCTAAAACTAAGACGACTTAGAATCAGAAGGCTGCGAAGACGAAGACTGTTAAGACTCAGAAGACTTAGAAGACTAAGGAAAATCAGAAGGCTGAGAAGACTAAGACGACTTAGAAGAATCAGGAGGCTCAGAAGACTGAGACTGTTGAAACTAAGAAGACTTAGAATTCAAAGGCTGAGAAGACTAAGACGACTTCAAAGAATCAGGAGACTCAGAAGGCTGAGAAGACTAAGACTGTTGAAACTAAGACGACTTAGAATCAGACGGCTGAGAAGAATTAGACTGCTCAAACTAAGACGACTTAGAATCAGAAGGCTGAGAAGGCTAAGACGACTTCGAAGAATCAGGAGGCTGAGAAGGCTGAGAAGACTGAGACTGTTGAAACTAAGACGACTTAGAATCAGAAGGCTGAGAAGACTAAGACTGCTTAAACTAAGACGACTTAGAATCAGAAGGCTGAGAAGACTTAGACTGCTAAAACTAAGACGACTTAGAATCAGAAGGCTGAGAAGGCTAAGACGACTTCGAAGAATCAGGAGGCTGAGAAGGCTGAGAAGACTGAGACTGTTGAAACTAAGACGACTTAGAATCAGAAGGCTGAGAAGACTAAGACTGTTGAAACTAAGACGACTTAGAATCAGAAGGCTGAGAAGGCTAAGACGACTTCGAAGAATCAGGAGGCTGAGAAGGCTGAGAAGACTAAGACTGTTGAAACTAAGACGACTTAGAATCAGACGGCTGAGAAGAATTAGACTGCTAAAACTAAGACGACTTAGAATCAGAAGGCTGAGAAGGCTAAGACGACTTCGAAGAATCAGGAGGCTGAGAAGGCTGAGAAGACTGAGACTGTTGAAACTAAGACGACTTAGAATCAGAAGGGTGAGAAGACTAAGACTGCTAAAACTAAGACGACTTAGAATCAGAAGGCTGCGAAGACGAAGACTGTTAAGACTCAGAAGACTTAGAAGACTAAGGAAAATCAGAAGGCTGAGAAGACTAAGACGACTTAGAAGAATCAGGAGGCTCAGAAGACTGAGACTGTTGAAACTAAGAAGACTTAGAATTCAAAGGCTGAGAAGACTAAGACGACTTCAAAGAATCAGGAGACTCAGAAGGCTGAGAAGACTAAGACTGTTGAAACTAAGACGACTTAGAATCAGACGGCTGAGAAGAATTAGACTGCTCAAACTAAGACGACTTAGAATCAGAAGGCTGAGAAGGCTAAGACGACTTCGAAGAATCAGGAGGCTGAGAAGGCTGAGAAGACTGAGACTGTTGAAACTAAGACGACTTAGAATCAGAAGGCTGAGAAGACTAAGACTGCTTAAACTAAGACAACTTAGAATCAGAAGGCTGAGAAGACTTAGACTGCTAAAACTAAGACGACTTAGAATCAGAAGGCTGAGAAGGCTAAGACGACTTCGAAGAATCAGGAGGCTGAGAAGGCTGAGAAGACTGAGACTGTTGAAACTAAGACGACTTAGAATCAGAAGGCTGAGAAGACTAAGACTGTTGAAACTAAGACGACTTAGAATCAGAAGGCTGAGAAGGATTAGACGACTTCGAAGAATCAGGAGGCTGAGAAGGCTGAGAAGACTAAGGCTGTTGAAACTAAGACGACTTAGAATCAGACGGCTGAGAAGAGTTAGACTGCTAAAACTAAGACGACTCAGAATCAGAAGGCTGAGAAGACTAAGACGACTTCAAAGAATCAGGCGTCTCAGAAGGCTGAGAAGACTGAGACTGTTGAAACTAAGACGACTTAGAATCAGAAGGCTGCGAAGACGAAGACTGTTAAGACTCAGAAGACTTAGAAGACTAAGGAAAATCAGAAGGCTGAGAAGACTAAGACGACTTAGAAGAATCAGGAGGCTCAGAAGACTGAGACTGTTGAAACTAAGAAGACTTAGAATTCAAAGGCTGAGAAGACTAAGACGACTTCAAAGAATCAGGAGACTCAGAAGGCTGAGAAGACTAAGACTGTTGAAACTAAGACGACTTAGAATCAGACGGCTGAGAAGAATTAGACTGCTAAAACTAAGACGACTTAGAATCAGAAGGCTGAGAAGGCTAAGACGACTTCGAAGAATCAGGAGGCTGAGAAGGCTGAGAAGACTGAGACTGTTGAAACTAAGACGACTTAGAATCAGAAGGCTGAGAAGGCTTAGACGACTTCAAAGAATCAGGAGACTCAGAAGGCTGAGAAGACTAAGACTGCTAAAACTAAGACGACTTAGAATCAGAAGGCTGAGAAGGCTAAGACGACTTCAAAGAATCAGGAGGCTGAGAAGGCTGAGAAGACTAAGACTGTTGAAACTAAGACGACTTAGAATCAGACGGCTGAGAAGAATTAGACTGCTAAAACTAAGACGACTTAGAATCAGAAGGCTGCGAAGACGAAGACTGTTAAGACTCAGAAGACTTAGAAGACTAAGGAAAATCAGAAGGCTGAGAAGACTAAGACGACTTAGAAGAATCAGGAGGCTCAGAAGACTGAGACTGTTGAAACTAAGAAGACTTAGAATTCAAAGGCTGAGAAGACTAAGACGACTTCAAAGAATCAGGAGACTCAGAAGGCTGAGAAGACTAAGACTGTTGAAACTAAGACGACTTAGAATCAGACGGCTGAGAAGAATTAGACTGCTAAAACTAAGACGACTTAGAATCAGACGGCTGAGAAGAATTAGACTGCTAAAACTAAGACGACTTAGAATCAGAAGGCTGAGAAGGCTAAGACGACTTCGAAGAATCAGGAGGCTGAGAAGGCTGAGAAGACTGAGACTGTTGAAACTAAGACGACTTAGAATCAGAAGGCTGAGAAGGCTTAGACGACTTCAAAGAATCAGGAGACTCAGACGGCTGAGAAGAATTAGACTGCTAAAACTAAGACGACTTAGAATCAGAAGGCTGAGAAGGCTAAGACGACTTCGAAGAATCAGGAGGCTGAGAAGGCTGAGAAGACTGAGACTGTTGAAACTAAGACGACTTAGAATCAGAAGGCTGAGAAGGCTTAGACGACTTCAAAGAATCAGGAGACTCAGAAGGCTGAGAAGACTAAGACTGCTAAAACTAAGACGACTTAGAATCAGAAGGCTGAGAAGGCTAAGACGACTTCGAAGGATCAGGAGGCTGAGAAGGCTGAGAAGACTAAGACTGTTGAAACTAAGACGACTTAGAATCAGACGGCTGAGAAGAATTAGACTGCTAAAACTAAGACGACTTAGAATCAGAAGGCTGAGAAGGCTAAGACGACTTCGAAGAATCAGGAGGCTGAGAAGGCTGAGAAGACTGAGACTGTTGAAACTAAGACGACTTAGAATCAGAAGGCTCAGAAGACGAAGACTCTTAAGACTAAAACTTAGAAGATTAAGGAAAATCAGAAGGCTAAGAAGACTAAAACAACTTCAAAAAATCAGAAGACTCAGAAGGCTGAGAAGACTCAGACGACTTCAAAGAATCAGGAGGCTGAGGAGGCTGAGAAGACTCAGACGACTTCGAAGAATCAGAAGACTTAGAAGGCTGAGAAGACTAAGACTATTGAAACTAAGAAGACTTAGAATCAGAAGGCTGCGAAGACGAAGACTGTTAAGACTCAGAAGACTTAGAAGACTAAGGAAAATCAGAAGGCTGAGAAGACTAAGACGACTTAGAAGAATCAGGAGGCTCAGAAGACTGAGACTGTTGAAACTAAGACGACTTAGAATCAGAAGGCTGAGAAGGCTAAGACTGCTAAAACTAAGACGACTTAGAATCAGAAGGCTGCGAAGACGAAGACTGTTGAAACTCAGAAGACTTAGAAGACTAAGGAAAATCAGAAGGCTGAGAAGACTTCGAAGAATCAGGAGGCTGAGAAGGCTGAGAACACTGAGACTGTTGAAACTAAGACGACTTAGAATCAGAAGGCTGAGAAGACTAAGACTGCTAAAACTAAGACGACTTAGAATCAGAAGGCTGAGAAGACGACTTAGAAGAATCAGGAGGCTGAGAAGGCTGAGAAGACTAAGACTGTTGAAACTAAGACGACTTAGAATCAGAAGGCTGAGAAGAATTAGACTGCTAAAACTAAGAAGACTTAGAATCAGAAGGCTGAGAAGACTAAGACGACTTCGAAGAATCAGGAGGCTGAGAAGGCTGAGGCTGTTGAAACTAAGACGACTTAGAATCAGAAGGCTGAGAAGGCTAAGACGACTTCGAAGAATCAGGAGGCTGAGAAGGCTGAGAAGACTAAGACTGTTGAAACTAAGACGACTTAGAATCAGACGGCTGAGAAGAATTAGACGACTTCGAAGAATCAGGAGACTCAGAAGGCTGAGAAGACTGAGACTGTTGAAACTAAGACGACTTAGAATCAGAAGGCTGAGAAGACTAAGACTGCTAAAACTAAGACGACTTAAAATCAGAAGGCTGCGAAGACGAAGACTGTTGAGACTCAGAAGACTTAGAAGACTAAGGAAAATCAGAAGGCTGAGAAGACTAAGACGACTTAGAAGAATCAGGAGGCTCAGAAGACTGAGAAGACTAAGACTGTTGAAACTAAGACGACTTAGAATCAGGAGGCTGAGAAGGCTGAGAAGACTAAGACTGTTGAAACTAAGACGACTTAGAATCAGACGGCTGAGAAGAATTAGACTGCTAAAACTAAGAAGACTTAGAATCAGAAGGCTGAGAAGGCTAAGACGACTTAGAAGAATCAGGAGGCTCAGAAGACTGAGAAGACTAAGACTGTTGAAACTAAGACGACTTAGAATCAGGAGGCTGAGAAGGCTGAGAAGACTAAGACTGTTGAAACTAAGACGACTTAGAATCAGACGGCTGAGAAGAATTAGACTGCTAAAACTAAGAAGACTTAGAATCAGAAGGCTGAGAAGGCTTAGACGACTTAGAAGAATCAGGAGGCTGAGAAGGCTTAGAAGACTAAGACTGTTGAAACTAAGACGACTTAGAATCAGAAGGCTGAGAAGACTAAGACTGTTGAAACTAAGACGACTTAGAATCAGACGGCTGAGAAGAATTAGACTGCTAAAACTAAGAAGACTTAGAATCAGAAGGCTGAGAAGGCTTAGACGACTTAGAAGAATCAGGAGGCTGAGAAGGCTTAGAAGACTAAGACTGTTGAAACTAAGACGACTTAGAATCAGAAGGCTGAGAAGGCTGAGAAGACTAAGACTGTTGAAACTAAGACGACTTAGAATCAGACGGCTGAGAAGAATTAGACTGCTAAAACTAAGACGACTTAGAATCAGAAGGCTGAGAAGACTAAGACTGCTAAAACTAAGACGACTTAGAATCAGAAGGCTGCGAAGACGAAGACTGTTAAGACTCAGAAGACTTAGAAGACTAAGGAAAATCAGAAGGCTGAGAAAACTAAGACGACTTAGAAGAATCAGGAGGCTTAGAAGACTGAGACTGTTGAAACTAAGAAGACTTAGAATCCAAAGGCTGAGAAGACTAAGACGACTTCAAAGAATCAGGCGACTCAGAAGGCTGAGAAGACTAAGACTGTTGAAACTAAGACGACTTAGAATCCAAAGGCTGAGAAGACTAAGACGACTTCGAAGAATCAGGAGGCTCAGAAGGCTGAGAAGACTGAGACTGTTGAAACTAAGACGACTTAGAATCAGAAGGCTGAGAAGACTAAGACTGCTAAAACTAAGACGACTTAGAATCAGAAGGCTGCGAAGACGAAGACTGTTGAAACTCAGAAGACTTAGAAGACTAAGGAAAATCAGAAGGCTGAGAAGACTAAGACGACTTAGAAGAATCAGGAGGCTCAGAAGACTGAGACTGTTGAAACTAAGAAGACTTAGAATTCAAAGGCTGAGAAGACTAAGACGACTTCAAAGAATCAGGAGACTCAGAAGGCTGAGAAGACTAAGACTGCTAAAACTAAGACGACTTAGAATCAGAAGGCTGAGAAGGCTAAGACGACTTCGAAGGATCAGGAGGCTGAGAAGGCTGAGAAGACTAAGACTGTTGAAACTAAGACGACTTAGAATCAGACGGCTGAGAAGAATTAGACTGCTAAAACTAAGACGACTTAGAATCAGAAGGCTGAGAAGGCTAAGACGACTTCGAAGAATCAGGAGGCTGAGAAGGCTGAGAAGACTGAGACTGTTGAAACTAAGACGACTTAGAATCAGAAGGCTCAGAAGACGAAGACTCTTAAGATTAAAACTTAGAAGATTAAGGAAAATCAGAAGGCTAAGAAGACTAAAACAACTTCAAAAAATCAGAAGACTCAGGAGGCTGAGAAGACTCAGACGACTTCGAAGAATCAGAAGACTTAGAAGGCTGAGAAGACTAAGACTATTGAAACTAAGAAGACTTAGAATCAGAAGGCTGCGAAGACGAAGACTGTTAAGACTCAGAAGACTTAGAAGACTAAGGAAAATCAGAAGGCTGAGAAGACTAAGACGACTTAGAAGAATCAGGAGGCTCAGAAGACTGAGACTGTTGAAACTAAGACGACTTAGAATCAGAAGGCTGAGAAGGCTAAGACTGCTAAAACTAAGACGACTTAGAATCAGAAGGCTGCGAAGACGAAGACTGTTGAAACTCAGAAGACTTAGAAGACTAAGGAAAATCAGAAGGCTGAGAAGACTTCGAAGAATCAGGAGGCTGAGAAGGCTGAGAAGACTGAGACTGTTGAAACTAAGACGACTTAGAATCAGAAGGCTGAGAAGACTAAGACTGCTAAAACTAAGACGACTTAGAATCAGAAGGCTGAGAAGGCTAAGACGACTTCGAAGAATCAGGAGGCTGAGAAGGCTGAGAAGACTAAGACTGTTGAAACTAAGACGACTTAGAATCAGAAGGCTGAGAAGAATTAGACTGCTAAAACTAAGAAGACTTAGAATCAGAAGGCTGAGAAGACTAAGACGACTTCGAAGAATCAGGAGGCTGAGAAGGCTGAGAAGACTGAGGCTGTTGAAACTAAGACGACTTAGAATCAGAAGGCTGAGAAGAATTAGACTGCTAAAACTAAGACGACTTAGAATCAGAAGGCTGAGAAGGCTAAGACGACTTCGAAGAATCAGGAGGCTGAGAAGGCTGAGAAGACTAAGACTGTTGAAACTAAGACGACTTAGAATCAGACGGCTGAGAAGAATTAGACTGCTCAAACTAAGACGACTTAGAATCAGAAGGCTGAGAAGGCTAAGACGACTTCGAAGAATCAGGAGGCTGAGAAGGCTGAGAAGACTGAGACTGTTGAAACTAAGACGACTTAGAATCAGAAGGCTGAGAAGACTAAGACTGCTAAAACTAAGACGACTTAAAATCAGAAGGCTGCGAAGACGAAGACTGTTGAGACTCAGAAGACTTAGAAGACTAAGGAAAATCAGAAGGCTGAGAAGACTAAGACGACTTAGAAGAATCAGGAGGCTCAGAAGACTGAGAAGACTAAGACTGTTGAAACTAAGACGACTTAGAATCAGGAGGCTGAGAAGGCTGAGAAGACTAAGACTGTTGAAACTAAGACGACTTAGAATCAGACGGCTGAGAAGAATTAGACTGCTAAAACTAAGAAGACTTAGAATCAGAAGGCTGAGAAGGCTTAGACGACTTAGAAGAATCAGGAGGCTGAGAAGGCTTAGAAGACTAAGACTGTTGAAACTAAGACGACTTAGAATCAGGAGGCTGAGAAGGCTGAGAAGACTAAGACTGTTGAAACTAAGACGACTTAGAATCAGACGGCTTAGAAGAATTAGACTGCTAAAACTAAGAAGACTTAGAATCAGAAGGCTGAGAAGCTTAGACGACTTAGAAGAATCAGGAGGCTGAGAAGGCTTAGAAGACTAAGACTGTTGAAACTAAGACGACTTAGAATCAGAAGGCTGAGAAGACTAAGACTGCTAAAACTAAGACGACTTAGAATCAGAAGGCTGCGAAGACGAAGACTGTTAAGACTCAGAAGACTTAGAAGACTAAGGAAAATCAGAAGGCTGAGAAGACTAAGACGACTTAGAAGAATCAGGAGGCTCAGAAGACTGAGACTGTTGAAACTAAGACGACTTAGAATTCAAAGGCTGAGAAGACTAAGACGACTTCAAAGAATCAGGAGACTCAGAAGGCTGAGAAGACTAAGACTGTTGAAACTAAGACGACTTAGAATCAGAAGGCTGAGAAGAATTAGACTGCTAAAACTAAGACGACTTAGAATCAGAAGGCTGAGAAGGCTAAGACGACTTCGAAGAATCAGGAGGCTGAGAAGGCTGAGAAGACTGAGACTGTTGAAACTAAGACGACTTAGAATCAGAAGGCTGAGAAGACTAAGACTGCTAAAACTAAGACGACTTAGAATCAGAAGGCTGCGAAGACGAAGACTGTTAAGACTCAGAAGACTTAGAAGACTAAGGAAAATCAGAAGGCTGAGAAGACTAAGACGACTTAGAAGAATCAGGAGGCTCAGAAGACTGAGAAGACTAAGACTGTTGAAACTAAGACGACTTAGAATCAGGAGGCTGAGAAGGCTGAGAAGACTGAGACTGTTGAAACTAAGACGACTTAGAATCAGAAGGCTGAGAAGACTAAGACGACTTCGAAGAATCAGGAGGCTGAGAAGGCTGAGAAGACTAAGACTGTTGAAACTAAGACGACTTAGAATCAGACGGCTGAGAAGAATTAGACTGCTAAAACTAAGACGACTTAGAATCAGAAGGCTGAGAAGGCTAAGACGACTTCGAAGAATCAGGAGGCTGAGAAGGCTGAGAAGACTGAGACTGTTGAAACTTAGACGACTTAGAATCAGAAGGCTGAGAAGACTAAGACTGTTGAAACTAAGACGACTTAGAATCAGAAGGCTGAGAAGGCTGAGACGACTTCGAAGAATCAGGAGGCTGAGAAGGCTGAGAAGACTAAGACTGTTGAAACTAAGACGACTTAGAATCAGACGGCTGAGAAGAATTAGACTGCTAAAACTAAGACGACTTAGAATCAGAAGGCTGAGAAGGCTAAGACGACTTCGAAGAATCAGGAGACTAAAACGGCTGAGAAGACTGAGACTGTTGAAACTAAGACGACTTAGAATCAGAAGGCTGAGAAGACTAAGACTGCTAAAACTAAGACGACTTAGAATCAGAAGGCTGCGAAGACGAAGACTGTTAAGACTTAGAAGACTAAGGAAAATCAGAAGGCTGAGAAAACTAAGACGACTTAGAAGAATCAGGAGGCTGAGAAGGCTAAGACGACTTCGAAGAATCAGGAGGCTGAGAAGGCTGAGAAGACTAAGACTGCTAAAACTAAGAAGACTTAGAATCAGAAGGCTGAGAAGACTAAGACGACTTCAAAGAATCAGGAGGCTGAGAAGGCTGAGAAGACTAAGACTGTTGAAACTAAGACGACTTAGAATCAGACGGCTGAGAAGAATTAGACTGCTAAAACTAAGACGACTTAGAATCAGAAGGCTGAGAAGGCTAAGACGACTTCGAAGAATCAGGAGGCTGAGAAGGCTGAGAAGACTGAGACTGTTGAAACTAAGACGACTTAGAATCAGAAGGCTGAGAAGACTAAGACTGCTAAAACTAAGACGACTTAGAATCAGAAGGCTGCGAAGACGAAGACTGTTAAGACTCAGAAGACTTAGAAGACTAAGGAAAATCAGAAGGCTGAGAAGACTAAGACGACTTAGAAGAATCAGGAGGCTCAGAAGACTGAGAAGACTAAGACTGTTGAAACTAAGAAGACTTAGAATCAGGAGGCTGAGAAGGCTGAGAAGACTAAGACTGTTGAAACTAAGACGACTTAGAATCAGACGGCTGAGAAGAATTAGACTGCTAAAACTAAGAAGACTTAGAATCAGAAGGCTGAGAAGGCTTAGACGACTTAGAAGAATCAGGAGGCTGAGAAGGCTTAGAAGACTAAGACTGTTGAAACTAAGACGACTTAGAATCAGAAGGCTGAGAAGACTAAGACTGCTAAAACTAAGACGACTTAGAATCAGAAGGCTGCGAAGACGAAGACTGTTAAGACTCAGAAGACTTAGAAGACTAAGGAAAATCAGAAGGCTGAGAAGACTAAGACGACTTAGAAGAATCAGGAGGCTCAGAAGACTGAGACTGTTGAAACTAAGAAGACTTAGAATCAGAAGGCTGAGAAGACTAAGACGACTTCGAAGAATCAGGAGGCTGAGAAGGCTGAGAAGACTGAGACTGTTGAAACTTAGACGACTTAGAATCAGAAGGCTGAGAAGACTAAGACTGTTGAAACTAAGACGACTTAGAATCAGAAGGCTGAGAAGGCTGAGACGACTTCGAAGAATCAGGAGGCTGAGAAGGCTGAGAAGACTAAGACTGTTGAAACTAAGACGACTTAGAATCAGACGGCTGAGAAGAATTAGACTGCTAAAACTAAGACGACTTAGAATCAGAAGGCTGAGAAGGCTAAGACGACTTCGAAGAATCAGGAGACTAAAACGGCTGAGAAGACTGAGACTGTTGAAACTAAGACGACTTAGAATCAGAAGGCTGAGAAGACTAAGACTGCTAAAACTAAGACGACTTAGAATCAGAAGGCTGCGAAGACGAAGACTGTTAAGACTTAGAAGACTAAGGAAAATCAGAAGGCTGAGAAAACTAAGACGACTTAGAAGAATCAGGAGGCTGAGAAGGCTAAGACGACTTCGAAGAATCAGGAGGCTGAGAAGGCTGAGAAGAATTAGACTGCTAAAACTAAGAAGACTTAGAATCAGAAGGCTGAGAAGACTAAGACGACTTCGAAGAATCAGGAGGCTGAGAAGGCTGAGAAGACTGAGACTGTTGAAACTAAGACGACTTAGAATCAGAAGGCTCAGAAGACGAAGACTGTTGAAACTAAGACGACTTAGAATCAGAAGGCTGAGAAGACTTAGACTGCTAAAACTAAGACGACTTAGAATCAGAAGGCTGAGAAGGCTAAGACGACTTCGAAGAATCAGGAGGCTGAGAAGGCTGAGAAGACTGAGACTGTTGAAACTAAGACGACTTAGAATCAGAAGGCTGAGAAGACTAAGACGACTTCGAAGAATCAGGAGGCTGAGAAGGCTGAGAAGACTAAGACTGTTGAAACTAAGACGACTTAGAATCAGACGGCTGAGAAGAATTAGACTGCTAAAACTAAGACGACTTAGAATCAGAAGGCTGAGAAGGCTAAGACGACTTCGAAGAATCAGGAGGCTGAGAAGGCTGAGAAGACTGAGACTGTTGAAACTAAGACGACTTAGAATCAGAAGGCTGAGAAGACTAAGACTGCTAAAACTAAGACGACTTAGAATCAGAAGGCTGCGAAGACGAAGACTGTTAAGACTCAGAAGACTTAGAAGACTAAGGAAAATCAGAAGGCTGAGAAGACTCAGACGACTTAGAAGAATCAGGAGGCTCAGAAGACTGAGACTGTTGAAACTAAGAAGACTTAGAATTCAAAGGCTGAGAAGACTAAGACGACTTCAAAGAATCAGGAGACTCAGAAGGCTGAGAAGACTAAGACTGTTGAAACTAAGACGACTTAGAATCAGACGGCTGAGAAGAATTAGACTGCTAAAACTAAGAAGACTTAGAATCAGAAGGCTGAGAAGGCTTAGACGACTTCAAAGAATCAGGAGACTCAGAAGGCTGAGAAGACTAAGACTGTTGAAACTAAGACGACTTAGAATCAGAAGGCTGAGAAGACTAAGACGACTTCGAAGAATCAGGAGGCTGAGAAGGCTGAGAAGACTGAGACTGTTGAAACTTAGACGACTTAGAATCAGAAGGCTGAGAAGACTAAGACTGTTGAAACTAAGACGACTTAGAATCAGAAGGCTGAGAAGGCTAAGACGACTTCGAAGAATCAGGAGGCTCAGAAGATTGAGACTGTTGAAACTAAGAAGACTTAGAATCAGAAGGCTGAGAAGATTAAGACTGCTAAAACTAAGGCGACTTAGAATCAGAAGGCTGCGAAGACGAAGACTGTTAAGACTTAGAAGACTAAGGAAAATCAGAAGGCTGAGAAAACTAAGACGACTTAGAAGAATCAGGAGGCTGAGAAGGCTAAGACGACTTCGAAGAATCAGGAGGCTGAGAAGGCTGAGAAGACTAAGACTGGTAAAACTAAGACGACTTAGAATCAGAAGGCTGAGAAGACTAAGACGACTTCGAAGAATCAGGAGGCTGAGAAGGCTGAGAAGACTAAGACTGTTGAAACTAAGACGACTTAGAATCAGACGGCTGAGAAGAATTAGACTGCTAAAACTAAGACGACTTAGAATCAGAAGGCTGAGAAGGCTAAGACGACTTCGAAGAATCAGGAGGCTGAGAAGGCTGAGAAGACTGAGACTGTTGAAACTAAGACGACTTAGAATCAGAAGGCTGAGAAGACTAAGACTGCTAAAACTAAGACGACTTAGAATCAGAAGGCTGCGAAGACGAAGACTGTTAAGACTCAGAAGACTTAGAAGACTAAGGAAAATCAGAAGGCTGAGAAGGCTAAGACGACTTCGAAGAATCAGGAGGCTGAGAAGGCTGAGAAGACTAAGACTGTTGAAACTAAGACGACTTAGAATCAGGAGGCTGAGAAGGCTGAGAAGACTAAGACTGTTGAAACTAAGACGACTTAGAATCAGAAGGCTGAGAAGAATTAGACTGCTAAAACTAAGAAGACTTAGAATCAGAAGGCTGAGAAGGCTTAGACGACTTAGAAGAATCAGGAGGCTGAGAAGGCTTAGAAGACTAAGACTGTTGAAACTAAGACGACTTAGAATCAGAAGGCTGAGAAGGCTGAGAAGACTAAGACTGTTGAAACTAAGACGACTTAGAATCAGACGGCTGAGAAGAATTAGACTGCTAAAACTAAGACGACTTAGAATCAGAAGGCTGAGAAGACTAAGACTGCTAAAACTAAGACGACTTAGAATCAGAAGGCTGCGAAGACGAAGACTGTTAAGACTCAGAAGACTTAGAAGACTAAGGAAAATCAGAAGGCTGAGAAAACTAAGACGACTTAGAAGAATCAGGAGGCTTAGAAGACTGAGACTGTTGAAACTAAGAAGACTTAGAATCCAAAGGCTGAGAAGACTAAGACGACTTCAAAGAATCAGGCGACTCAGAAGGCTGAGAAGACTGAGACTGTTGAAACTAAGACGACTTAGAATCCAAAGGCTGAGAAGACTAAGACGACTTCGAAGAATCAGGAGGCTCAGAAGGCTGAGAAGACTGAGATTGTTGAAACTAAGACGACTTAGAATCAGAAGGCTGAGAAGACTAAGACTGCTAAAACTAAGACGACTTAGAATCAGAAGGCTGCGAAGACGAAGACTGTTGAAACTCAGAAGACTTAGAAGACTAAGGAAAATCAGAAGGCTGAGAAGACTAAGACGACTTAGAAGAATCAGGAGGCTCAGAAGACTGAGACTGTTGAAACTAAGAAGACTTAGAATTCAAAGGCTGAGAAGACTAAGACGACTTCAAAGAATCAGGAGACTCAGAAGGCTGAGAAGACTAAGACTGCTAAAATTAAGACGACTTAGAATCAGAAGGCTGACACGGTTAAGACGACTTCGAAGAATCAGGAGGCTGAGAAGGCTGAGAAGACTAAGACTGTTGAAACTAAGACGACTTAGAATCAGACGGCTGAGAAGAATTAGACTGTTAAAACTAAGGCGACTTAGAATCAGAAGGCTGCGAAGACGAAGACTGTTAAGACTCAGAAGACTTAGAAGACTAAGGAAAATCAGAAGGCTGAGAAGACTGAGACTGTTGAAACTAAGAAGACTTAGAATCCAAAGGCTGCGAAGACAAAGACTGTTAAGACTCAGAAGACTTAGAAGACTAAGGAAAATCAGAAGGCTGAGAAAACTAAGACGACTCCGAAGAATCAGGAGACTCAGAAGGCTGAGACGACTAAGAAGACTTCAAAGAATCAGGAGACTCAGAAGGCTGAGACGACTAAGAAGACTTCAAAGAATCAGGAGACTCAGAAGGCTGAGACGACTAAGAAGACTTCAAAGAATCAGGAGACTCAGAAGGCTGAGGAGATTAAGACGACTTCAAAGAATCAGGAGACTCCGAAGGCTGAGAAGACTGAGAGTGTTGAGATTAAGACGACTTAGAATCAGAAGGTTGAGAAAACTAAGACTGCTCAAATTAAGACGACTTAGAATCAGAAGGCTGAGAAGACGAAGACTGTCAAGACTCAGACGACTTCGAAGATTAAGGAAGATCAGAAGGCTGAGAAGACTAAGACGACTTCAAAGAATTAGGAGACTCAGAAGGCTGAGAAGACTTCGACGTCTTCAAAGAATCAGGAGACTCAGAAGGCTGAGGAGACTAAGACGACTTCAAAGAATCAGAAGACTTAGAAGGCTAAGACGACTTAGACGACTTCAGAGAATCAGGAGACTGAGAAGGCTGAGAAGACTAAGAAGACTTCAAAGAATCAGGAGACTGAGAAGACTGAGGAGACTAAGACGACTTCAAAGAATCAGAAGACTCAGGAGGCTGAGGCTGTTGAAACTAAGACGACTTAGAATCAGAAAGCTAAGAAGACTAAGACGACTTCAAAGAATTAGGCGACTCAGAAGGCTGAGAAGACTGAGACTGTTGAAACTAAGAAGACTTAGAATCCAAAGGCTAAGAAGACTAAGAAGACTACGAAGAATCAGGAGGCTGAGAAGGCTGAGAAGGCTGAGAAGACTGAGACTGTTGAAACTAAGAAGACTTAGAATCAGAAGGCTGAGAAGACAAAGACTGTTAAGACTCAGAAGACTTAGGATCCAAAGGCTGAGAAGACTGAGACGACTTCGAAGAATCAGAAGGCTGAAAAGGCTGAGAAGACTGAGACTGTTGAAACTAAGACGACTTAGAATCAGAAGGCTGCGAAGACAAAGACTGTTAAGACTCAGAAGACTTAGGATCCAAAGGCTGAGAAGACTAAGACGACTTCAAAGAATCAGGAGACTCAGAAGGCTGAGAAGACTGAGACTGTTGAAACTAAGAAGACTTAGAATCCAAAGGCTGAGAAGACTAAGACGACTTCGAAGAATCAGGAGGCTGAGAAGGCTGAGAAGACTGAGACTGTTGAAACTAAGACGACTTAGAATCAGAAGGCTGCGAAGACAAAGACTGTTAAGACTCAGAAGACTTAGAATCCAAAGGCTGAGAAGACTAAGACGACTTCAAAGAATCAGGAGACTCAGAAGGCTGAGAAGACTGAGACTGTTGAAACTAAGAAGACTTAGAATCCAAAGGCTGAGAAGACTAAGACGACTTCAAAGAATCAGGCGTCTCAGAAGGCTGAGAAGGCTGAGACTGTTGAAACTAAGAAGACTTAGAATCCAAAGGCTGAGAAGACTGAGACGACTTCGAAGAATCAGGAGGCTGAGAAGGCTGAGAAGACTGAGACTGTTGAAACTAAGACGACTTAGAATCAGAAGGCTGCGAAGACAAAGACTGTTAAGACTCAGAAGACTTAGAATCCAAAGGCTGAGAAGACTAAGACGACTTCAAAGAATCAGGCGACTCAGAAGGCTGAGAAGACTGAGACTGTTGAAACTAAGACGACTTAGAATCCAAAGGCTGAGAAGACTAAGACGACTTCGAAGAATCAGGAGGCTGAGAAGGCTGAGAAGACTGAGACTGTTGAAACTAAGAAGACTTAGAATCCAAAGGCTGAGAAGACTAAGACAACTTCAAAGAATCAGGCGACTCAGAAGGCTGAGAAGACTGAGACTGTTGAAACTAAGACGACTTAGAATCAGAAGGCTGCGAAGACAAAGACTATTAAGACTCAGAAGGCTTAGAAGACTAAGGAAAATCAGAAGGCTGAGAAGACTAAGAAAACTTCGAAGAATCAGGAGGCTGAGGAGGCTGAGACGACTGAGACTGTTGAAACTAAGAAGACTTAGAATCCAAAGGCTGAGAAGACTGAGACGAATTCGAAGAATAAGGAGGCTCAGAAGGCTGAGAAGACTGAGACTGTTGAAACTAAGAAGACTTAGAATCCAAAGGCTGAGAAGACTAAGACGACTTCGAAGAATCAGGAGGCTGAGAAGGCTGAGAAGACTGAGACTGTTGAAACTAAGAAGACTTAGAATCCAAAGGCTGAGAAGACTAAGACGACTTCAAAGAATCAGGCGTCTCAGAAGGCTGAGAAGACTGAGACTGTTGAAACTAAGAAGACTTAGAATCCAAAGGCTGAGAAGACTAAGACGACTTCGAAGAATCAGGAGGCTGAGAAGGCTGAGAAGACTGAGACTGTTGAAACTAAGAAGACTTAGAATCCAAAGGCTGAGAAGACTAAGACGTCTTCAAAGAATCAGGAGGCTGAGAAGGCTGAGAAGACTGAGACTGTTGAAACTAAGAAGACTTAGAATCCAAAGGCTGAGAAGACTAAGACGACTTCAAAGAATCAGGCGACTCAGAAGGCTGAGAAGACTGAGACTGTTGAAACTAAGAAGACTTAGAATCCAAAGGCTGAGAAGACTAAGACGACTTCAAAGAATCAGGAGACTCAGAAGGCTGAGAAGACTAAGACTGTTGAAACTAAGACGACTTAGAATCAGAAGGCTGCGAAGACAAAGACTGTTAAGACTCAGAAGACTTAGAATCCAAAGGCTGAGAAGACTAAGACGACTTCAAAGAATCAGGAGACTCAGAAGACTAAGAAGACTTCGAAGAATCAGGAGGCTGAGAAGGCTGAGAAGGCTGAGACTGTTAAAACTAAGAAGACTTAGAATCCAAAGGCTGAGAAGACTAAGACGACTTCAAAGAATCAGGCGACTCAGAAGGCTGCGAAGACTGAGACTGTTGAAACTAAGACGACTTAGAATCCAAAGGCTGAGAAGACTAAGACGACTTCGAAGAATCAGGCGACTCAGAAGGCTGAGAAGACTAAGACTGTTGAAACTAAGAAGACTTAGAATCCAAAGGCTGAGAAGACTAAGACGACTTAGAAGAATCAGGAGGCTGAGAAGGCTGAGAAGACTGAGACTGTTGAAACTAAGAAGACTTAGAATCCAAAGGCTGAGAAGACTAAGACGACTTCAAAGAATCAGGAGACTCAGAAGACTAAGAAGACTTCGAAGAATCAGGAGGCTGAGAAGGCTGAGAAGGCTGAGAAGACTGAGACTGTTAAGACTCAGAAGACTTAGAATCCAAAGGCTGAGAAGACTAAGAAGACTTCAAAGAATCAGGCGACTCAGAAGGCTGAGAAGACTGAGACTGTTGAAACTAAGAAGACTTAGAATCCAAAGGCTGAGAAGACTAAGACGACTTCAAAGAATCAGG
The DNA here is from genome assembly GCA_026936325.1 of Platynereis dumerilii. NCBI lineage: Eukaryota > Metazoa > Annelida > Polychaeta > Phyllodocida > Nereididae > Platynereis > Platynereis dumerilii. The sequence goes on from JAPTHN010000029.1 coordinate 5,269,208, forward strand.
CGACTCAGAAGGCTGCGAAGACTGAGACTGTTGAAACTAAGAAGACTTAGAATCCAAAGGCTGAGAAGACTAAGACGACTTCGAAGAATCAGGCGACTCAGAAGGCTGAGAAGACTAAGACTGTTGAAACTAAGAAGACTTAGAATCCAAAGGCTGAGAAGACTGAGACGAATTCGAAGAATCAGGAGGCTGAGAAGGCTGCGAAGACTGAGACTGTTGAAACTAAGAAGACTTAGAATCCAAAGGCTGAGAAGACTGAGACGAATTCGAAGAATCAGGAGACTCAGAAGGCTGAGAAGACTGAGACTGTTGAAACTAAGAAGACTTAGAATCCAAAGGCTGAGAAGACTGAGACGACTTCGAAGAATCAGGAGGCTGAGAAGGCTGAGAAGGCTGAGAAGACTGAGACTGTTGAAACTAAGAAGACTTAGAATCCAAAGGCTGAGAAGACTAAGACGACTTCGAAGAATCAGGAGGCTGAGAAGGCTGAGAAGACTGAGACTGTTGAAACTAAGACGACTGAGAATCAGAAAGCTGAGAAGACGAAGACTGTTAAGACTAAGACGACTCAGAAGAACCAGACCAAGACGAAATACCACGAAAATCATTGTAATAAGACGTCGTGGTAGACGTGGAATAAGACGTAGATCAAGGAGAACATTGCTAAGACCAAGAAGACGGCCACGACGAACCATCAAGATCATCAGAAGACTTATTAGCAGGCGCATTAGGAGGCCAAGACGACCAAGACGAAATACCAAGAAAATCATTGTAATAAGACGTCGTGGTAGACGTGGAATAAGACGTAGATCAAGGAGAACATTGCTAAGACCAAGAAGACGGCCACGACGAACCATCAAGATCATCAGAAGACTTATTAGCAGGCGTATTAGGAGGCCAAGACGACCAAGACGAAATACCAAGAAAATCATTGTGGTAAGACGTCGAGGTAGACGTGGAATAAGACGTAGATCAAGGAGAACGCTGCTAAGACCAAGAAGACGGCCACGACGAACCATCAAGATCATTAGAAGACTTATTAGCAGGCGCATTGGGAGGCCAAGACGACCAAGACGAAATACCAAGAAAATCACTGTGGTAAGACGTCGAGGTAGACGTGGAATAAGACGTAGATCAAGGAGAACATTGCTAAGACCAAGAAGACGGCCACGACGAACCATCAAGATCATTAGAAGACTTATTAGCAGGCGCATTAGGAGGCCAAGACGACCAAGACGAAATACCAAGAAAATCATTGTGGTAAGACGTCGAGGTAGACGTGGAATAAGACGTAGATCAAGGAGAACGCTGCTAAGACCAAGAAGACGGCCACGACGAACCATCAAGATCATTAGAAGACTTATTAGCAGGCGCATTAGGAGGCCAAGACGACCAAGACGAAATACCAAGAAAATCATTGTGGTAAGACGTCGAGGTAGACGTGGAATAAGACGTAGATCAAGGAGAACGCTGCTAAGACCAAGAAGACGGCCACGACGAACCATCAAGATCATTAGAAGACTTATTAGCAGGCGTATTAGGAGGCCAAGACGACCAAGACGAAATACCAAGAAAATCATTGTGGTAAGACGTCGAGGTAGACGTGGAATAAGACGTAGATCAAGGAGAACGCTGCTAAGACCAAGAAGACGGCCACGACGAACTATCAAAATAATTAGGAGGCCAAGAAGAAGGCGACCAAGACGTGTTAGACCAAACAGGCAACCAAGGGGACGTTATCCACAACGTTATCCATATGGAAAATTCCCCGGTTATGCGCCAGGTCCTTTCTTCGTGATCATTCCGTATCCAATGTTCGGACCATTCCCAATGTTTGGCTTCCTTCCATGGCATCCTCCTAATGGCCCACCAAGACCATATGGACCAAGACCATATGGACCAAGACGGTTTGGACCAAGACAACCAGTGCAAGGTAGAAGGCCATATCAACCATTCCGACCACCCACTTTCCCCAGACCCCGACCGACAACCTCCTGGATACATGAGATCCGCTGGTTCAGGAAACAGTGTTTGGTGATTGAAAACGGCCCCAAACGAAGATCTTGTCTCAAAGGTGTCAGGAGAATGGTGCAACCGTTTACCGTACAACCAAACTTCATCACCACCAGTCCAAACGGTGATACTACCTGCAGCTGCAAGTGCCGGCCAGCAGTTTGAAGACGACAACCAATAGACACAAACAATGGATATAAAGGTACGGCACCATCGGCCTCAACATTGTTGAATCATTTTGAGATGTTAAATGCTAGTATAGAATATTTTCTATTCATGGCTACAAACCTCCATTAGATGCCTCAACCCACATACAATTTCAGGTTTACAAATGCTCTACCCAAATAAGTTCCAGGTCGGCCTCCTATCATATTTAGTTGTGAAAACGACTTTGTTCTGCTTAATTCTACCTAAGATTATGGAAACAAATTCATGGATGAAACATCATAACTTGACAAAATTTAAATTTCCTAACATTTCTGAGAAAGGCCTTGTTAGATCAAAAATGTCACACTCCATTTAGAAAAGTTAAAAACAATTTCTTATAAAAATGGTTTTAAATATTTCCAAAAAACGCATTTTGCTAAAACCTTGTTCCAACACTTGATACATTTTGCTCATTTTTGGAAATTTAGGTTGCCTACTTCAAACTAATTTTCGTTGGGTAGGCCACAATTATTCCTATGGGAACAGCCGCCTCTGGGGAAAACACTTTATTGAAGCTTGCATATAATCATAAATACCCATTTTTCCATTAAAATTTCCTAGGAAACTTGCGTTTTTGTCAAATTAAGATAGCCTAAAGTGTCTTCGAATCATGATGTCTTGGCATTGATATTTTAAGATTATTTCGGATTCTCCTATTTTATATTATGCAAACATGGTTGTTCCCATCTGAAAATTGGGGTGCATGGTTTTAGTATCCAGCCTCCAAACACGTCACATAGACATCACATTTTTAAAAGGCGTCTGTGCACGGTGCACCCTAGAAACCAATTAAAAGCAACTGTCTCAATTCATAGTGAACACCCCATATTTAGTCTTCAGCTCAGTATTCAGTCTTCTGCCTCAAGAATCAGGGCCAGTTGTCAGCCCTTCTTGTTTTGCAGCTCGTGCACTGTACATGCGTTCTTGTGGAGTCTGGCTGGAGGTGTTGCTGCTCACACCTGACAGGAGGGTAGCCCCTGCTTACCCAAGTGGCCACCCTCCCCGGCCACAGCCACAACCAACTCACTCCAATTGAGTTCCAGGACCGAGGTTCGAACCCGCGTCCTCAAGTGCCAGTGGATTCGCAGTCAAGCGCTCTAACCATTAGGCTATGGGAACTCTACTCACCTATTATACATTATTTATGTGAACACATTACATCAAAAGAACATGCTATACCCATTGAAGAATTTATATGTGTGTCAAAAACTGAAAGCCTATCTTTAAAGTTGCATATAATCAATGTTGTTTATTTTTCTTTTCAGACTACTGATCGATTTATGGGAAGAGGTGTTTTCTCAATTCTAATACTTCTTACTTAACAAAATTTAAGTTTATTTAAGTTAATATTATCTATTTATTAATTCTTTCCCTTCTCAGTGTAAGTTCATTTACCAATAAAGCATTTCAACTCAGCAATGTCTCCTCTAATCAATTTACGACAACCCAGATTCAGCACCAGAAATTTTGATTTTTATTTCTTTATCCATCTATCGTAAACTATATACTAATAGCTACTTTGTGCAAACCAATCCACTGTATCCAGGCTTTGATAAAATATAATAATCAATCATTCATCTACGCTGTAAATATGAATTAGAAAACAGAGAGTAACATAACAAGTTATTAAACTGTTATAGGTCACTGGGAAATACCCATTAAGAATGGAAGACAGAAAAGAATGCTAGTTTGAGTAAGCGGTCAGATTTCTATAATCATAATAATAGCAATTACCTGAGATAGAAATTGTTAGTTGAAATTATTGCACAAATGGCAGAGTGTGATGGAGGGAGAATTTAATATGAGGAAAGGATTGTTTAATGATAAAGTTGATAGATGTTATGACTTTATTATATTTTTATAGATGAACTGATGAATTAATAAATTTAGAATGCTGAAAGTTCTATAGAAAAGGAATAGCATTGAGTTTAAAGTTTCATTGTTTAAAGAAAAAATTGGCATAAGTGCATGGAAATGTACACAAATATACACACAAATTAATGAGGAATCTATCCATCTATGTGTGCACATATCCCGGGGGGGGGGGGTACTTCGCGGACTTTTGCATACGGATGCGCCACGGCAATTTTGAAAACCAGAACCATTTTAATCCGGAAAATACGCCAAAACCACAAACCATTTTAATCCTTCAATAAAATTTTTGGCAACCAATTTAATCTTAATGGTTTTTAAACCATTTTAATCCTCTTTTCAAGCCGATTCTAACGACACCAAACATGTTGGGGTTGCAAACACCAGAACCAAATTAATCAGAATTGTCAAAAAACCAAAACCATTTTAATCCAAAAAGGCCAAAAAACCAATACCATCCAGCGGCGCCTCTATATACACCCTCTCTTAGTGAGTAACCCCCCCGGGTACATATGTATATATGTGTTTCAATAAATCCCGAGTGGAAGGGAATTGTTGAAGTGAAAGCCACCAGGTGAGAAAATGACAATTGTTTGAGTGAGAGCCATCTGGAGGAAAGAGAGAAATGTTGAAGTGACAGCCACCAGAGGGATCAGAGGGTGATTAAAGACTGATTGTAATTAGTGCAACTAATGAGAGTTGAGTTGGGAGTAGACCGAAAAATGCTGTCGTAATTCAAGCAGTCGTTTTGAGTCAGATTTTGTCGGACAAAGTTGGGAGATGAGGAGGTCTGAAATCGGATGTTAAATGAGGGGTTTTAGGGCTACTTTTAATAGAATAGGGGTAAAAAGGAGAAGGCCTTAAGGGTGAGTGTAAAAAAGCGACTAGAGGGCCACAAGAGTATACTGTTATAGGATATCAATAGTATGATTTTACATGGCGCCCATTCCGCATAAATCTGCTCGCCGGCGCTCGCCATACTGAACTGCAATCAAACCAATCATTACAGTGATAACCTCTGGACATGGCCGGAGCAGTTTTCGAACCCACATCCTCATTTGTACAAGTAGGCATGCTAACCACTGTACCACAAAGCCACTATTCAGCTCAAATTGCTGAAAGGCTGTTGACCATTATTGCATGATATAAGCTCCTTTCTGATAGGAACGAATGGATAGGCTGTAGGTCCTGTATTTATACACTTGAAGGGTACTTCGGAAAGGAGGACACATGGTGCTTGTGACAATGTCTCTACTGCCATTGTGTCTAATATCAAAAAGTGCTTTTCAAAAGACTTTGGATATTCCAAATAGCACTATGAGGATATTTGAAAAGGTCAAATATCCCCCAAGACGCTATTTGGATATTTCATCAGACCCTATTTCATCAGATGATATTCCATCTTAAGCTTTGGCAGACCGTATGGAGCTTTGGCAGACCGTATGGAGCTTTGGCAGCTGCCAATTATTCTCCGGGTCCTATTTTTGGTTCTAAAATATCCAGCAGAGGGGGCTTCAACTTCAGAGGCCCTAGATACATGCTGCACTTCATTTACATTGAAGTGCCCTCTTTTGTTGTAGAAGAGATGGCAGTGCATGACAGCCCAAAGTTCTAACAAATAGTGTCCAAATAGTTTCTAACCATGAGACACCATTTGGTCACTATTTGATGTAGAAGAGATGGCTGTCAATATACTATGTTTCTAATATAGCACATTAGAACTTTTGGCAAAGTTCAGTAGAAAATGTGGCTTGGGTGCACTTTTTGGATATTTCATTCGGGATATTGGCAAAGCATGGTGAGGGGATTAGATATTGTGACAAAGACCTATTTTAGTGTCTGGCATGCAAAAAGCAGCCCGATTTGAAAATTGGGCATGTAGATCTTTTGGCTGTAACACATGGATGAGGCGAACGATTGCTTGTGACAATGCCTCTCTGCCATTGTGTCTAATATCAAAAAGTGTTTTTAAAAAGACTTTGGATATTCCAAATAGCACTATGAGGATATTTGAAAAGGTCAAATATCCCCCAAGGTGCTATTTGGATATTTCATCAGACCCTGTTTCATCAGATGATATTCCATCGTAAGCTTTGGCTGATCATATGGAGCTTTGGCTGATCGTATGGAGCTTTGGCTGATCGTATGGAGCTTTGGCTGACCATATGGACTTTTGGCAGCTGCCAATTATTCTTCGGGTGTTATTTTTGTGACGTTACCATGCTATGCAGTAGAGTTGCTTGTCTTTTTCAGAAAAAACATGCAATGTTTGCAGCCCTGAAACTCGCTTACTACTGGCAGGAAAATTATGAAGGTTTAGGAATATGTCAGTCAACACCTGAATTTTATCACCTGCTTTTCATAATTCATCTACAATTTTTTTTTGCAGTCAATAAGGCCATTTCTTTAAACACAAAAGATCGCGATTTTCATGTGCGTCATGTCATGTGCAACATACAATGTTCAGAGACCCGAAAATAAAATACTATGCGTAGGAAAATTATGAAATTTGAGAAATATTTCAGTCAACACCTGAATTTTATCACCTGTTTTTCTGAATTCATCTACGATTTTTTAACAGTCAATAAGGTCATTTTTTTAAAACATAAAAGATCGCGATTTTCATGTGCGTCATGCTGCTAACTTTTTTGCACAACATACAATGTTTAGAGGCCTGAAACTCGAATACTATGAATAGGAAAATTATGAAAGTTGGGAAATATTTCAGTCAATATCTGAAATTTATCACCTGGTTTTCAGAAATTTTCTACAATTTATTTTGTGGCCAAAAACGTCTAATGTCGTTTGTATAAACACAAAAGATCGCAAAATTTCAGATCCGAAATTCTCGGTTGCAAAACCTGCCATGTTTAGAGCCATGGAACTCACAGACTATCAATAGGAAAATCGTGGAAGCAAGGGAATACTTGAGTCAATACTTGAATTTTGTCACCTGGTATTCAGAATTCGTTAATAAATTTTATAGCAGCCGAAAACTTCATTTGTTTATACACAAAACATCGCAAATTTCAGATCCGAAAAAGCTTATCTCTCTGTTGCAAAACATATGCCTACCATGTTCAGAGCCGTGGAAGTCACAGACTATCAATAGGAAAATCATGAAAGCCAACTAATACTTGGGAAATAATTTTTTTATGAATCTGGACATATATTATCAATATAGATCTACTCAAAGGAGAGGGGCCTCTGACTTCTGTGCTAGATTGTATCTATGAGTGGGTTAACTCTAGCCTGTGTTAGTGAATTTCTGTGTTAGTTAACCGGATTTACAAAATTGGCTTATGTTGTATCAACAAATAACTGGTTAAGGTCTTTTTATTTTGTGAGGGACAATTAACCCAATTTTTATGGGGATTCCCGGGGGGTATCCCCAAAAATTGGCATCATTTGACATGGGAAAAAAAAGACAGAAAAAAACTATATCCATGACAGTAAAAATGACCTAGCTCCCTCAATTTTGCAGTTACAGCCTTGAAATTGATAGAGCACCTTCCTGGGTACTTCTTGCGTCTTCACTGAACACGGCATTAATTTCGGGTAGAGTAGCGCGGGGCATGCAGCCCCCCTGAACTTCGAGGTGCGATTTGACCTACTTTTTCAGGTCGATTATTTACATGCTTATGTTTTCAGGAAGAGATCACTTGATTCTACCAATAACTAGTGAAAAAAATGTCTACTAATTTTAATAAAGGAGTTACGGCCTTTTTTGTAAAAAATATAAAATGCCTTCTTACCCCACCCATCGGGCAAGAAGCCCCCCTGTTATAATCCTATGGCAATTTTTTTTGCAAGCGCATTCAGCTTGAAAGTTATTTCTTGGAGTCCTTCTATCATTTTTAAGGCATTCTATTCACTTTTTCTGAATTTCAGAAATTTTCTGTTCATACATTTAGTTTTTAATATTTTTTGCCCTGTTTTAATTTCGGCCAAATTTTTTCAATTTCAATTAGCTATTCTATCAAGATTTAAGGTAAAGTACACATTATGAAATGGTTCCCGAAGCAGCTTCGAGGCCTCAGTGAAGCGGGGCCTCATTCCCCATACCATGTGGGGCCTCTCGCCCCAAACTCACATATTTTACTTTGACCTCTATATTTTGAGCTAAAATGCAAAAAATATGATCCAAATCATATTTATGTAATGGTCATAAAGTGAAGCAATGCATATCCATTATACTTTTAAAAATTTCAAAAGTTATTTCTGACAGCCACTTTCAAAGAATTAATCAAAGTTACAAAAACCATGCACCTTTTTTTGTTTCTTTAATTATTTCTACGGTTTGGTGCTGTTTGCCCTGAAAATTTTTGACGTCACCTAAAAAGCCTCTAGCTTCAATCCTATCAATAAGAAAAAGCACCAAAAATGTAAGTTTAGATATAACCTGGGGGGGGGGGGGCTTCTCACCTAACCCGGGCTTTTTGCCCCGACCTACTCTAAACAGTTTTTATTATACGGCACTCTGGCCACGGAAATACAAATTTTTCACATATCTAAATTTAGAGGGCTGGCAAATAAAATTTGTTCAATGTATCTTCACGCCCTTTCCATCGTATATGCAGACATCACTGGGCTACATTGTGTAGCAGTTTCATGATGATTGCATTAAAATGCAATATTTCGGTTTTGCGACTTTTTGGCATTCATGAACTGGCCAGCCTGTGACGTCATCAAGTGACGTCATAAAGTGACGTCATAAAGTGACGTCATAAAGTGACGTCATAAAGTGACGTCATTTCGTTTGCAATGACTGTTTTGTTTGCAAGCGTTTTCAGTGCCTTTTGTTTGCTTGCGGGTCAATACTATTGGATTAACAACCCCTTCAAAAAAAAATTTTCACCTCATTTTGGAAATAATTTTTTGAATCTGGACAGAAATGATCAATATCTGCTTCACGGAACTAGAACTCAACTCATCCCTGTCAGTTCAGATTGACAATGACTTGACCAGTGGCGTCACTAGAAATGCAAGTTTGGGGGGGCTGAAGCCCTGAAGATCAGAAGCATTGTCAGAGGCCCGAAGGATTGAAGCGCGAGCCATACCAAAATCTTAAGATTTTAGATGTCTGCTGATCTATACACACATAACAAATAGATAAACTGAAAAAATAATGACAAATAGTGCACAACGTACTAGGTATCCTTTCATGGGCTCTGGTTATTCATTTACTGCCAGTATCAGACTAGGAACATTTACTTGTTTTTTTGCCCAAGATTATTTGCGGGGGCTGGAAGCTCCATTTGTAAGCCCCCTAGCCCCCCCTTAGTGACGCCACTGGACTTGACTTACTTTGAGAAAAGATCAGGAATTTCATGAGACAGGCAAATTTAAGTAAATTTGGCTAAATAGATGTCATTTCACCGCCTGTCACCAGGTGTCTCTTCTGTGCCTGTGCACTTCAGGAGTGCCCCCTGGTGTTGTAGAAGAGATGGCTGTGCTTGACAGCCATCTTTTCTACATCAAATAGTGTCAAAATAGTTTGTAACCATGAGGCACTATTTAGTCACTATTTGATGTAGAAGAGATGGCTGTCAAATATATTATGACAAAGTTTCTAACATAGCACATTAGAACTTTTGGAAGAGTTCAGTAGAAAATGTGGCTTGGTAGCACTTTTTGGATATTTTGTAGGGATATTGGCATAGCATGGTGAGGGGAGTAGATATTATGACAAGGACCTATTTTAGTGTCTGGCATGCAAAAGGCAGCCCGATTTGCAAATCGGGCATGTAGACCTATCGGCTGTAACAACGATGGTTCGAAGTGTTAACTGTAGTGATAGCCCTTGCATGTGTCGTCCCCTGGTGGGAATGTAGAGAAATTCACGATACAGCAAGTTTGAGAAAGAATGAGGGAAGAAAAAGAGCTCAGTAGAAGAAAGAATGAGAAGAGGTTTGAAAGTGGCAGCATTTGATGAAGACATGACCGAGAATCAGTCATGTCTTCATCAACACATGGGAGGAGCAGGAGAGAGACTGAAGAAGAACTGAAGAACTGAAGAAGAAAAAAGAAGAACAGAAGAAAAGCTGAATAAGAACTGAAGAACTGAAGAACTTAAGAAGAACTGAAGAAGAACTGAAGAACTTAAGAAGAACTGAAGAAGAACTGAAGAAGAACTGAAAAACTGAAGAACTGAAGAACCATTGAAGAACTGAAGAATTGTAGAAGAATTGAAGAACTGAAGAATTGAAGAAGAATTGAAGAACAACTGAAGGACAACCGAAGAAGAACTGAAGAAGAACTGATGAACAACTTACAAGTTTACAAGTTTACAAGTTTTATTGGGAATCCAAATTCAGAAGTATACTGAAGAACAACTGAAGAACAACTGATGAACAACTGAAGAACAACTGAAGAACAACTGATGAACAACTGAAGAACAACTGAAGAAGGAAGAAGAATAACTTCTTTTTGTAATATAATGATTTCGGATAATAAAAATGATAGAATCAGATGACAGACATGTTCATTTTATCACAGGGTTTGAAACTTTGAACTCATGTCCTGACATTGGATGCTACAGCACAATTAAATGTTGCACCCCAATCTGGTGAAAATGAGAACTGCATGCTGCTGCCACCTGGCACAAAAGTTAGTTTTGTATGCTTCAGCATTGCAGCTGCAAAGAAAAAGTTCCAACTTCAAGGCACATTCACAAAGTTTCTATTCAACATTGAGTTAAAACCAGAGTAAGACTCGCCAATCACATGCTCTAAGGAAGTAGACAAGGCCAGCAGCACACTCAGAAACAGCCCTGGTTTCTTCCAAACAAAATTTTGTGAGTTCCCCACAATGGGTTTATGTGGACCGCTCGCTATAGCTCGCAGAATTCCACACTTGCCACTAGATGGCAATTTATGACAGCATATGTTTTCTGCTAAGGCTGGAAAAAGCAGTGGCAATGAAATGTTCAGTGGTCCACTTGTAGACAGGTTGCACCCAAAGATTTGACCTAGATAGCATAGTGCAGGTATAACTAGCACCTGGTGAATTAATGATGGCTCGCCTGCATCTTACATAAATGCATGTAGACTAGTGTTGGCAATATTTTCATCCCAAGAATGATGACTAGTCATGGTCCAGTGAATAGGAAGGGTCAAGTATTGCCAGTTATTTTTTAAAGGATTCATTACAGTTGATGAATTTACCCTGTAAGTAGCCATCTCAACATCTGTACTATTAAAATGATAAGCTCCGGGAGTTATCTCAAGTTATACTCCACGTCTCTTCTTATAATTTTACCTGTAACTTCCCTGGGCAATCAAGGCTTGAGCCTTCCCTATTGGGGGCATCAGGCTCTTCAAAATGTTCTAATTAATTATAATTAGTTCTAAGCTGATTCAAAGAAATGCACAAGAGGGCAGGACCTGCAAGGACTCCACCCGTTGCTCCTTTCTTTGAGCATCAAATTGCAATTTTCCAACATATTTTTTTCAACTAATTCTGCAGCAGCACAGGCTCATTGCAAGCCATCATTAAGCCTGAAGGAAGTCTTCCACAGGCATCGAGATAACAATAAGCTCACTGAGAAGAGGCCAATAATAATTAATTAAAGGCCAATAATAATATTAAAGGAAAGAAAGGGCAACATAGTTGAACATACACAAAAAATCTAAACAGAAAACACACACGGTATATATAGGGTACATGTCAAAAGATATTTTATGACCACAAAAGGCAACAAACTAAACAGAAACAAAATTTAGACCGATCATATAATAAAAGGAATGTGAAAATCTGAAAAGGATCATAGACAACCTTGTGAAACTGGTGCTCTTTGTGCCCCGCTCTACCCCTTGGGAACCTCTGTATATGGAAACAGGGCTAATGGAAATCAGCAAACTAATTGACCACAACAGAATAATGTATGCAGAAAAAATAATAATACAGTGAAAAAGATGCTCCTGAAGGCAATTAAGGAGGAGTGCGACAAGAAGGGATGGTGGACGACAACCAAAAGAAAAGAAGAAACACTGGGCACAAATAGTATAGAAGGTTTAGGACAACAAGCAAAAAAGAATGGTGAACAAGAAATCAGAAGAGAAAGTGCTACAAAAAATATGTGCTAGAATGCACAAGACCTGAGTTGAGCATTATATTCAAAGCCAGAACTTGGATGCTTGATGCCAGGGAAAACTACAGAAATATGTACCAGGATAATCAATGCAGAAACTGCAGAAAAGGAGACTGAAACGCAAGAACATATATCCAATATCCTTGAAAGATGTGAAAAAATCCACAGAAACAACAACTTAGTAGTGAAAACCAAGGATATCTTCAAAGAAGACACAAAAGACCTAAAAACGGTGGCCAAGAAGATTAAAAAAATCACGGAAATGAAAAAAAGTGCTGCCACCAGTAAAACTGGATGACAAAGGAGAGCACACAGAAGATAGATAGGGAGCTGGTAGCCTGGTATACTGCCGCTTGTGAACAAACAGACAAAAGGACAGGACGGACACACAAGAATGAAAACGTAAGTCCCATGGCGGTCCCAATGATTAAAGCACCTGCAAGTTATCATTCTAACATTCATATTTTGGAAAAATAACCTTTTATGTCAAACCAAAAAATTGATGAAATTTTTGGATAGTTCTAAATAAACCTGATTAAAGAGAATATATAATATAATTATGTATATTTATTACAAGGCTACAGAAAGACTTAAAGTTATAATTTTAACATTCATATTTTGGAAAAATAACCTTTGTGTCAAACGGAATAATTGATAAACATTTTTAGGATAGAAATAAACCCGATTAAAGAGAATAATAGGCCTATATTTATACAAGGTTATTGCACCACTGAAAGTTACCATTTTAACATTCATATTTAGGAAAAATATCCTTTGTGCCAAATAAAATAATTGATGAAATTTCAGAGGGATTGAAATAAACCTGATTAGGCCTTAAGTTGCAGTATTAAATATGTGTATTTATAACACAATTCCCAATAAATGCTGAGGATTACCTCTCCATGAACTTATATTACCATCAGTAATCTCTTGTGAATGAGGTGAACAATATTCCCAATAATAAGCGCGAAAATATCAATAGCTACGATATGATAATACATACTTATAAAAGTATTACCCTGCAATTACTTGAACATTACACAATATCTGCATGCGTCATGTACACATGTACATAAAAATATCAAATATATATTTAAGCAGTAGGATAAAATTTGAAAAATATATTTTGAATATAAAGGACCTCGAGGACGGACTCACACAGCTACACATATTATACAGTTGTGCTCAAAAGTTTAAAGATCCCCGGGCAAAAATTTGAGAAGCGGTCAAGTAGTGGTTAAGAGTACTTGATTCCAATCCGGAAGACCAGTTTCAATCATCCTTCATCTCATTGCCAAGTCCTAATTAGCCTACCAAGTGCAAAAATACAGGACGTAAAGCCCCAATCATCCATCCATCCATCGAGTCTCCTCTGCTGCATGTACCTTCTGTTTGTGACCTTTGAAAGCCACTTGGCCCTCATTGGCAATGAGTCATTGCCACTGTCCATCCAGTAGATGAACGGGTACCTTCGTAGATCTGATCAAAAGTGAGAACTGAAGCCCAGCACCTGCATCCAGTTACATGTTCCTTGCTGAATACTCCGCAATTAAGGAGGGCAGAAGGAGAGCCAGGGCAGCTTCCACCTTCAACATAATTGGTTTTGAAGCTCTTCAAAATATCATTCGATTTCAGTGTAAAGCCCGCAAGAGCAGCGGTTACCTGGAATGGCGGCTATAATATTATGTAATCTGCCAAGCCAGGAGAGAGCGGTAAGCAAATCTAGATTTATAAGGCCAACGCTGTTGTATTGCCATGTGTCCATCTATGTGTGCACTCTCATGCACATCTGAAATTTCATTTTAATTTGCGTCGTTTTCGCCAATTTTATGAACGGCCGCTAGGGGCGCCACTGTTTCGGTGCGCCCTCTGTCGTATTGTTGCAGCGTTATGAACGGAGTCATGCATACACGTCACGGCGCATGCGCAACATAATAATGGCGGCAAGCAGGCAGGTCACGTGATAAAAATGACAATGGCGGATCCCATAAATTCTGACAGGAACAGTATACCATGATTTTTCAGTACGTACATGACTAGTGTTGGAAAGTTCGGCAACGATCGCTTACCGCTCTATAATATAAATAATAATTTAAAAAAAAGGAAAATTATAAATATCTTTCTTTTTTTCAGAGAAATTGAAACACTAACAAGAATCTACAAGTTATAAATACATAAAATATACAGGTATTTATTGACTATAAGGGGTCACATTTGACCAAATATATTTTCTTCTGCTAACTTCTCCGACACAACACTTTAGATGATTCAGCTGAAGATCGCAACCTCTAGTCGAGTGCCAAGGTGTCGGCCCCGGGTGATTGACACACACTCTAAAAAATTTCAGACAAAATTGGTTTTTTAGATTCAAAATGGTTTTTTGAAAAACCTAATTTCAATGCAAAAAACCAACATGGATAAGAGGGAGTGCAGGGTAAGCCAAAAAAATAATAAGTACGACACGGATGGATGATTGGGGCTTTACGTCCTGTATTTATGTATATGGGTAGGCTAATTAGGTAGGATAGGAGGACACAACAATGAGGCGAAGGATGATTGAAACAGTTGTTCAACATAGGCGTAGGTGACCGGCAAGAGTTGGATTCGAAACACACAGATTCAGCGATTGGCAGCCCAGCACGCCACCACTAGATCAACCCTCCCCCCTTCAGTATAACACGGAGAGCAATATTGAAGAACATAAATGAACATCTGTGTACTGGATTGGTCAAAGACCTTAAAATTGGGACCCATCTAAACGGGCAACAGCAAAGCAGAACCCAAGAAAAAAGTTTAAATTCTCCTTGGACAAGATGGTAAAAAGTACAACAAAAGGCCTGCACATTGTATGATGTGCAAATATTTCAAATTATCTCATTAATGCCATGTAAAAGATTATAATAAACACTATTGATGAAATAAGAAGTAAATTTAACTTAGACCTAAGTAGGCCTATATATGAGTAAGCCAATTTTGAGGCCATCTGCAGTAACTGACAAAGGCATTATAGGATTATCAACAGATCACAATGATGGGATAAATAATTTTAAAAAATCATTTTCAAAGGAAACATTAAAGCTGTATTATTTCACGCTTATTATTCAATCGGATAACTGTCAGCGAATGAATGGCTATATCAAGAACTAGTCGTATGAAAAATATGTGCATAAAAAAGCTATAAGTTTTCAACCGACACAATGAAACGTGCACAAAATTTCCAGAAATCCATAAAATTTCATATGCGGGATTTACCCCAGGTGCATGGAATTAAAATCATACAATACAGCTTTGCAAGTAATTGTACTAGGCTTATATATATATGGGCTGATCTTCCACACGAGCTACAGATCCTCTGGTCACTCACATCGGGTAAGCGCCTTTTTCATATTTTATACTGCATTTCACTTTTCAGTTTGTTTTAAAATTTTGAGACATCGAAAAAGCCTTTATTAATTTAGCAATATCAGTAATTTACTTTGACATATTTGATATATGTTATATATCCATATCCTAAGACAGTGAATTACTTAGTAGTAGAAATTGATTTTAAAACATGTATACTTGTTGTTCAGCAAAATTTGGCGACCAGTACACTGTACAAAATATTTTCTAGAGAATTCAACACCATTTTTTCGTATTAGTTAGGAACTGATTTGGAGGGCTCTAACATGCATTTTTGTCAATTAGATCCTGACCGAATACGCTTCTTCTACTATACATTTTGACTAATAATTTTTGCAAAATAAACAATAATCTGATTGTTTGTTTGCTGTTGTAGACAGAGTTAATCGACAGCTGGGCGCTAACATTCAAAATTGTCAGTTAGATACCAGCTTTTCCAATTGTATAAGTATCTTGGTGATGTCTAAAGAAGGTTATATCATGAGCAATGGAGAAGTCAGAAGTTATGACACATATAATTTTGGCACAAGAATTCAGTTTAACAATACTTCTGACCAAAGAAACCAGTCCAAAGTTTAAAAATCTATTGACACTATTTTATTAAGTGTTGTACCCTCACAATAACGTACACTGGTCTGATACTTTGACGAGTATGGCACCAGATTACAGTTTGTCTCACAACATGCGAACTGGTGTTTGGCCTGATTGCTCAGCGTCTAAAGGTCACACAGTAGAAATACACATACTCACGGGTAGAATAGATATTTTGTAATTTGTCAATCACGTTTTTGTTAAGGTTTTGTGCCATTTTTGTGGGAATTTTGACGACGATCGTCCATGCTAGAAATGAGAGACTGTAGCTCCAAAACAACATGTTGCTTGCAACCATTGGATAAGTGTCACACAAATATGATTATGGGTGAATAGATTCTTTTCTGATCAGTAGAAAATATATCATTATAGGAAGAGGGGCGGCATAGGTAGTAGTTTATGCGTGAACGACACTCAATTTCCTTTGTTGCTCTAAAAAACACAGATGGGTCCACACGAGTGGACATACATCCCAATCGAATAGCAATGGCCAAGGCTCACTCACTTTGACATTTCATAATTTTGACAGCAAACCTCAGAAATTCAACGCCAGTTTCACAAATTTACAATCCTCTTCACACTAAAAATTTCGGCAGCGAAGAAAATGGAAAAATTTTGCCAGGGGAGCTCTTGGCTGGTGCGGCAGTGGCACACCATTCCAAATTTTTAAAAGGGAAAAATTCCTGCCACTGGAGTAGGCCTATAATTTAGGCTAATAAATAAAGGCCTGAAAAAGTGAACTGGAAAATGGAATTTCACCACTGACCATTTGGGGAGCTGTAGCAGGGAATAGCTCCCCCAGTTTGCTGATCAAGGGAGCTCAGTTCCCCAAGCTCCCCCCCCATTCCATCACTGTATTCAGGTCTATTATAATATGATCAAATGAGAATCCAAGCACCCAGAAGCCGTTAAGTTGACACTAATCCAATGGCGAGCATCATATTGTGTCCAAACCTTTGGCCAGCAGTGCATGATTAAGTAGTAATAACAATTATTATTTATTTATTTATAGTGTGACAAAAATGACATTTCTCTGTAACACTTTACATAAATGATAAAACTTGAAGAGATGAGATGAAATATATAGGAAATGTAAACATTAAAACAGATAATCGATAAAAACAGAAATAAAGAATAAGACCGGTACATAAAAATACATAAATGTTGTTAAATTCTAAAAATAAATGAGTTTTAAGTTTAGTTTTAAAATCATAAAAGTCATCACAACCAACTTTCAACAATTTGGTGACTCGATCCATGATTTTTGTGTGTTTGTCTACAGGTAACCATGAGGACCGCAGTCATATGTCTGTGGCTGCTTGTGGCACTTTGTGTCGCAACAGCCAATGCGAAACCCGCAGCAAAGAAACCTGCAGCAGCAGCAAAGAAACCTGCAGCAGCAGCAAAGAAACCCGCCGCAGCAGCAAAGAAAGCTCCGAGTAAGACAGCCGCTTTAAAGAAATGTCTCAAGTTAAAGGGAAAGCGGAGATCAGTCTGCCTCCGAGCTTACAAAATCAAGGTGATGAGAAAGTTCCTGAGAACCTGCAGGAAGCTTAAAGGCCCCAAGAGGGTACGTTGCTTCCGAGCGTATCGTAAGAGGTTCTTCTCAAGACGCAGGAGTTCAAAATACTGGGTGAGGCGTAACAAGTTCTTGAGCAAATGCCGAAAGCTCAAAAAGGGAAGCAAGCCGAGGAATAAATGTTTCGGAGCTTTCAGAAAAAGGTACTACGGCCGCAGGAGAGTGTTGCGCTACTACTTCCAAAGGAAAGGCTACTTGAGATATTGCCGGCGTAAAAAGGGAAGAAGCCGAATCAGATGCATGACGAAATACAACATACGATATAAAAGTAGAGTATCTCTGAGCAACTACTTCAATATCAGATATGGAATGTGGCGCAAGTGCAAGAAACTGAAAGGATCCAAGAGGAACGCCTGCTTCAAGGCTTTCTCAAAGAAATACAACAAAAGACGAAGGGGACGAAAGTTTTTCTACTGGCAAAGAAGGAGACGGTTCTCACGAGCATGCAAAAAGATGAAAGGCAGAAAACAACAGAGCTGTTACTCCTCCTACGTCAGGAGATACTACAGCTACAGGATGATCACCATCTTCTGGAGACGAAGAAACAGCTTCAGGAAAGCTTGCATGAGAGCAAAGGGACCTCGAAAATCAAAGTGCATCAAAGCATACAGGAAGCGTTACTCTGGGCGCAGTGTACTGGGGTACTACTGGAAGTACAGAAATTATGCCCTGGGAAAATGCAGGAAGTCTAAAGGAAAAGCAAGGAAAAAATGCTTCAAGGTCTACTACAAGACCTTCAGGTCACAAAGGAGGTCTTCCTATTGGCTCAGAAGACGAGCTTTTGCAAGAAAATGTCGTAAATTAAAAGGAAAAAGACGTGGAAAGTGCTGGGCAGCTTTTAGAAGGAAGTACAGACGAAGAAGGACATCTTCCTACTGGGCACGCAGACGAAAGTTATATCGAAGATGCAAAAAGATGAGAGGCAAGAGGAGAGCTCTATGTTTCCGGGCTTACAACAAGCGGTACAGATCAAGGGCATATAAATACTGGTTGCGAAGACGTAAGTTCTACAGACGCTGCAAGAAACTGAAAGGCAGAAGCAGGGGGAGATGTTGGCGATCATACAGGAGACGTTACTACACCAGGCGAAGAGTGTCAACCTACTGGAAAAGAAGGCAAAGGTACTATCGCTACTGCAAGAGGTTACGTGGAGCCAGAAGAAAACGTTGCATGAAAGGTTACAAAAGACGATACAAGGGAAGACGTTATCTGAGGCGCAGGTGGCAGAAGAGGATGAAACTTCTGAGAAGGTGTCGCAAACTTCGAGGGGCCAAAAGAAGGTGGTGCTGGCGCCTCTACAAGAGGAGATACAGAGTGAGAAGATCAAGATACTGGCGGAGGAGGAGACGGTTCTATCGTCAATGCAGAAAGTTAAGAGGCAGAAGACGAAGAAACTGTTTCAGGGCATACAGAAGGCGGTACTACAAAAAGAAGAAAATGTCATCCTACTGGAGAAAGAGATTGAGCTACTACAGATACTGCAACAGGCAAAGGGGAATCAGGCGAGTAAGGTGCTTGAGGAAGTACAGGAAGCGGTACTACGGCAGGAAGAGATTGACTAAGTACTGGAGGAGAAGGTTGAGGTTCAGGAACAGATGTCGTAGACTGAGAGGCAACAGGCGCAGGAGGTGCATCAAAGCATACATAAGACGTTACAAAAGAAGACGTACCTCAGTGTACTGGAAGCGAAGGCGACAATTCTGGAAACGTTGCAGGAGGCTAAGAGGCAGGAAAAGAAGGAGATGCATGTGGCGCTACAAACGCAGATACACTAAGAGAGGAGGCAAAGTTAGTTACTGGGCTAAGAGGAGGAATTTCTACAAAAGATGCAGAAGGCTCCGAGGCCGCAGGAGGCAGTCATGCTTCAGGAGATACAGAAAGAGGTATTACAAGAAAAGGAAGTTGTCAAAATACTGGAAACGACGAAGAGCCTTCTTGAGGTACTGCAGGAGACTGAGAGGATGGAGGAGAAGAAAGTGTCTGAGGAGGTACCGTGCACGTTACAGAGGCCGAAAGAGACTGAGCGCTTACTGGAGAAAAAGGCGAGCCTTTCTAAGAGCCTGCAAAAGGATGAGAGGACGCCGCAGGTACAGATGCTTCAGATCTTACAGACGCCGTTACTCAAAAGCATACAAGAGACGTATGGGAAGACGTCGAGCTCTCAACAGATGCAGACGAATGAGGGGAAGAAGGAGGGCAAGGTGCTTCAGGGCATTCCGAAAAACTTTCGTGAAAAAATCACGAAGAGCTTACTGGCGGCTAAGGAAGAGAAGGCTGAGGAGGTGCAGAAGGCTCAGAGGATGGAGAAGAAGACGATGCTTCAGAAACTTCCGACGTATCTATTACAAGAAGAGACGTGTCACAACCTACTGGAAAAAACGAGCTGCATTCAGACGGTACTGCAGAAGGCTGAGAGGTGGACGCAGGAGAGCTTGTTTCAAGACCTACCGCAAGAGATACCTCGGTCGAAGGTCTTTGAACAACTACTGGAGGATTCGAAGGTCATTCAAAAGAAGGTGCAAGAGAATGAGAGGTTGGAGAAGACGACGACGGTGCATGAGAGCTTACAGAAGACGCTACTTCAACAGACGAAACTATAAACTCAGACGAAGGGTTTGCGGCAAACTGAGGGGATGGAGAAGGTGGTCTTGCTACCGACGATTCCGACAGTGAATTAAAAAGCAGGTATGCCATTTCAGTACCTCATTCAGTGGCGTTATCCCTCAAATAGTTTTTGTTTTAAATTTTCTAATTCATAAATTACCGTACATCAGTTCTCATTGATTATTCGGCTGCAGATTGAGCAAAACATTAACCAATAATTCTTTCTTTTCAGGGCCGTTTGAAGAATGAAACTGGGCAGGTCACACCATTGAAGAAATATTTCTAACTAAATAACAATCATACAGTGACCTCTGTTAGAGAAACCTATTTTAAATCTTAATAGTTACTTGGGAATGTTAATTTATCATTATTATGACTTCTCTTTTCATTATGTTTATTTGTCTTCGTTCTTGATTCAAATGTATTTATCCAGTGCCATATTTAAGTTCTCTCTGAAATAAAATAAATCCTTTTTCATCGATCTAGGTATTAAAAATACATTTTTGAAGTTTGTAGTTATTTAAAATGACAGCATCTGGCAATACGTGGCCTTAGGCAACAGGCGACATGTGGCCTTAGGCAACAATACATTGTTAAAATCAGCTGACCAGAGTCATGAACCAATGGAAAAAGGGGATCAAGAGATTTAACCATCAATAGTCATATTAGTCAAGACCAACAATGCAGCATTATAGTAAATCCTTTCAAAATACCTATAAACACTTTATGGCAAATAAAGTAGCAACTGCCACATATTTTCCAGAAATAAGCAGCCTCACAAATGCTAGTTTTAATAAAAAATATACCGGTATGTACCTATATATATATAGTATAAATATTATATAAAATAGTTATTAGCTCGTCCTACGAGAAACATTTGTGATACAGATATCCATTTAAATAGCAGATTATAAAATATATCATAAAATACTAACTAGAATGGGCGCTCGGAGAGCACATAGCTTCGCTGTCCATTTAAAATTGAACTTTGGCTACTGCAAGATGCCGCACATAAGGGACCACCAGGCGATAGTTAGGTGAACAATTTTTATGTTTTCAGTGTCAAGTAGGAAACAAACTTTTTTTTCACGAAAAAGTCATAGGCTCCCCCCCCCAAAAGATCATATGGCCGCCCGTAAAAAGTTGATTAGGACTTCAACTTATATGTGAAGGCTTGGACGTTATTGCAGCATCATTCGTTGGATTATCTACAATTGCATGCAATTTCGGCAATTCAGGTCAGATTTTCATCAAATAAACATTGAAATGTTGCTAATTTGGTGCTTTGACACCTTCTACGGATGTTTACAAGCAATTTCAGTAGTACACGATTCTAAGACTCTTTGTAAACACACTAAATACATAGCCTTTTTGCTTCATCTGATTGGTTTAGAAACAACAGAACGTCACACAGCTCATTATATCAAACGTAGCAAGTCTATACATTGCATTGATTCCTCACAGGCAACTGTGAATGGCCAGAATCGCATGGTAATGAAATCACCTGTAATGGCCGTTTTTGCAGAGAAAATGTAAAAAAATACACCCTCTTGGCTGCTAGTGCTGCAGCAAAAAATGATAGTGCACGCTGCACTGTAGAGGCATTTTTCAGATTTCTTTAACTGTGGGCCCAAAAAGCTCAAATTTTCACCAAAATTTAATCAGGTCTTGTGCAGTACAAATGAACACACCGTGCCGAAGGAAATATAAATCCATCCAGTAGTTTTTGCAGGAGGCAACTCACATACACACTAGCGCACATGCTGAAATGCCAGGGACCACAATTGCTTCTCAGCGAAGCTAATAATAATAAATATCTGTTTATTGAAAATGTACACACATAAGCTGTTTTCGCAGAGAAAAACATATTACAGCCGCCCACTTCGATATAGACACAATGAGGATCAGTTCACTGTGAAAAATGCATTTCTTGACTAATGATAGCTGATGAAGTGTCATCTTCTCTACTTCAACATGGGAAACATAGAGGCTGTTTGATTAGTCATGATCAAGAGAAAGCCATTTGACTTCTCATAACGAATTTTAGAGAGAAAATCAGATGCATAATCCTTTCGTTTGGCTGTCACCAACAAGAGGGATACCGTAGAACGGGGTGACTTTGAACAGTCCGGGGTGACTTTGAACGCTTTTCTGAAAAAGATGGATCCTCTGTGAATGCAAAATTAAAGAAGACACTGGAACCTTATATACCGTACAAGGGTAGCTTATTAGCTTCGCTGAGAAGCTATTGTGGAGCATGGCATTTCAGCATGTGCGTTAGTGTGTATGTGAGTTGATTCCTGCAAAAACTACTGGATGGATTTAAATTTCCTTTGGCATGATGTGTTCATTTCTACCACACAATACCTGATTAAATTTTGGTAACAATTGGAGCTTTTTTGCGCCTACAGTTAAAGAAATCTAAAAAAGGCCTCTACAGTGCAGCATGCACTATCATTTTTTGCTGTAGCACTAGCAGCCAAAAGGATATATATTTTTACATTTTCTCGGCAAATATGGCCATTAAATGTCCGTAGAATGTGACAGAAGGTGCCAAAGCACTAAATTAGCAACATTTCAACGTTTATTTGATGTAAACCCGTCCAGAATAGCCAAAATTACCTGGGTCTATTATCACCATTCTTGCAATACATCAGAATCAGTTTTCTTTTAAAGTTCTACAATGAGTTGATAACATTTAGGCCTAAAACTTAATCAACTGCTTATGTGTGGCATCTTGCATTAATTGAAGTTCAATTTTAAGTGGACAGCGAAGCTATGTGCCCTCCGAGCACCGGTTCTAGTTTAATTTTGCATTCACAGAGGATCAATCTTTTTCAGAAAAGCGTTCAAAGTCCCCGGACTGTTCAAAGTCACCCCGTTATACGGAAAGTCTCCTTCAATCAAATTAACATTGAAAGTATTGGGTTTGATCATGACAAATCATCAGCATGATGACACACAAAGTGCCACTTTCACAGTGCCACAGTCCACTCTAATTCTATACCAAAGTGTTTCGCTGTAAGCAATATTACAAAGCAACAGAAATAGTTAAACAAAAATGTTTAATGAAATGCTATAGGCCTGTTGGAAATAAGTATCTTTGACACAAGATAATTCTTACTTATTTATAAATTCAAAAGATTGATTTAGCAAACAATTTGTCAGACCACTTCAGCAGACTGTTTGGGCCAAAAGTTATGAAATCAAAATCAAAAATCTGTAGGCCATCCTGTATCAAGTTCCATTTGTTATGGCATCAATGCTCAAGGTTGCCGATGCCATAATTTTAGAGACATCCACAAATAACTTTTCTGTTATTGTAGGAGTCTGAGCGCCACGAATTGAAGTTGTAATGTGAGAACAGTTAGTAAAATGAAGAATGAAAATTAAAAAGGAAGGATTTATAGTGTGAGGAGAGCGAAGCGCGACATGAACTGGTCAAGTGTAGGCCTAGTGGCCTCAGCAATTGTTGATGGCAGCGAGTTCCATGCATGGATTATGATCCAAAGGCAGGAAGAAAGTAATTAAGCTACAGATGAATTCAAACCTTCGGACTGTGTCTCCTGTGGCAACATCATGCAGGCGGTGAAATGATAAAAACTTCACGTCCTGATTTTTTTAGCGATATGGTTTCCAATCATACATAGCGGACATAAAGGCTTAATTCTACATTTCTTGTGCTGTTTTTCTCACTCAGAGTTGCTCCAATATTAAGTACAGCTCTCAGAGCTGAGCTCTGAGTGGCTGACTGACAGAGGCTCCTCAATAGGGGCTAAGAGCAGGGTGCCCACCAAGCATCGTATAAAATATTGTAGGAATTTTTTATAGTAAAGTATAGGAGGATTTGATCTACTCTAATAGGACAAATACAGGAATTATTTGGCAGCGAAACCAATATTGGCAAATCACGGAATTGCTTCCATCATTATCCGAAAACTTCATGTCGCGGACAACACTTTATACATCAGGCGGAAAACGATGCTGAAACTTCGTATCACAGCTGGGCAAAAACATGCATACACACATACGAAATATATTGTATCTTGAAAACTTGAAAATTACTGGAATTTATAGGAATTTATCTTAAATATATATATAATAAATAATAATAATAATAATAGGCATTTGTATAGCGCTAATTCCAGTAAACTGCTCACTAGCGCTTGTGCATGATGGATCTATTTGTAGAAACTCTTAAACAAATGAGTTTTAAGATTTCTTTTGAAACCGTCAAGTGTCTTGGAGGCCTTGAAATTCTCAGGGAGTTGGTTCCACAGTTTTGGAGCAGCATGTGAAAAGGCTGTCTTCGTATTTGTTTTTGTTGTAGGAAGTTGGTTCATTCAAGAGTATTTTGTTATTGCTTCTCAGATTACAATTTCTTTCGGATCTTAGCTGAATCATATTTGGAATATACAAGGGAGCTTGTCTGTTTAATGCTTTCCAAGTTATTAACATGAGTTTGAATTTTATTCTGGCCGGGATTGGTAGCCAATGTAGTTGCTTCCTATGCTGACTTACACAGTCATGCTTTTTCAATTTTTCAATGAGTCGAACTGCCGAGTTTTGGGCTACTTGAAGTTTATTTATTAAGCGACTGGATGTTCCATGCAGAAGACCATTTCCTTAATCTAGGTGAGGAGTGACAAGCGCATTGACTACTGTTTTGCAAGTTTCCTTGTCTAGAGACTTCCTAACTTTTGAAATATTTCTTAAATTGGAATAGGCATTCCTGCACATTTTGTTGACTTGTTTTTCCATGGTCATATTTTTGTCAAAGATTATACCTAGATTTCTAACGTGATCTGCTGCATTAATTTTGACATTGTCAACATGGATTGATGATACTTGGAGTTTATTAAGTTGGTGTGGACTGCCAATGAGCAGTAATTCAGTTTTTTCTCCATTGTTGCAAAGCTTGCTTTCATGAAGAAATTTCCTGATTTCCGCTATGCACTTTTCCATCTTAAATACCGCATTTCTCTCATCTAAGAAAGTTGGTTTGAAAGAGAGAATAAGTTGCTCATCATCGGCATACTTTTGGTCTTTAACTTGATTTTTTGCAGCCACTTCGCTTAATGGAGCGATATATGAATTAAATAGGATTGGTCCCAATTTTGAACCTTGAGGAACCCCAAATTTCAGTGGCAGTTTGGTTGATGCTTTGTCATTAATTATCACTTACTGTGACCTTTCAGAAATGTAGGACTTAAACCAGTGTAGGGCAGAATCATGGATACCATATCTGCTTTCCAAACGATTCAGTAGAATCTTATGATCAATCGTATCAAATGCGGCTGAAAGGTCCAGTAGTACGAGCATTGTTACTTCACCTTTGCTCATATTCAACATGATATCATCATGGATCTTCGTTAGGAGGGTTTCAGTGCTGTGGAATTTTCTGTAAGCTGATTGTTTCTCATCATCCAGGTGGTCTGTATATTGTTTAATAATAGCACTTTCAATTAGTTTGCTCAGGAAAGGCAGATTTGATTCTGGTCTATAATTCTTATCTAGATAAGATCCAATCCACCTTTTTTTAGCATCTCTAGGTTTTACTAAGGCATGTTTCAACTCAAGAGACATTTCTCCCAGTGAGAGTGACTCATTGACAATCTTGGTTATAATTGGGAGGTATTCATCAATGCATTCGAGCAAAAGCCAAGTGGGAATAGGATCAAGTTGGCAGTGTTTAACAGGCATTTCCCTGATCAATTTATTAATTTCCCTTTGAGACAAACTCCGAAAGTGTCGCAGTGTGTGAGGGACAGTTTCAGTATCATTAACAGTCTCATTTTGTGTAGCGTCCAACTTAGACCTAAGTGTTTTAATCTTTTCGACAAAGAATTTATTAAAATCATCTGCCAGGTCAATTTCATTTGTATGCGGTGGGAGGGGTAGTTCCTGTTTTCTGTTCAGACTTGAGTTCAGTAACTTGAACAACTTCTTTGCATCACCATTAGAATTTTAATCTTCACTAGCAGATCTTCTGATTTGAGGTGATTCAGCCGTAAATTCAATGCATTTCTTTTTTCTTTGAATGACTCCCAGTCATTTTCATGTCTGGTTCTCCTCCACAATCTCTCCGCTTTCCTTTTTGATGATTTTAGGATCTTAATATCAGCATTGCTAAACGGATTGGGTGTGCGCAGGGTTACTTCTCAAGTTTTAATGGGAGCGTGTTTGTCCAGAACCACTTTGGTGGAATTGTAGAGTCGAATGAGTTCATTGAGATCTTTCTGTTCCAGCCCATCTACAGACAGGAGGCCTAGTTCAAAAATAATGAAGCCAAAGTGTGACATGACCATCAAAATTTTAAAATATTTATATGTATAAAATTACCACACAATATTTCCACTAACATGTCTAAGTTCTAGAAACTGTATTTACCATTTTGCTGTGGTTTGTGGAAATAACTGATAAAAGCCGAATATTGCCAAATTTTATTTATTTTTATTTCCATGGCCGGGAAAGAAAAGTTGACCAAATGGTAACTTATCTTCAAATTAAATTAGATTTTTTTGTTGGATGACAAAACTCATATACTCTTACAGGTGATTTCATTAGTACACGATTCTCAGGTTCTTGGCCACAAAATACATTGCATTTTTGGTTAATACGATTGGTTTAGAAGCAAAAGAACGTCACACATCTCATATATCAAACGTAGCAAGTGGCTGTTTAGCATTGATTTCTCACTATCAGGTGTGAATGAACAGAATCGCGTGGTAATGAAATCACCTGTAAGTGTCCATGGCGTTTTCACCCAAATGCACCATATATTTCTTGAGGAAAACAGTATTTATCGAAATTTTGATGCAATATTAAAGAAAAAACATACAAATTTTCTCCCAAGATATACATATTTTCCTCTAAAATGATTTCACCTGTCCTGTGTTATGCGTCTGTATGTGGGCTTCGAATTGGTACCAAATAAGTGCCACCAAAGTGAATACGAACAGAGCAAACTATGATAGAAGCATGTTTTTTAGCCTATTTTTCCAGACAAAAAGCCAATTTTGGGTAATGGCATGACACAAAAGTAAAAAAAGTGTTCTGGTTTTGACCCAAATCGATCTTACATGCATTATCAGTAATAACTGGATGAAGCATAAGAGTAATTACAAAATTAAAGTGAAATTTGTATTGGTTACTGCATTTTTCAACAAATTGGCCCCAAATTTCAAGGAAAGCTTCGCAAAGAGCAAAATTTTGATAATTAAACATTGAAACATACTCCAACTACTGAAATATTGTGTTGAGTATCAGTACAAGTAATACCAGAATGATTGCTTTACTCCTTACAAGAAAACCATGAAAATATGATCAAATTTATCCATAGCGTTACGCTTGCGACAAAACCCCATTTAAGAAATCTTTGTATTTTACCACCAGAAACCAGCTGCGGAGCTGGATTACTTGATTGTTTCTCAAAACTACACAGATTTTACAATATTACAAGCCAAACCAGATTTAAAACGGAGCTTTCATTGCTCTCTGGCACTACAAAGTATTCTGGGCGTTACGCTTGCGACGGATTCACCTACCCTGCTATTCATCGGAATTTTTTTGTGAAATAAATTTTCCTCAACCATAAGAAGCTCCAAAATGGGTAAGCAGATATAAGACTTGGTCTCAGAGGCCAAAAGATTCAACTGACACATGTCAAAGGGACACTAGAGCATCCCAGATCAGTAAGCGTCAAATTTGACTTAATTTTGGAAGTCAACCTTTGAGTACAAATAGCTCAATAATGTCAACACAGGCAAATAAAAGTACTTGATTTGATGGATTGATGAAGCCTGAGGATGTAGGGATTCCAAAATTTGTCGGGAAATTGTCTTAGAATATGTACAAATTTGTAAAATTGAAAAATTCAAGTGGTCAAAAATGTTATGTCACGTTTTTTTGTGAAAAAATGCTTGTTTTTCAATGTTAGTGGACTCTATCTCAATAACTATGAGCCGGAATGTCATGAAACTTTCAGGAAATTTGCACAAGAATGTACTTAAAGCAATGGTGTATCATTAAATTGTCATATACAGCCATTCTCATATTTTGAGACCCCTACAGAAAATATGCTGCGTGGCTTCATTATTTTTGAACTAGGCCAGATGTCTCCCAATGTCTTTTTTTTAATCTTGGACAATAATTTTACTAGTTTTTCTGAAACTGATTTTCTTCTTGAGTTTTTTTGCTTTCTTTATTGGAATGTCAAACGGAATGCAATTATGATCAGAGAGCAGGCCGCTGACCATACAGTTGTTCAATATCGATTTTTCTCTTGTAATGACAAGGTCAAGTGTATTGCCATTTTTGTGTGTTGGCGCCGATACATGCTGTACACGATCAAACATTTCAAGGATGTTGTTAAATTGAATGACCTTGTTGTCACCTGGTTTGTTCACATGGAAGTTGAAATCACCAGTAACTAGAAAAGCACATGGAATGTGCACCTCCAGAGCTGGATAGTTGGGTTGGCCCTGGCCAGGGGCACACTGGCCTATGTGGCAAGGTGGCAGCTGCCATGGGCCCATCCTCTCAGGGGGGCCCACGCAAGATATTTAAAAAAATACATATATAATTGTACATGTGATGTGACCAAATTAACCAAATAAGACAGGGCAGGAGAGGGTAGGAAAGAGCTAGGAATGTCTGGGAGAAGACGCAAAGAGGGAAATGTCAAAAATGTATAGGCTAGGCAAGAGTTGAGAAGGAGGCAGGGTAGCCGATGGCAGACAGAGACAAAAACTTATAAGTTAGAGGTTTTTAGAATTTGATGTGGATTATCAGATAATTAGTCATGAGTCGAATTTATTCCATTCCATGATAAAGGCATGTTCTCAAAAATATTGGCCCCGCTGTGACTTATGTTAATGTGTGTATGTATTAATTTGATACAAATAAAAGTTCAAAGTTCAAAACCTTGCCTTCGATGCTGGAATCAGAGTTCCATATTGCACAGAAAGAATCTCCAGCCCTCTGGATATCGTTGGCTTCTGGTGGCCTATAGCGGCGCCCAGACCCCCTGCCTCATTGTGCCTCCCCCTCTCCCAAAATCCTAGTTACGGCCCTGGTAGCGCACAAATAACCTTTTTCCGGGAACCTCAGACATTTTGTAGGCCTGTACAATGCGATGGGACAGGATTTTTCCGAGGTCCGTAATACTGTTTAATCAGCCTGGGATTAGCCAAAATGATTAGAGTTCCTGTACCTAATCAATGGATTGCGCCAGTGTTACGAAACATACAAAGGCTTTGCGAAGATCATCCGGCATCTGTCAGACATTCAGTCTGACAAACAGGCACCTCTTGTCAGACCGAAAGGATTCTTGCGAGACCAGAAAATTTCATTGCTGCATTAATACAAAAGGGACAGAATTATTGATTGTCGAGCTTTCAAAAAGAGTATTATTGATTGTCTGAATTGGGCCTAAATGCAAAAAAATAACAATAGGCCTAAATGGAATTATTTTCATATAAACTTTAACACTCCAATTATGGACTGGGAAACCAGAGATAAGTAATTATCCATTGCAAAATCACAGCTGTACAATTATCATATGTATTGGACAACTGTCCCAGAGGTCCACAGACCAAGCATGGGTCATGGGTGCAGAGTTTTGAGGCGTGGCATAAAATTTCATTGATTTTTAACTCGTCAAATGTTTATTATGGCACAGAGAACAGACAGACAGACAGACAGACAGACAGACAGACAGACAGTTTTTATTTTTGCCAAAGTTGAAGATACAATAGGAGGTACAATAATTAACAGTTTTGCAAAAAAAAGAGTGGCACAGGCGATGCTTAATTTGCCTAAAAAATTTGTTCTCCACTCATCAAGAGCTTTAAATCAATACACATACATGTATGTATGAATCTTCATTGAGTACATCCCAGGGCTACTGTTGATAAGTTTTGGTGTTGGTGTTTAATAAAAAATTCTTGTTTTCATCACAGAAAATATGTAGGCCCTTCCCCAAATTTATTTCCACTGCTGCTTCCTAATACCCCCCCCCCCTTCCCCAAATCACAGTATCAGACATGTATATGTCATTTGTGAATTTGTAAAATGTCAAATGCGTGTTTAACACAGATAAAAATGTTCTTAATTAATCAAGATATTTTTAATTAAAATCTCCCCAACCTCTACCTTTCTCAATCGGCAACTGCATAATTAAATGCATTAGTATCATAATTATTTTCAGTTGATACCAGACAAAAAACAACAACACATAATCATGCCTTATGCATTCCTCTTTCTATTCTGCCTTTTGGTGCAATTCTTGCAGCGCACAGATTCTTGTTATAGATTAAATATTTTTGCATTAGTGATTTCACACTAGAGTCAAAGAGGGTAAATCCGTCCACTTTTGGCTAAAACTGTCTTTCCAGGAATATGGGAATAGTTACAAAAATAAAAATTAGTCCACTGGAAGGGGCATATTCCGTACTTTCATCACTAGCCAAAAAAAGTCAAATATTCAAATTAGTTTTGCTGAAACCATGGCAAGGAAATTTGAAGGTTAGGGCACCTAAATCCGTCCAGATTGCTGGTAAATCCGTCCACTAGGCATTATGCAGCACATAACTTTCATATCTTATGAATTTTTCAAGTTTTGCAATCTAATAACATTCACAAAGCATTTTCTGTCGATTTTAGAATAATAGGGTACTTATTGCACTTAAAATAGAAGAATTAAATAAAAGAGGTTAAGTTAACTATCAGCAATTTCAATTGACTGTCTAAATTGCGATTGAAGAACTCGTTTAACCCAATCAAGCAGTCTAATTGCTCAAACTAATTTCTTTTATCAGTGTTATGCCATTTATAGGTATTAAAAATCATAAAAGTACTTTTAAACCCCATTTGAAGTAGGTGGACGGATTTACAATCACACAGTCAAGCAAAATTTAAGAATGGTGATGGTAATTCCGTCCACTTTTATTTCCATTGTTTCAACTGTCCAGGTGTTGCATTCAAGTTATTTTACAAATCCTACAAGAGTAATAAGGTTCTACTTCTCATTCAAAACTTTTTTATCTTCAAAACGGTTTTTAAAAAATTGAAATGGGTAAAAGAGATGCCTACAGGTAATTCACAAAATGGCTGTGATGACGTCACAGGATTTCATTGTATTTTGTCCTCTGTTTTTAAATGGGCCTGAATTATCATTAAGATGCTGTTAACAGAATAAATACGGCAAAATTAGTTAAAAAACAAGTTTATCTTGTATTTAAAACTCACAAAACTGTAATAAATTAAATGCCTGTATTAGGGGGTGGACGGAATTACCCTCCTGGACGGATTTACCAGCACTGACTCTACAGACGTAAAATTGTTGATATATCTGGCAATGTAACAAAATGTAACCATTTGATCAGCAATTCTTGAGCAATGTAAATGGGGCATTGCGCATCAATAGATTTTGATAAAATTCCATAGTTAGGCAGTTAGTTATGTAAATGAACTAATCTGATGGGTTTTATTCATCTAGTGGTATTTCATGGTATGGTGAGGGCTTTAAATCCAAGTTTTTTTCCGGCAAAAGACACATAACCGTACACCAATGATTTGGCTTCACAATCCACATGGGGCTGGTTGGGGGATTCCCGTGAGGCTGTATGACGCCACCTCCAGATGAGGTCACCAAATCCGCCATATTGGAATTGCCCTGAGACATGATGTCACAATGACGTCACAGTCTGGTAGAACCTCATGTCCATTCTATGTATTTCTATGGTATCAAACATTTATAAAGTAAACAACTAGTGCTGCCACACCTGGAACTAGAGGTAGTGTGGAGATTGAATGGATCGCCTATGCTGTCCCACAGGGACTAAATGATCGCCTGTGTTACATAATACGGAAGCCAAGACCTTGTTTTGTGAATTTGATTGGGCAATACTTCACCAAGTTCACTAATACTAAGGAAATAATCCATCTCTTGCATGACAAATGGGCTCTTTTTTTAACGAGGGGGGCGGGGGTTGCTGGGTATTTAAGTCCCCATGTCCGCGGGGGTAAGTCCCCATGTCCGAGGGGGTAAGTCCCCATGTCCGAGGGGGTAAGTCCCCATGTCCGAGGGGGTAAGTCCCCATGTCTGCGGGGGTAAGTCCCCATGTCTGCGGGGGTAAGTCCCCATGTCCGAGGGGGTAAGTCCCCATGTCCGAGGGGGTAAGTCCCCAATTTCGCTGAGGTAAGTCCCCATGTCCGAGGGGGTAAGTCCCCATGTCCGCGGGGGTAAGTCCCCATGTCCACGGGGGTAAGTCCCCATGTCCGAGGGGGTAAGTCCCATGTCCGAGGGGGTAAGTCCCCATGTCCGAGGGGGTAAGTCCCCATGTCCGAGGGGGTAAGTCCCCATGTCCGAGGGGGTAAGTCCCCATGTACGAGGGGGTAAGTCCCCATGTCCGCGGGGGTATGTCCTCATGTCCGCGGGGGTATGTCCTCATGTCCGTGGGGGTAAGCCCCCATGTCCACGGGGGTAAGCCCCCATGTCCACGGGGGTAAGTCCCCATGTCCACGGGGTAATTCCCCATGTCCGAGGGGGTAAGTCCCCATGTCCGAGGGGGTAAGTCCCCATGTCCGAGGGGGTAAGTCCCCATGTCCGCGGGGGTAAGTCCCCATGTCTGCGGGGGTAAGCCCCCATGTCCGCGGGGGTAAGTCCCCATGTCCGAGGGGGTAAGTCCCCAATTTCGCTGGGGTAAGTCCCCATGTCCGAGGGGGTAAGTCCCCATGTCCGCGGGGGTAAGTCCCCATGTCCGAGGGGGTAAGTCCCCATGTCCGAGGGGGTAAGTCCCCATGTCCGAGGGGGTAAGTCCCCATGTCCGAGGGGGTAAGTCCCCATGTCCGAGGGGGTAAGTCCCCATGTCCGAGGGGGTAAGTCCCCATGTCTGCGGGGGTAAGTCCCCATGTCTGCGGGGGTAAGTCCCCATGTCCGCGGGGGTAAGTCCCCATGTCCGGGGGGGTAAGTCCCCATGTCCACGGGGGTAAGCCCCCATGTCCACGGGGGTAATTCCCCATGTCCGAGGGGGTAAGTCCCCATGTCCGCGGGGTAAGTCCCCATGTCCGAGGGGGTAAGTTCCCATGTCCGAGGGGGTAAGTCCCCATGTCCGAAGGGGTAAGTCCCCATGTCCGCGGGGGGTATGTCCCCATGTCCGCGGGGGTAAGTCCCCATGTCCGCGGGGGTAAGTCCCCATGTCTAGCACCTTAGTAGATATTAAATGGTTGCCCCCTTATTCTTAGGAGATATTAAATGGTCGCCCCCTTATCTATCTATCTATCTATCTATCTATCTATCTATCTATCTACATTGACTGCCATCATTGACTGCCATCATTGACTGCCATCATTGACTGCCATCATTGACTGCCATCATTGACTGCCATCATTGACTGCCATCATTGACTGCCATCATTGACTGCCATCATTGACTGCCATCATTGACTGCCATCATTGACTGCCATCATTGACTGCCTATTTGTGCACGACAAATCTTGTGCACGACAAATATTTGTGCACGTCAAAAGATTGTGCACGTCAAAATGACGTCGCTTGATGACCGGACGATTCCTATGATCGCCCTTATAGTATAAGGCGATCAATTATTTTCTGCTTCAGGATGGTGCTGCCATCTAGTGTCTATATATCTTAGCAGCCAGACGACATCGACCAATCAGATCGCTTCATTTCGGCAGGAAGCTGTCAGCTATATGCAGGCTCGGCTGTCAGCCTGTGCTGACCAATCACATTGCTGCATTCCGATTTTGGGTTAGGGACAGGCAGGGGTAGCCATTGTGGTTTGGTCAAAACGCATCAGAAAAATCTCAATTTCTGACTATTCTCGGCATTGCAGGCATCTATTTACAGATGCTACAGATAGATCTATCCCTTATCTATCAGCCACATCACTCTGACTCATTAGGAAGGCGTGTGTGCAGAGGTGGAGGAGAAAATAGAGTTGAGTTGAGTAAATCACTATATGTCATGTTTACCGAAAGCAGGAAATGAAGGCTGACGGATCAGCTAGCACTGCCATGCAGTCCTCCGAGCTGCAAGCAGCTCTGGAGGAATTATGATTTCATTGTTTACAGTTTGATATTTTCCCAGAAATTATGTGAATTCTGTAAAGAATTCGGCAAGACTGTATTTGTTTTTGTTGGATGGCTCTGGGCAGTAAACTAGAAGAATTGTACCATTTTTCCATAAATATATATATCAAAATGATAGTATTCCAAAATTATGGAGTTATAGGATTCCCAGAAGTACATTTGAAGCGCTCGAATTATTTAAATTACCAAATGTACTCAGATTGTACAACAAAAAAGCCTATATATATATATATATACAAGGGAGCATATTTGAAGCATATGGATTTGCATATATAGGGAGTATAAATGAAGCGTAATTTAAATAATTTGAGCGCTTCAAATGTACTCCTTCTGTGCTGGGAAACACTGGAAGAGTGGACACCCTGTAGGAGTGTGGCTGTGTTTTCTGAGCTTGGAGCAAGTTCATTTGGGTACAAAACTCAGTGTGAGTTCTGTTTTTTTTTTTAACTCGGGCAAAGTCACTTCCATCCCTTAGAATCTGATGATAAAACCATTTTATTTTTATTCAGCACAAAAAAGGAGTATGTCACAAAGCCGCTGGTTAGGCCTACAAAGTACACAATCCCCCTCCCCTGTAAAAAATATCCAGTTGTTGAAAATAGAACATAACTCCAACAAAACATATGAACATGTGAAAAAGCAAAACAGGAAACAAAAAATAACATAGTCTTAGGTTGTCTGTCGGTGGCAAACTGTACTAATACCAAACGCATCATCAGATTCGTCACCTTTATGAAGTGAAAATTACATGATGTGTAGATCTATATTGTGTATTTTCATGTTACATTGTTATACTATCAGCTATATCAGGGCTTCGGAGTCGGGTAGTAAATAAACCGACTCGGCTCCTGACTCCGTTGGCTTTCTAAAAAGCGACTCTGACTCCGACTCCTTAGGTCTCCTGTATTAAGACTCTGGACTCCACTTATTAGCATTATTGCACATAAATATTACATGGTTTCTAACATTGAAGAAAAAATAATTCGAATAATTCGACAAAGTTTTATAGGATTTTTTACATGGATACTTGTTTTGGAAGTTTTATGTAAAATTTGGGATTCATTTCACATTTTTTGAAACTTAGTTTTTTAAAATAATATGAACAGTTTCATTTTCGACTGCCACTCTACCTGAAAATCAAAATTCGACTCCGACTCCACTAAAAAAACCTCCGACTCCACGACACCGACTTCCAAGGCCTGTATAATATCACAATAAATTTAATCAAATTTAATTTCTTCCCTCATTTCCAATGAGCTGTACAAAAATTCAACAATAACTATGGAATTTGAATGGAAGCTATCCCCGGAATGGCTGGAAAACAACAACTGGGAATGTGGCAGTGACTCAGTCGAAAGTATGAAGCATAACAAGTATAATGCACATATGTTAAGAACACGTCTGGTATCATCATATGATTATCATGGTTCTGTACATTTAATGAAAGGAAGGATTGGACAACAATATGAGTATATATTTCCTATAAATAGGGATTTTCTCTTTATTATCCAACCACAGATGTTTTAACAAAGGATAAAAAGTATTTTTTAAAAAGTGTTTTCCGTTTTTGGGTATTGAATTTTTATTACATTGTATTATTACATGTATGTATTCATGATGATATAGCTAAAATATGCGATCGCCCACAGAAAACGGCAATCAATATTAAAAAATTCACAAATTCATGATTACCAAAATTTTTTAATTCCATTTATTCAAACTTATCGAATTGGATCACAACTACTCAATAGTTTCACAATTGGTTCCTGTTACCTTTCAAAGATATCATGAATTAATTAATTCCCTAATCAACAACTAAATGAAAAGCTAAAATTAAGTTCCATGATAAGATATTATATCACTAGTGTAAGTTGACGTGCATTGCATGGCAATTGTGTCTTTTTAACTTGTGCTTCTACACATACCATACCATTAACACAATTCATTTATTCCTAAATTAAGTTGCAAAAATCTAATCGTAATATAATTTAAGGTAAGCTAGCCGTCTCGCATATTTTTTCTGGTCCTTAGTGCTCAGCAACTGAAAACGAAAACATTTGAAATTTTTGCTAATTATGTGTTCGGGTGATGTTTGTGGTGCAAACTTAATGGATCAGGGTGTGATTGTAAACTTCGGTTGCATAGAAATATTACATTTATATTAATTTTGACAATCAGATGAAATTGTAAGTAAAAATTTATGGCACAACAAAGTTATGGATATTTTTGATTACACAAAGTTCTACAAGATAGAATTTAATACAAACATCTCATAATTGTCCTAAGCTGAAGAAATTGCGTATAGTACTGTGTACATATAATTTAGCAGTGAACAGAACATTCTTTTTATTTTGGGCCTTTATTTGACTTCAATACCTCTACATTAGCTTTATAAATTTGATCATGACACTATAACGTGTCAGTTGTAAAATTTGTAGATAGCATGTTTATTGTTCAAAAGTGCTTTTGACTAAATGAAGTATGTCACACTGTTACTGCCTATCACTTATGACACGACTTCATTCAAGGCTTAGAATTAATTTTGTACCCCTGAGTCTCAAACCAATATAATCATGAAAACTTATAAATTGACCTGTTGCTAATAATCTTAATAAACTAGTCAATAAACTGAACTAAGAAGTTAGTAAGAACGCAACATTAAACTGTATCAACTCGTACCCTTAACTAGGTATACTTACCTTAGCTGTATTTTGAGGCACAGTGCTGTGATGATCAATGGTCGGGAGATTAATAGGAGCGCTTCCGAAAGAATTATGCCAAGTGACCTTGCGACTGCCTTTTATTTCGTGTTCATAGGTTCCAGGACTGCGAAAGGACAAAACAATACAAGAAAATTTACTCGGAAATGTTTTTTAGCGGTTCCACAGTTGGACAAAGAAGTAGCAGACTCGTACAATCTGTAGTAGGAGGCAAATTTTAAATTAGTTACAAAAGGCACATAGTCCAACTGTGGACTCATTCAATTCAAGCATAAACTTCTTCAAAAGACAATTTCCTCACTAGCATATAGCACATACGAGATATATTATGGATTGCCAGATCAATTATGTCTAGCCTTACCCAATTACGATGGATGGACTGTTGGGGCTTTACGTCCTGTATTTATGCATTTGGAAGGCTAATTTGGACAGGAGGACATGGCAATGAGACGAAGGATGACTGAAAAAGCCGTCCAACAAAGCCAAGGTGAGATTCTTGACGCACTTACCTACCTGATTACGCAAAAATATCTTGAACACATACCCAGGTGTAACTTCGGAGACTTCTCGCTTGTAAACAGGAAACCTCATAGCGCCCGCACTGAAAGGTTTGTAGGCCGGGTCAAATTCAATGGGATCAGTTCGGTCAGGTTGATATGCTGTTGGTGCAGGGGTCTTGAACTGAAGTGACAAATCTTCCAATTAAGCAGTGATAAGGATTATCCAAACAAAATATCTTTATCTACCTTTAAAATTAATTAACAAGCACTCTTAGAGCACAGCACCGGCCATGTTGCACATGCTTTTTCTGTGGAATGTGCATGATTAATGTCCATGTATGGTGGATGGAAAAAAAACGAATTTCTTCTTATGTTTAAATTAACTGGTGGACTTTGTGTAGTTTTAATCAATACCAGAAATAACTTGCCCATAAAGCTGTTTCTTGTCATTTTGTCTCTAACTGAAGGTAAAAAGTGTGTAAGTATTCCAGGCCCAAATATTTACAGTCTTGTTTTGTTTTTACTTGAAAGGATGTATATTTTTAAAGACATGTCAATACTTTGTCCTAAATACTTTGTTTCCCAATAAAAATATTATTTTATGCATGGAGTGTAAATGGGATGAAATAAGCATGATGCTGATTGAAAATCTTTGGTAGCCTACAAGTAAGCTGACAGATTATAGGGAGGTGTGAAACTGAATTGCACTTTAGGCCTAAATAGTGAAGAAGAATTCAGTTCTATTGAAGCGCTCTATTTAACAGCAATTAACAAGATTGATTGGAATGAAGGAGATAAAATCAGTCAACACCCTCTGAGTGCAGTGACAGCCCCAATAGTACACATGAAAGAAAATGGCGGCGCAAAATCAGCCTGACTGACCCAGCGCTAGCCATATGAGTGGATGTTTATAAATGTAATATTATTGCATTTAACTAAAATTAGACGGCATACGAAGAATCTACATGGTGATAAATGGGAAATACATGTAAACTATACCCTTGGAATGGTATGGTTAGGCCTGAAGGCTCGTGACTCACATCAGACGGATATCACTGCATTACCGTCCTATGCATAGGATGCATGGCCGGTAATTACAGTCTGTACTCTGTCATGTCTCTGCATACTACTAGGGCTAAATATTGACATGTTGTGAAATCACACATGGATGGATGGATGATTAGAGCTTTACGTCCTGTAGTTATGCACTTGGACGGCTAATTAGGACAGGTGGATGACACGGCAATGAGGCGTAGTGAAATTACACAAATTTAATTTTCAAATATTTAGTCATTCTTCTTACCACAGCCTCCCTTGCCAACCTTGGTGCTGTACGAGCCCCTAACGAGTATCCTTTTTCACTTGAAATGTGTTTCTGGATCTTGAACCAGAAATTGGTGAACTACAAAGAAAAAAAGTTAAATTGTGATTTTACAATGGGAAAAATACCACACAATTTTAAGAACTGTGACATTCAGAATGATTAAACAAACTAAAAATAATCTTCGAGACACCAACCTACCACCAATACTATCTTACTATATTATTATAACAATTAAATTCTAAATTTTTATACATCCAGGAGCTGCAAGGGCTCAAGTAATTTTTGAGCACCTTATGGGAGACAGTTTTTTTTTAGTTTTATTTTTCTTGATTCAAGCCTTTGGAAACTTACCTGTTCGTTTTCGTAACACCCTGGTCCCCTGTTAGGAGCCCCTCGCATAGCAATCAACTCATTTCCGAATCTAGTTGGAGGTACCTTGGTGGGAAATAATTGGCGATTCTGCGTTGTCAAAAACGCCACATTTTTCTTCTGTTCAACTGGAATCAGAATCAGGAAAAAAAAAATTTGTTGGGAGATTATTTAATATCTTTTTTGGGGCTTGGAGTCTTTTTAAATAAACAATTTTTTTTCCCAGCTTTGATAAAATTAAGTTAAAATTCTTTTTGGCCAGTCTTGAAATGGAAAAAATTTACTATAGAGGGCCACGAAAATTACCAAATTTGGCAAGTGAAAACGATAGTTTTTTAGTGGTTGACACCCATGCCAATTTGTTTCCATGGCATTATTTCAACAAACTGTAACGAAAAACTGACTAAAACTTACGTTTTTAGTGTATTTTGCTGCTTTTTACGTAACCAAAACAAGATCGTTGTCATCTATTGATTGTGTCTTGTAAACATTTCTTACATGGTTACATTGTGCAATGACAAGATGTCACGGATCTATTGTTCTCCAAATATTGTCAATTTCATGGCTAAAGTGAAGCATACCCCTTGGAATAAATAATCTACCAGGGGTATTTCTGAACAAGGAGTTGCTTGATTTAGGAATGAATATTCGGGGACTTTGCACGATTGAAATAAATAAATAAATTTTCTGCCTCTACCTAAAAAATTAAAATGGTCACCCCTTTAATTATTTGGTGTGCAGCCAAAACGGCGATAAATCAGAACGGCTATTCATATATTAACCATAACGGCGATGGTAAATTTGACTAGAAAACAAGAACGGCTATTCCACTATTTTTTGGTAGAAATAGCTTGAAAACTTAGTAATTTTACTTTAACATAATACATTTTGTTATCCTGAATTGTTTCCGTTATCAAAAATATCATTTAGTTACGTTTTTTGTTACGTTTTATCAAGTTTTACACATTTAGTTAGTTTTAGCTACATCATAACATGTCAAATTAGACAACAAAAATATTCCGTTATTTTGCTATAAACTATAAAGTATCAAATATCGTGGATGTGAACTTTTTTGTTACTTTGTAACATAAGAATGAGCTGTCCTTGTGTTAAAAGTGATCATAAATGCATTGGGTCGATATAATCTGGAAGGATCAGCAGTAAAAACAACTACAGACCTGTTGCTCTGGCAAGTGTTTTGTCCAAGATACTTGAGGTTATTATACTTGACAGAATTAGAGATTACCTAGTCACAGCATGTAACCAATTTGGCTTCAAGGCCAAGATGGGTACTGATCTCCCGATTTATCTTTTAAAGGAAGTTATTGCGCGTTACCATTCGTTGAATGCAAATGTCTTTATGTGTTTCTTGGATGCCTCTAAGGCATTTGACAGGGTGAACCACTCTTTGCTCTTTAGTAAACTTTTGAGTAGGGGTGTACCAAGATATGTTGTTCGTTTATTATGTTTTTGGTATTCGCGCCAAACTTTTTGTGTGCAATGGGCTGGTCTTACATCGGCTTCATTTACTGTAAGTAATGGGGTGCGGCAGGGAGGGATTCTGTCTCCCTATTTGTTCAATTTGTATGTTGATGACCTCTCATTATCATTAAATGAATGTAATACTGGATGTTACTTAGGTGGAAGATTAGTTAATCATACTATGTATGCAGATGATCTCGTTATTTTCTCACCCAGTGACCAAGGTCTCAATGATTTATTAAAGAAGTGTGAGTTATTTGCTCAGGATCATGATATTTTATACAATACTGCGAAGAGCGCTATTATGGTTTTTCGAAGTAAATACGAGATTGATGGTAAACTACTTGATTTTCAATTATGTGATGAAGTAATCCCTCAGGTTACAAAATACAGATACCTTGGTCACATATTATGTGATAACTCCAGGGATGACCTTGACATGACACGACAGTGTCGAATACTGTATGCTCAGGGTAATGTT
This sequence comes from Platynereis dumerilii, assembly GCA_026936325.1. Taxonomy (NCBI): domain Eukaryota; kingdom Metazoa; phylum Annelida; class Polychaeta; order Phyllodocida; family Nereididae; genus Platynereis; species Platynereis dumerilii. The sequence continues at coordinate 5,310,558 of JAPTHN010000029.1, forward strand.
TTGAAACACAGGTTCCATATGTGCAGCAATGCGGTGAAGCTTAAGCTTTTCAGAACATTTTGTTACTCAGTTTATACAACCCATCTGTGGTATAATTTTACCGCAACAGCCTTCAGAAAGGTAAATGTTGCATATAATGATGCGTTTCGCCTGTTAATGTTGTTACCAAGACGTTGTAGTGCTAGTGGCATGTTTGTCGAGCATAATGTATATGGTTTTAAAGCTCTTATGAGGAAATATTCCTATAGGTTTATTGTGCGATTACAAAGGTGCGGTAATTCCTATATAACTAGTCTGATGAATTCAGACATCAGGATACTTTCACCAATATGGAGATTTTGGCATGAATGTTTATTTTTACATTAATGATAGGCTGTCATGGTTTATATATATATATGTATCTTAGTACACCCCATATATATAATTATCTTTAACTCTACCTTGGTGTATATGTTGTGCATATAGTCCACATTTATTGGTGCTTACTTGAATGGTGCTACATATAGTATTATTTGACTTATAATTGTTTACTGTAGTTATTTTTGTCTTGTAGTTGTTAGATATGGATGGGACATGTCTTACATTGTAAAATGTTCTTGTCTGAAATAAAGTATTGAATTGAAAATTGAATATATATAACTGTATGAAACTGCGAGAATAAGAAATTTATATTTGTGTACTATAAATATTACTATGTAAATTTTAATATGAAATTTAGTAGGCCTATACCATATACTTACCAAGTTGAACAGAGAGATCTAAAATTAACATTTTTTAACTTGTGCACATGTACCTCATATAATGGAAACTCATTGAAAATTGTATAAATACTAAATAGAAACATTACCGGTATACTGCTTTATGTAAATAACGTTTGTTGTAAATTATGTACATTTTGATTTACTCTTTTTTGTTAATGTTATTTAAATTATTGTTTGATATGACTATGGGTTTGATGTGACCTAAATTGTCAAATAAAATCTTGAATCTTCTTCTTCTTCTTGAAAACAAATATTAGACGTTTTTTTGTTGAAAGATACTTTCTAAGTTGACTTTTTAACTAAAATTGTCATCGCCGTTTTGGACTTTGATCATCGCCGTTTAGGCATTGTTTGTAAATATATGAATAGCCGTTCTGGTTTATCGCCGTTTTGACTGGCAGTCAATTATTTCATGTCGAAAGAAGACAGATTGAATATATTCGTGCCCAGAATGATGAAGTCCCTGGCCAAGCGAAACCCGAAACTGCAAAAGCATATCACCTCGAAATCGGAGAAGACCTGAACAAGTTCAACAACTGAACTGGTAGCTATCCAAATCAAAAGTGTCAAACTCATAATCACACTCGTTTGGTACCGGTACATTGCTTTTAAAAACATTCCTCACCCTCCATTTTTTAGTGCAGAAGTACAACCAGCAATGGATCCCAGGCCTAATTGAGTGAAAACATCTTTTCTGAGAAAATCTGCTCAGCCCGCCATTGCCAGGTTTCGGCGTCTGTCGTTTCTATGGAAACGGTGACAGATCGATGTCGTAACGCAATATAACTTTTGAAATAAAAATTATTATGAACCACTTTTATGTAAAGCAACCAATCATAGGTCAACTACACTTCCGCAGTATAACAACAATTTTAATTTTATCTTTTTCGTAAAATAAATTTATTGCGTTGTCGCAAAAGCCCGAAAACACCGGCTACAAAATGCGGATGATGCTTCAATGCGGACCGAAGAAAGTGCGTCAAGAAACTCGTTTGTTATTGAATAAATTATCGAAGATATGCGTCAAACAACTTAATTGCAATTGAAGACAATCGACAAGCTTGTTTTGGGATGGGTGGAATTGGCAAGCGCAGTGAATTGAATAAACGGCGGGCACCTGCTGCGGGAATGCGGACTAAAACGCGTGCACTTTCAGGTTCGTGCGGCATGCGATTTAGTCAGCCGCCGAGAGTGAACCGGAATGGTGGGTTGCACGTCGTGTATTGACAATTTTAACGAAAAATAGTGTTTCTTCACCCCAAAATGCACATTTGTTGGCGTTGTTCGAACATTGTAATCCCTCTCAAGCTTTTGACAACAACATTTTGTCCACTTGCCCTGTTGGTTTAGAAAAACTGAAGCTTTTTGACTGCCACAAAGATGCCTGTATTTCCCAATCAATCACATTCACACCGAATCAAGACTTGACTGTCTTCAGTTTAGTTCGGATTGATTCAGTCAGCCAATTAGTCGACATTAGCTGCTGCCAACTGGGGTAACACCACTGTTACCAGCCCAACTAGCTTAAGCAATAGTTCTTTGCACCAAACAAGTGTGTTGCAATGTCACTGACTCACTGCGAGTTTGAAGTTTCATTTAGTTGGTAGTATAGTCTCCCGGTTGACAGTAATATGTAAATGGCACTGCCATGAAATTCGCGCAACATTGTCATAGAACTACTGCATTATCTTCAACTTTCCATGCAGAAGGCCAATTTATCTTTTTAAAGGACTGGGCAAATGGGCAGATAGATAGAATAGATAGACAAGATCAGATCTATAGATAAGATTAGATGGATAGATAGATGGATAGATAATTATAGACAAATAGATAGACAGATTGCACTGACAGCTGTGTAAATCAAATCTGCGTTAAATTTGGATCTATTGTGTTAAATTGTTGATGTTACATAACTGAGATCAATAAAACCTTAGCTATTCAGAGATGACTGTTTACTATTAGACTGCTACATAATTTGTTGATAGTTAATGAAGATTATGTTTTTATGATTTCTTACTTGGTGAGCCCTTTTTAATATCATTAACTTTTGTGTTGACTTTTAATTTCCAGTCACTTCTTCCAATCAGGGGTATGGAAATAATTATTCCCATTATTGATACACATGTTGATTTAAATCCCTGAAATATGACACCAGAGGTTGTTATTGGATGAGACTGCAATTTTAAAGCTATTTTGGAAGATGTTTGAGGTATTTTAGTTATTTACCAAACTAAACTCTGACTAAACTACTAGCTCCACTTTTATGGCAACTACAGGCACTTCCTGTTCAGGCAGTCACTGTAGACAGGAGCACCTCACAGAATGAGCTGTCCTTGTGTTAAGTGAGCTTCGCTCATGACTGCGCTCATATTATTCCCTATTTCTTTTGTAATTTATTGCAATTCAGACGCAAAAATCATGGTGAGCCTTCCACAATGATATAGCTCAGGGCAGCCATAATAGCGCCCACAATAATAGCACGGCTATTTCTGGAATGATCAAAACGCCTACACTATACTGACTATAGACCGAAAAAAATCAAGTGTTCTGTCATAATTTCAATTCTAAAAAAAACTTCTTTGTACCTACAGAATCACAGGGAAACCGTTAAAAGTTTGCTATTTCATTCACACCTACTAATGAACTGCTTAATATTAATTTTGACACTTGACCTGAACATTTTTTTGACAAGCAAAGAAATGTTGATTTCCATTAAAACTTAATTATGAACAGTAGGCGTTTTGGTGTAGACTTGTAGGTGTTTTGTTGTAGACTCGTAGGCGTTTTTGACATCTATTAGTAGGCGTTTTTGCGTTGCCGTTCTTGCATTTTCAGAAATCACAGTAGGCGTTCTTGTCAGTAGGCATTTTGACTGCTAATCATGTACCGTTAATAGCATGACTGCCGCCCTGTTGGCAGTATTATTGTTCAGTTTATTGTCACCTAGTTGATAGTATAATGCTCAGTTGGTAGTATGGTTGCTGAATTTATCATTCAATTAGCTGTACTATTTTCTTGATATATATAATTTAAAGAAGTTTCACTTTATTGACAATTGGGTCATTTAGCAGATTTGTCCCTTAGTTGGCATTGTCATTTAGTTGACAACCCTACTAAGATGTTCTTAAAAATGACAAATTCCAACATTTCGTTTATCCTCATTTATATCAACTTTTTTCTTTATTTTCAGATCATGTCGTCGCACGATGACAATTTTACACATTCCTTATAAGAGCTAGTGAAACCGTTTTTGTATTTACAATTGATGCACAGCAATAATGTCAAGGTCATCAGAAGAGGTGTTGTTGGTCGTCAACAATGTGCGGCACAAAAAATCGGACGGCAGCCTCTACATGATGGGGGAGAGGGTCGCATGGATGCAATCTGCGAAGGACACGTTCACTGTTAGCCACCATTACGCCGACATTAAATGTAAGAAAGATAATAATAAAACAATTTGTAATGGCAAAAACTTCATTTATATATTTTAACATCAGCAATTAATTATTTTAAGATTAAAGGTAATGCAAGTGCTAAATTAATTCGCTGGGGAATTGGGTTGGTTCCAGGCTTCCTGAGGCTGGCTGCCATATTTGATTCCCGCTCTAACTGGGTCACCTAGGCCTATTTTTTACGTCATATTCAATTGCCATTAGCCTTATTGCAGTTTTCCTACCCTTATGGTTTAGCTGCTCAGTGGTAGCATGCTGGATTCGAATTCAGCTCTTGCTAGGTCACGTGGGCCTATGTTGGACAGCAATTTCAATCATCCTTCACCTCAGTGCCGTGTCCTCCTCCTGTCCTAATTAGTCTACCAAGTGCATTAATACAGGACGTAAAGCCACCAATCATCTTTCCAATGCTGAAAATAAATTTAAGAAACAAACATTTAAGTAAATTTAGTATGCCTATTAAAGAATTAGACACATTATAATTTATTTTTCAGCTCAGCGTATATCGCCAGACAGCAAAGAGAAGGTGCAATTGCAAGTTATCCTGCACGATGGAGGAGCCGATACATTCCAATTTACGAATAAAGAAGGCCGCAATGCGCAGACGCATGACAGAAACGGCGTCAAGGAATTATTACAGAACCTCCTCCCAAAATTCCGAATCAAAATCAACAGTGAACTCGAAGAGAAAAACAGGTAAAAAAATATTGACTGGAAAGATCATAGAAATGCCGTGTCATTTTATAAGGGGAGGGTAGGTCTTGTGGAAGCGTGCTGGGCTACCAATCGTTGAGTCCATGGTTCGAATCCAGCTCTTGCTAGGTCATCTTGGCCTATGTTGGACAGTTGTTTCAATCGTCCTTTCTCATTGCCGTGTCCTCCTCCTATCCTAATTAGCACACCCAAGTGCATAAACACCTGTGTAGGACGTTTTGTTTTAACAGTCAGGGAAATTATCACCAGCTGATGACAATCAATGTCCTCAGCCCCACATGACAATCACCCTAGCACTGTCATCACCCTCCCATGACACTCTCTCAGTGTCATGGCCTAGCCATGACTTTGGCAGTGCTCAAAATCATCTTTGACTGGCTATTTAAAAAGAACTACTGCAACTATCACTTCCAAACTTGGTAAAAAGTTGTATCACAGTGTCAACTAACTCTATGAATTTTGGCAGACCTATCCATTACATAATGAGGAAAAGAACCCGAAGGCTCCAGAGAAATTAGGAAATTGTCATCAGCTGCTGATGACTTTGCAGTATTTCTTGAAATTGGATAGAATTAAGTCCCGCAACTGACATGCTGCTGTTTGGTGAGGATGGCTGTAAGGTGATCAGACTTTCTTCTGAGACCCAACTGATCAACCCCACACTAGACCTGTAAGCCAGCCACTGGCTGAAAAATCGGCTGGCTGGTGGAATTGACTGGTGGCTAGCTGCTGATAGCTGCTCAGCCGGGAACTTTGGTGGTGATGGCTAGCTGAATTCTTTACCGGCTGGCTAGCGGCTGTCTGTCTGATGTTTTGACAAGAAATTCATTGAAATTTTATTTTAGAAATCTTTAATGCTTTCATCTTTTCAAAATAACAGTAATTTAACACTAACCAAATACTTTAAAGTTAAAGTATCGTTGAACATTGAACTTTAACTTAGAAATGTTAAGTTTGCTTGACAATTGGCAATTGGCAATTGCAACAGTCAGAGTATTTAAGAGTACTGTTATTCTTTAATTGTGACTGAGTGGTCTGTAACAGTTGTATAAGTGATTTCACTGCCAGTCCAATCTTTCACTCTGAAAGTAGGCCTGTAGTTAATTTTCACGAAGAGGCATAACATTGTTTGTGAAATATCATCAAATGATAGGCCTATAACTCGACGAGCCAAATTTGACATTGTAAGCTCTCAACTGATGTATTAGGCCTATTTAGACTCACCAACACTTTAGAAAAGACTTAATTACTTTAGAATATAATTTATACAATAAACACACACACAGCAGAGGCTGATTGAGTTTCTCCACTTTTAAAAATACCACAATTGCAGCAAGAGGATCAGGTGGTAGGACTCTGCTTGGGATAGGCCTGGGCCTATGCACTACAGGTGCTTAAAAGGTACAAACTTAGGCCTATTTTTAAAATGATTATATTGAAGAAAAAAAAAGTCATTACAGCCAAAGTATAATCTCACAATTCATACTTGTTAAAAACAAATTATTGTGCACAATTGTACATGTACTGATGTAGGCAGATACTCGTCCTTTGCCTTTGTTGCATTCAGTCTAACTTTCATCATTGTCCCATCAAAGAAATTCGTTGATTGCACTTGAAGGTTCACACCTGACCAAAGGGAACCCCCTTGCTTTGCATTGTATCTAATTACACTTGTAAACAGAAAGCTCTGTAATTGCCATTAGCTCAGTCAAGTGCTGTCAGGGAGCCTGTAATGCTGACCAGATACCAGAGCATAGCACTGCATGGATTAATTGCCTATAAATTTCAAATCGGCGGAAAGTCGGCGCAGACGGGTCGGCGGCGGCTGGCCAGCTATTCAAAGTGGTTAGTGGCAGCTGGCTTGCTTTTTCAGCGGCTCAGCCGCAAATTGGCGGCGGCGTACAGGTCTACCCCACACACTCAATCATCCTGTCAGGGTCAGGACTTGGCTGGAATTGCAATTGTCCTCATATGCTGGTAATTTCCCTGACTGTTTAAGGCCACGCATAATTGATTCTTAGCTTCGCGGACCCGCCGACACAATAGATTCCCTACCGATGGGAAAAAAAAATTGACATTATAAATTTTTTTTTTGTCCTACCGACCGACCCTAGAAAAAGTGCCTTGAGAGGATCCGAGAAGCTAAAGATCAATTATGTGTGGCCTAATGCAGAGTGCAGTGATTCCCATTCTCCAAGCTGTAGAATGACCAAATATGACTTTTTTTTAAATTTTGGACTTTGGGAATGCCTGCCTCATGAGCCATGAAGTTTTAATGTTTAATTTCATAAAAAATGCCAAAAATATCAGTGAGGGTGTTATGTTTTGCCTTATATCTTCATTAATCATAATTGTACAGCTACATGGATGGTACCATATGAAAGCTGATGAAAGTGTCTTTAATTTGACACCAATATATTTGTACTTTACATGACTTTAGTTGTCTCCAAAGCAAAAGGGAGGCACTGCATCTCGGTGGAAGACATAAAAATCTTCCAACAGAGTTGTTGTAAGCAACAGACAATCTACGCGAGGAGTAACCATAGTATTTAAACTATAAAGAGCAACAATATTGTGACGATCGATGATGTCACGATTGACAGCATGTGTGAAATAAACAAAATAAACACTAGCGCCGACTTCAAAGCCAAAAATCTCGGCTCTCAGAAGTGCTACAGACTTCATTTTACCACCAAAAGAATCGTCATGGACTCACAGATTGATATTTCCACTTTTCAAAGAGATCCGGAGGGTATAAATATCATCGCGGATCGCTTTTTCGTCCGACGCAAATCAGTGAATCCACAGATTTTGAACATTCCCTCCATCTTGGTTGATCACATGACCCAGAGCGCAGCAGTGCATGCTGGGAAGGCGCCAAAGTTGATGAATAGAGGTGCCGTGATTGTTTTGAATCAGTCTTTGCTGGACCACTGCTTTGTCAAGACCTCAGGAAAAAGACTCCCCAAGACTTACAGCCATTCAAGTCAAGACAGAAAATGACAGTTCAGCCAGATGAAACAGGACACCTAAGGGTTCCAAGATATGACAGCAACAAATTCCTACCATGAACTGGATATTTTTGAAAAATGATGGAAAATCTAAAACATCTGCAGAACGTGCTACCATTTTATGACATTCTGTCATAAAATATCCCACCTAAAATACCCCACCTAATATCCCACCAAAAATACCCCACCTAAAATACCCCACCTAAAATATCCCACCTTAAAATATCCCACCTACTTAAAATATCCCACCTACTTAAAATATCCCACCTACTTATAAAACCCCACCTAATACCCCACCCAAAATACCCCACCCACTCAAAATACCCCACCCACTCAAAATACCCCACCCACTCAAAATACCCCACCTTCTCAAAATATCCCACATACTCAAAATATCCCACCTGCTCAAAATACCCCACCCACTCAAAATACCCCACCTACTCAAAATACCCCACCTACTCAAAATATCCCACCTACTCAAAATATCCCACCTACTCAAAATATCCCACCTACTCAAAATATCCCACCCATCTAAAATACCCCACTTACTTAAATATCCCACCTAATATCCCACCAACTCAAAATATCCCACCTACTCAAAATATCCCACTTATTCAAAATATCCCATCAACTTAAAATACCCCACCTACTCAAAATATCCCACCTACTAGAATTATGCCCCTCTCAACTGGTGCACAGGCAGAATATTAAGTTGGAAAGCATTAAACCCATGAATTTAAACAAGAAAAGACAATTCAAATCATTTATACACAAGACTTTTCTTCCGGATTTAATTGATGCAAAATTGGAAAACTTATTCATTGTTCAATAAAGAAACATTACCAACAAGCTTGCTAGTTCGTCACAATATATATAGCACACAAAACGCCTTGAATAGAATACACTTAACATAATCACTACACTTTCCAAATCTCTTGAGTAATATATTACTTCTACAGTACACACTTCTAACTTGTTTTTCCGTAGCTTTATCATCACATAAGTTAGATGTTATCATATGACCAAGATATTTAATTAATTAATTTTATCAACAATTTCTAGCTTCCTGTTGGCTAGATAAAAATCAGGCGTAGAATACGGAAACTTTCCTGATACGATACACATACAAACAGTTTTTGTACAATTAAAAATGAGATCAGCAGTTTCACTAAACCTGTCACAGGTTTTCAACATACTTTGCAATCCACCAGCAGAAGGTGAGAATAATACTATATCATCTGCATACATTATATGATGAATTCGTACAAATACATGCATACAGTGAACATGAGGCCTGCTACAAGCAATGGAAATATTAATTGAGAAAGTCATTGCAGGGTAACTGAAGTCTTTTAGATATGTGAATAGTGTCTTAATTTGTTCAAGGAAGCTTATCGTAATTTGAACACAATAGCTCGATGAATGTGATTTTTTGAACTGTCAACTTCTGTCCCATTATAGGATTACACGAAAGCCTGCATTAGCCAATCTCTCTTTTCTGGATCTGTCTCTGGTAAAGCCATACGCCACTTACTTATCGTTAAATAAAATTGACTAATTATTCCTTACATAGTTTTGTCAATGTAACAGACATCAAGGAAATTGACAGACATCAAGCAACTCTGCCCTTCGTATAGATTGTACCTGTCATGTGTCCAAGTAGCAGTTGTCTGAGGTATCCATTTGATATAAACTAAATCCCTCAGACAAGAAGTATCTTTCAAATGCAATGATGCTGATCTATCCTTAGATGTCCAGTTACTTTTTTAACATGGGGTAAATTAAGTAGTGGTGATCTATTGATAATCATGTCATTATACATTATTTTACAGCGTAAGTTCAATCACACATAGTTTTAGACTGTGATTACAAATGATGCTGACAACTCTGGCATACTGTAATTCAAAATTTAAAATGTCAAGTTTTTTAATGCATTTTCTAACATAAGCAGCATATTTTATATAAGAATATGGAAAGGTGAAACTGATTGTCGGATTGTTATGAATCACATGAGAAAATGTACTCATAATATTTGTTTATTTTTTTCTCAAATCCAGCAATGAATTTTCTGAATAGAGGAACATTAAATACATGGTAAATGTAATTTATCAAATACTCCAATCACATGAAAATAACATTATTCAATTTGGCACCAAATTAGGTAATACATGTAAATCTTATGATCAATGCACCATGGTGATACATTTGGACAGGCAGCAAATACTTTAAATTGAGAAAAATAGGAGTTTTAGAGAAAACAAGAAGTATGTAAATAATTTAGAAATTAAGTCAATCTAATAACTATTTTACAGGCTTTCATATGGTACCACTCATGTTTTTCTATGGTTATTTGGAATGAGCATATGAGGCAAATTGTAATGCCCGACTTCAAAATTTATCCTAAAATTGACATATTTCTCAATTGAAGACTACTAAAGTCATCTAAAATACTAATATATTGGTGTCAAATTAAAGACACTTTCATCAGCTTTCATATGGTACCATCCATGTAGCTGTACAATTATGATTAATGAAGATATAAGGCAAAACATAACACCCCCTCTGATATTTTTGGCGTTTTTTTTTTACAAAATTAAACATCTAAACTTCGTGGTTCATGCGGCAGGCATTCGCAAAGTCCAAAATTAAAAAAAGTGTCATATTTGGTCATTCTACAGCTTGAAGAATGGGAATCACTGCAATCCGCAATTAAAATAAAATAGAAAGTATTTTTTGAAGCCCCTATCGTCATCCATCCATCTTGTTGATTTTCAGAATGCTGCAAGATGACCCTGAATTGTTTCAACTTTACAAAGATCTCGTTGTTAGTGGTGTCATCCCTCCCGAGGAATTCTGGGCCAATCGAGGCGAAGGAAAGGTAGAAAAAAAATTTATGAATGATTTTGATGGTTGTATACATTTTGCTCTTGCAATTTAAAAGCTCTGAAAATATGTAGCAGCACTTTGTTGTGGATTTGTGTGAATGCTATTCTTTATACTGGAGCAGTGGAGGTGTGTGTTTTCAACATGATGAGGTATTTTTGCAGTTGTCAAGAATTTTAAGACAACAACTTTTTTCTCTGATTGTCGTTTTGTTTAATTTTTCAGAAAAATGCATCCAACAACCACAAGCAGCAACTTGGTGTCTCAGCAGCATTCTTGGTAAGTAAAGCTTGGATTTTTCTCATATTTCCCCACTGCCAGCTCTAAGGCCAGACATAATTGATCTTTAGCTTCTCGGATCTTCTCAAGGCACTTTTTCTCGGGTCGGTCGGGAGGACAAAAAAAAAAGGTGAAAATTTTTTTTTTATAGGCTAATGTCAAGAAAAAATTTTTTTTTTCCATCGGCAGGAGATCTATTGCGTCGGCGGGACCGCGAAGCTAAGAATCAATTATGTGTAGTCTAAGCATGCTGCCATGCAAGTTCGTCTGCCAATCGCTGGGTCCTGGATTCTAATCCTATGTTGGACGGATGTTTCAATCATCCTTCGCCACATTGCCATGTCCTCTTCCTGTCCTCTAATTAGCCTATCGAATGCATAAATACAGGACGTAAAGCACCAATCATCCATCCATGCAAGTATGTAATGGTAATGTTTGTCAATCAATGACTGTAGTACGAGCGCACCCAGGAACAGCCTGCGGGAGTGTACAACACTCAGGGTGTCTGCCAATCCTTGAAAAGCCTCGAAAATTAATCTCAGGGTTTTCGAAGATCATCAATCCTTCAGACCTGACTGACAGTTTTTCCAGTCGGTCTGACAACTTGATCCTCTTTGTCAGACCGAATGTCTGACAACTCTGTTTGACACTTGGTAGTCAAAAATATTGGAAAAAGTTCTATTAGTAAATTTTGCAACATTCACTTTCCTGCTTCTCTAGATTATTGTTTACTTTAATTGTTGTGAATGACCTCCAAAGCCCAAACATGGGGACAATTTGTGTCTTTTAATTTTTAGGTCTGACAAGAACTTTTTCGGTCTGACAAGACTTATTTGTGTGTCAGACCGAGTGTCTGGCAGAGAACTGATGATCTTCGAAAAGCCTGTAAATAAATCCTGGAATTTGGTTTAAAAAATGCTGCAGACAGCCTTAACACTACATCAGACAAATCAAGTATTTACATTATACTATTTACATTTGATAGGCTGACATCAAACCCCAGACGGACGGATCAAACGGGATCAAGTACAACATAACCCCAGACATCATCGAAGCAATCTTCAAAACTTACCCAGCCGTGCAGAGGAAGCACGCCGAGGTGGTGCCGCACAAATTGACTGAAGCTGAATTCTGGACGAGGTTTTTCCAGAGTCACTACTTCCACAGAGATAGATTGAACTTCTCAAACAAAGATCTCTTTGCCGACTGTGCCAAAAATGATGATGAAAGTGAGTATCCTTCAAAATTTTGAAATGAAATTATGAAGATATTTTATTAATTTGTTTCCTGCAATGAAAATAAAGATCCTTGATTTCGTTCCCAAGGTCCTTAATATTTCTAATATTTCTAAAAAGTCCGTAAAAATGGGGGGGGGGGAGGGTTGGTCTAGTGGTAGCGTGCTGTGCTGCCAATCGCTGGGTCCAAGGTTCGAATCCAGCTCTTGCCGGGTCACCTGGGCCTATGTTGGACAACTGTTTCAATCATCCTTCACCTCATTGTCGTGTCCTCCTCCTGTTCTAATTAGCCTACCAAGTGCATAAATACAGGATGTAAAGCCCCAATCTTCCATCCATCCATCCTTTTAAAAAAAAAGAGGGTTTGGAAAGACCTGGAAATGTCTTCGAAAACTGCAAAAAATTAGATGGTCCTATCCTCCGATGAAGTCCTTGAAAATCCATTGCTATATGTGACCTGCTCCACCAAAATGGGTTCAAAGTCGGCCAGCTATCATATTAAGTTGTGAAAGTGACTTTGTTCTACTGGAATTTGGCTTTAAAATGATGTTTCATTTGTCTTGATATCTCCATCCAATCCAAAGATATGGCACCTCAAACACTGATGATACGAAACATCAAACTTTGAGAAAATGGCATTCGAATTTCCCGCCATTACAATGAAAGAACTATGCAAATCGAGAAGAATGACCAATTTAGCTAATTTAAAATCAGTTTTTGGTTAAGATGGTGTTAAATAATCAAAGCAAATTACTTTTGCTAAAACGTGGTACCAACAGCTAAAAAGCATCAAAATGTGACCTTTTGACACATTTTGCTCTTTTCTGAAAAATACAGATTGCCTACTTTGAACTCATTTTGGTGGAGCAGGTCACATATGTTCTCAAAACGAACAGAATTGCATATGTGAGAGAAGTAGTTTCAAAAATGTGTGAAACTCCTTGAAATTTTATCATTTCCATTCTAGAATATCCTTGTAAAGCCCTTGAATTCATTTTTAAAATTTTGCGTTAAAACCCTATAATTTTTTGTTAATCATCTGTATGAAATTACTCATGAACGTGTGTAATTGTATCAAAATATCGGCCATTTATGCAAATGTAGTTAAAAATGTCTGCTTATTTTCTCTCACAGTCATGAAAGCAGAGTTGGACAAGAAACTTGGGGACCAGTTAGTGGACCTGACAGGAATGTCGGACGCTATGCAGGGAGAGGGTTACGGCCAGGACAATGAAGAGAGGGCTCAGGTCGGCAGTAATCCTGTGAATGCTTCATTAATTAGACGTTTCAACCAACACTCCACGATGGTTCTCAAAGTCTGCAGTTCTGTGAAGAATTCAGGTGGGTTGTAATCTGAAAATTAAAATCATTTAGGTTATCGTCATGGTTTTCATTGGGTGAAATGCCATATCGTAAAGGTGGCTGGAACTTGTCTTCTTGAGTGTATCCACTAAGTAACTCAGCTAGTATCTAATGAGTTTATAAATAAGTGCTGTTTAAGTACATCTTTTTAAACGGAGTAAGCTTGATCAAGTAATCACATATTTAAACAGAAGTTAGTTCTGAAATCCTCGAGTCACATGACACCACATCATCAAGATCGTCATGTGACCAGGCAAACTTCAAACAATCAGAACTGAGGAAGGGTAATATATATATGTTGTGAGTAAACCCCAAAATCTCCACAATTTCCGAAATCTTGTTACTCCTGAAAGGAAATTGTCTGTCAGTGTCAGCTTCTGTTGAAACTTCATTAATTAATGGATATCTTAGTATTATAACATGTTAAGAACTGACAACATTGAAGTAGATCGTGCTGTTCCATAGCTTATTACATAATAATTTTGTTTTCTTGTATTTGTAGCTAATTCCATATCATCGTCTTCATCTACACCTACAAATTCAGCCACAGCATCAACATCCAATTCACATGAAAATGGGACGTCAAATTCGAGCAAATCAGCTGTGGGTGAACCTCCTCCCAAAAAGGTGTGCAATATTCTTTTATTTCTAAAACTGTATTTTCTGGATAAAGATATTAGTTATTTGTATGTGTCTGAAGCCAAATTTGCTGTTGTCATTTTGAAGGTGGCCCATGTCACGTCATCTAATAAGTTATTTTTTAATTAATTTGAGGTGTACACATGTATGAATATAATGTGTCATATGATGGAATGTGATAACTGCACTATGTCAAGTGAGCAAAATAATACTGTGATTGCATACTGTTGTTAAAAAACAAATAGTTCTAGAGTGTCTTTCAAAGAAAAGTAACTAATATCCATTATGATGAAGTTGAGTTTTAAAATAGTGACTAGTGAGCGGTTGAACCATCCACAAATCTTGACTTTCTAAGTTGAAGTGAAATTTATTTTTCCTTTCCAGGCAAAATTATTAGAAAAATTGGAAATAGAAGATTTGGCAGTGAAGGAAGGCAAAGTGGAGGGACCTGCGTTAAAATTGAAACACTTAGACAGATTCCTTCAAGGGCCGACTCCCATGATGGGCTCAGAATATAATACGACTCAAGACGTCCTAGCAGCTTGCCAGGCTTCTACTTACGAGGTTATAGGGTGGCGGCCTAACTTAGATAGGGTAAGTTGTATTGGGTTTATTGATTTTTCGTGAATTTTTTATATTTCATTTGCTGTTCTAGAAATGTTTTGTTGTTGAAAATGTTGCGTGGTCCCAGCTGAGAATGTAGTGAACTTATCAATTGGACAATTCTGCCTTAAATTCTGTTGTTCCTTAAACAGATTATTTCCAAGAGAATAAGCTAGTTTTCCCATTTCTTTGTGTTTCTCTCCTATTTAAAGACTGTTAATCACAGAAGAGTCTCTTTGAAATTTAATTATTATTAGGTGCAATCACAGATTACATTTGAATATTTATAGATTCTATCAACTGCTTTATCAAAATATGCAAAGTTTGCTGTAGATCTTCTGCATTTGCTGATTGCTTCTATATCTTTTTTCTAGGGCTGCACGATAATAGGCTGAGATGCAATATGCGATAACTATGTCTTCTATCATGATGTCGATAAATTGTACGATAAATTCACAAGCAATAGATTTACCCATAAACTCGCAAAATGTAGTAAAAAGTTTGAATTTCAGGAGAAGAAATTCCCATTTTTGTGCAAAAATGTAGGAAGATTTTAAAATTTATTTATCGCCCCTTTATGCGATAACATTATCGCCCTACTTGATGTCGCGGTAACGATAAATTTGCGATTAATCGTGCAGCCCTACTTATTGCTATCATCTCATTCTGTTTGTCTTGCTTGCATTTTCAGTGTTTACAAAATTCCAATGCATTATCGATATTGGGTGATCTCTCTCCCGGTGGCAAACTCATGAAAGGGCATACTCAACAGCAGTTACATGGTGAGATATATAGTTTTAAAAATGAAGTCTCTTTTAATTGGTCAAAAATATAATCTTGATGCTAAGTAATTTAGCAGACATAGAAGTGTAAGTCTTAGTGTAATTGTGATATGCAAATGGCACTAAGTTATGAGAAGAATTACATTTGGTTGAAAAGGTCTACTTCAACGTTATTGTTTTTTAAAAGAGCAAAATAATTTCTAAGAAGTGTGTATTTAGAGGATATTTGTATGTAAAATAATCCACTCCATCGCTTCCTCTTTTGTTTTTGCCATGAGCCTGTAAATTATTTGTCATTGAAACATTTTCGCCTCTATTTACAGAGGTTGTACCCAGTGATATTCAAGCAGAGATGAAGAACCTGTACAACGCCTTGTGTGAATTATTACGGCATTTCTGGGGCTGTTTTCCTGCCACAACCCCAGCCCAGGAAGAAAAGGTATATATCTCGTTTCATCCCGTCTTCTCACTTTATGTTAGCTAGAAACATAAGAAACATGTTGTTGTTGGTTTTGGCTCAGTGGTTGCGTGCTGGGCTGCAAATCGCCGGGTCCAGCCCAAGGTTCGAATCCAGCTCTCGCTGGGTCACTTGAGCCATGCTGGACAGCAGTTTCTATCATCCTTTGTCTCATTAGCATGAACTTCTCCTGTCCTATTTAGCCAACAAAGTGTATAGATAAAGGATGTAGAGCCCCAGTCATCCATCATTGTGTGTGCAGTTTACTTAATTTGCTCTTTCCGTTCATTTCAGGCTGTGAAAATGAGGTCCACACTCGAGAAATTCCAGTTGACCAAATTGAATGTTTTCCGTGACAAACTGCAATCATTTCATTATGCACTTAATGTGAGTACACTGATTTAAGTACGTCCATAAAAAAATTATTTAGCTCATCTGTAAAATCCAAATAAACTCTGGATAGTTTGGTATTTAAAAAGACTTTTATGCCTACAATCCGCCATTTAAAATAATAAATAAAAATTTGAGTATTATTTCCAAGGTGACCAACGTCTCAATAATTTTGACACAATGCAAAAACAACAGCCCATATATAACATTCAAGTGAGCATATTAGATTTGTTGGTTTCAATTCAAAAGATTAGTTAACTGACCAAAATTTTAGGAATATATATATGGAAGATTGAAATATTATTTGAAGGAGAAATGCTATTTATATTATGTTTGGTCATTTTTTAACACTGTTTGGTCTTATTGAACTGAAAAATTTTGTTTGTCATTGTAGTTCTAAAATAAATATTGTATGTTTCAGCTCATTGGCCATATGGAGGACATGCTAGGGGCAGCTTATAACAAATTCAGCGTATGGCAACAGCGAAAAATGAACAAGAAGTCATGACAATAGTGTCTGGGGATTTATCGGGGGTAGTTTCAATATATATTTTTTTCAATACATATATATATATCAGTTGTTGAGGCAGTGTGACTGTGTTCATGAATTATTATGTTCCTTGAGGCTAAGCCTCCATATTATTATTACCAAGTTACCAAATTACATTGTCAGTTTGAGCCATGATGATATCATGTTTTTGTAAATTTGCAATAAGAAGAATTTCTTGTACGTTTTCCACGTTAATAAAATTATGAAAGTCAATTTGTTTTTTAGTGTTACTTAGTTGTGGTCTGGTTTCAATGGTGCAGTTCTTGAAGTTGAGTTCTATCTGTTACATTTGATGATAACATGCGTGGAATTGTTGACACTCAATGAAATTGGATTATTAGGTAGTGGAATGCTTATTGGTTAAAGCATCCCTTAATTTCTGTGGTGAAAATCCTTTAAATAGGCCACACTGGTGCTGATTTGGGGTTACAAAATCGCTGTCTTGTTTTTAAAAGACAAGTTTAGTGGCAGCTTGATAGCATGGTTGAGGTTTTTCCTGAGGCTTTTGAAAGTTTTGCTCTCGTCAGATGCTATTCAGGGTGCCCACTCCTCCTATATTTCCTATAATTCCTATATTTTTTAAGGCCTCCTTTATTTTGGAAAAATTCCTATAAATTCCTATATTTTTCAAGATATTTCGCGCGTGTATGCACGGTTTTTTTTCTGCGATACAAAGGTTAAGCGTCTTGTCCCCCAAATATATGAATTTTTAGACATGTTTTTGCCACGACACGAAGTTTTCGGCTTATGGTGGAAGCGATCCCGTGATTTGCCGATGGTTTCGCTGTCGAATATTTCCTATATTGTACTATTAAAACAGACGAAAACCTCCCATATTTTCCTATATTTTACGGTAAAAAATTCCTATATTCCTATAAAATTTTGTCCGATGTTCGGTGGGCACCCTGGCTATTGAAAATTTTTGAAGTATGGTTGCATGGTGTGAAATTGGGAAGGTGCAATGTTTTTGGGCATCACGGGTTTACCAGAGTCCTAAGAGTCCTTTATATACTTGAGAAATTATAATTACAAAGGGATGCATGTATACGGTTGTTCAGGCAAATGACTGGAAGGGATCTCGACATATATATATCAACTTGAAAATTTCTTTGATGTACATCCTGACCTGAAGCTACCTTAATACCAGTAAAGAACTTGTCATGAAAAATCGAACTTTTGTCATGGAACCATCAATGGAATTTTGTTCTTTCTATCTTGTGGGCCATGTTTTATGATCTCGATCATCTCATTTTCCAAGGAGTTTTCTCTGTTGCTTATAGGCCTAAGCTGCTCACTTTTAAAAATGCACACTTCTTAAAAGAGACATAAATTGCATAATTCCCAAGAGAACTTGTTTATTTCCTAATGTTCGTATTAACTGCTTATCTAAAGATTGTGAAAGTTTGAAGAAAATCTAGATGGTTCACAAAGAGCCAGACTCAATTTTGCAAGGTCATGGCAAATTTGGGATTCACAAAATTAAATGAGGCTGCAATGAGAAGATTAGGAAGCATATGCACATGTTAATGATTTTAAAATGTCAACGAAGATGTCCACCAAAATTTCATTGAAAAAAAAAGTTGCGTATTGGGCTTATTGTCCAAGCTTATGTCTCGAAAAAGGTGTGTCAAACAAAATGTGAAAATCACCAAATTGGCCTAAAGGTTCACCCAAACCAATGAAATGCCATTAAAGTGGCCAGGGGGACCATCTCATTATGCAAAAATTCCAGGCATTGACTCTGATGAACATAATTCGAAAATTTATAGACCTATATTGCAGAGTGGTCACCTGAAAAGGCGCCAGAGGCCTCTTGGAGGAGAGACCTCAGCTCACAAAAAATCTCTGAGAGGTCTTGCAATACCTCTTCAAGATATCTCTGAGAAGAGTTTTGTTTTCATATTTCCTGGGTATTAAACCAGTTATTTATGGAAGAGAAGTGAGAAGTTCTATCGATAGCAACCTGCACTCTAAAATCAATTTAGATTATTTTTTAGAATTACATTTTTTCAACAATAAGGTTGTTTTTGCCTAGAAGTTTGGTTTTTTGGGTCCTTGGAATTCATTCCAAGACCATTGTCATCAGATTCATTTCCTGTCTGCAGACAAGGTTGGTGTACACACAAAAACATTTCACAGACAAAATGACAACCCAAACTGATGTGCCCAGTGATTAAAATGGTACTTCTGCATCTCTTGCTACAATAGTGCGCTTCTCAGTGCTTTAATTGACTTTCATTCAACATATTTATTCTGATAGCTGTCAACTCTTCACTCAAAAACTGGTCCTGAATATTTGACTGTGCTGCCCTCTTGTGCGTGGTGACAGCATACCACATTACCACAGTTTCATTCAGGTTCATTTCAGAAATAAAGACAAAACAATGTAACTTTCTTATAATATCTAATGGTGGCTCAGGCCTAAACCAAGGACCCTATGCATGCATTGCATGCTATTTTTTATTCCATTTGTGGTTGCCATACATTTTGGTATTAAAACAAACCCTAACATTTTGGAATGACATGGAGGGCAAAGATTTTTGTATTAGCTTTATTTTTTAGGCCTGTACATATCCTGAATCCTCTGGGGGTGATGCACAGAGAAATCCATGGTTTTCAGTGATCTAGAAATTCATCTTTGAGCAAAATGATGCTGCAGGCCTGCAAGTAGTTCAGAACCAATGCAACCTGGATTACAGCAGGGTGTGCTGCAAGGAACATAGCTTAGCCTGTGTCTATTCTTAATATGCATTGGCCCAATTGCTTTTCGCGCCTACCACAATGCAAGCCTCAACTGCTAACAGCCAGCATCTACCTCATTGCATGGCCTATTGCCCAGTTTACAAGTTTCCTTGATAGATGCCATTGTAAACAACAACAAGAAGCAAACACTGGTCTCTCATCTCCCTGGTCTTCAATGCTTTCCACATAGACATGTTTTGAGGGATTATTTATTTATTTCAATTTAACATCATTTAAATGCCATGGTGATTAATTGAAACCATTCCTAAATGTCAGGGATTATGTATTATAATTGTGGGATGATCAGCCCAGTTATTTTGACCATGGCTCAATCAGGATAAATACTGGATAAATATAAAAAGAGCAGAAACACAGCCCAAGCAACAAGTCTATACCTGCCACAAGAATAGCCAGAGGACTATACAGTCGACCATAAAACATGCAGGCCAACTTTCTCTATGAGGTGACTCTGACCAGAGACGATGTGAATCAACCATGGGGATTTTCTATGGCCGGCGGTCGACAAGTCTTTAGGCATCTTTACGTTTCGAAAGTAAGTGAAATGCGTTATTAAATTTGATTACGGATGATTTCATAATTGTACACTACACACTGAGACTGAATGTGCATTTTTCTCTAGGACATGACATTGTTTTCAATAGTATATTCAATAGAGAAAGAGTAACATAAAAAACTTTTGACATCACTTTTCCCTAGATAGAAACACATGTCCTAGAAAAAAAATTCCATATAGTCTCAGTGTCTACAAATATGAAATCATCTGTAAGATAATTATCAAGTGCAAAATAGTTATAATTTTATGCAGAATAACCGAAATAATTGAGATTTGTTTTGTATATAAATGTTAGATCTAGATGTAGGTAAGAACAATTGCAGTTGGTATTGGTAGTAGATATCTCATCGCTGGGTCTCGGGTTCAGTTCCGCTCTGGCCAGGTCATGGTCACCCCTGTCTTATGTTGGACATCAGTTTCAACCAATCTATGCCTTATTGCTGTCCTCCTGCTGTCCTAATTAGCCACAAAATGTATAAATACAGGATATGAAGGTCCAACCATCCATCCATCTATCAGTGTGCCTGTAGATGCGGCTGGTTCTAAAACAAATTAGGTAATGACATCATGAGTTTTTGTTTAAACAATCATCTTTGAAAGTTTGAAATTAATGCATGATTACTATGTTTTGATAGAAGCTTTAAAATGCTGAAGTTAATTGATCAGTATCTTTTTATCAGTAAAATAGTGCCAATTGGCCTAAACATCAGACTACAATGTGATACAGAATTGTTACTTAGTGTAAAGGTCAACTTTTTGGCCAATAGCTTTGTGAATGGCTTGAGTGAATATGAAGCATGTAGGTGACTGCCAGACTGATTTACATCACAGTGTAGATAAAAATATATCACGACACAGAAGTGGAGATGCATACTAATTGCATAGACACAACATAATAATTATACAATGAAAGATAAGACAATTATAGAGGCAATAGTAAATGTAAATGGAATATCCGTACCGGAGCAAATTGGGCAACCCTCTCAAAGTCGGTGAGGTGAATACTAAAAAATTTGGGCGATTAAAGGAGGCAAAAATTCGGCCCGATGATCAAAAAGTATCACTGAAAACGAAAATCGATGGATCCCAAGATACACCATTTAAAATCGTATAAAATCTGGATAAAAAAATTCAGTCAGATATTCGACAACCCAAACAGTTACCCTGTGGTGGATTCCAGAACCTTTTTTAAAGATTGTTAGGTAAATTTATGTATGGACATTAATACATTAGATTTGTTCACTTGTTCAGATTTGACATCATTTGAAATCAGATTGGTTTACTTATTCAGATGTGACATCATCTATAAATCAGATTGGTTTACTTACTTAGATTTGATATATTCTTTAGATCAGATTAGTTTACTTATTCCGATTTTGACATGATTTATAAATCAGATTGGTGTATTTATTCCGATTTTACTTCCTTTTTTTAACCATACTGTTCACTCATTAAGATTGACATCATTTATATTTATATATACATGTATATCAGATTGGTTTACTTATTCAAATTTGACATCATTTATAAATCAGATTGGTTTACTTATTCAGATTTGACATCATTTATAAATCAGCTTGGTTTACTTATTCAGATTTGACATCATTTATAAATCTGATCAATTGGTTACTTATTCAGATTTGACTTCATTTATAATTCAGACTTTTATAAATCAGATTTGACATCATTTATAAATCAGCTTGGTTTACTTATTCAGACTTGCTGTCTTTCTTTCAGATCCTGAGAGGCACAGCAGCAGAGGGCAAGCTGGAGCCAGGAGAGGTGGTGGTTGGAATCAATGGTTATGATGTAAGGACATCAACTCTCCTGGATGCCACCAGTGTGGTCAAACATGCAGGCTACCAACTGGTCCTCATTCTTGATAGGTTGGTATTTTGACTTAGGATTTACAATATTAAATATATATCTGAGCAAATTAATTTGTAATGTTCGGTGACATGTTCCTCAAAATATTGGTCCTTGGCAGTGGTTGTAATTAGGTCAATCTTTCATGTACCCTGCAAGAAGCTATTAAAGCTGTAAATGTGTTCAAAATAAACAAGTATTTGGTATATTTTGCTCAAGATAGATAGATAGAAGGTAGATCATTGTCGGGTTCCCTCCGGTTGGGATCTAACTGACAAAAATGCATGTTAGAACCCTCCAAATCAGTGTCTGACTTATACATACATGTATATCCATCATTTCCTGCTTCTTTTTCAGGAGAGACATGAACAAAGTGGTTGTTCTCCACACACCAGAGGGACCTTCATCCTGGTAATATGCCGGAGTGCCACCTTTCGACAATATTAGGAACTTGTAACAAGAAAGAAATCTGAAGAATGTGCCAAAGAACAGTTACTGTTATTTCTCAAGAACCAAGTCAAGATTGTATATTTTTTTCTTATATTTTGTAATATTTTGTAGCAAGTGATATCTTGGCCATCAGACGTTGTTTGCTACTTGCATTTATAAGAATTCGGAACATTTTTATGGCCATCCGCCATTTTGGAATTATCTGCAACATGAGACTTGAGCAATTTGTGATACAATGGAAATAAAATGATACTTGAACAATGAATGGTACTTGTCTTTAGTAGCAATGTACTCGGGCTGATGGAAAAACAACATAAGTCACTCTTTGACAAAGGCGCCAAAGATAGGAATGGATAACCGCCGTTCTAGATTTTGGATAAAAAGTAGTCCAAATACATTTGGAGATAAGACAAAAAACCTCGCTGGTTGAGATCAGTGTAGTTTCTAAATCACTGGTTTTGGAGTCAAAATACTTCTTGTATTGTCATATTATGGTAGAAGTATATATGTCATTCGCCACGGTAGAGGGAATATGTGATTTATCAACCGAGGGCTTCTGGCCAAGGTATGATAAACACAATATTCCTGATCCCATGGTGAATAACTGGCTTATACTATAAGACACTCAGTTACATGCTACGATAAGTAGACAACAAAGAATATGGGAATTATCACAATGAGATACTGGCATGTGATTGGCTGACAGAGGTGTCCAATGGTGTAATTATATGGTAGACCTCATAAATAATGTTGCAACATGACCAGTGCTTCATCTCAGAATCTGATGGCATGTGGTGCAGCAAGATGAGTCAATATGGCATCAGGTCATGACTTTTGGTAGAATCCAGAGATCAGGTTTCACAGATGTTTACACATCTATCATCTATGAGAAGAAGGACATCATCTTCAACAAACAGTTTATGTCTGGAAACCACCACCTGATATGATTTTAGGGTCCCTTATGAGTAGCCTAACAACACTGCTTGAGTACAGTAAGCAGAAGGAAAACCAATAGTTTGTCCACACTCTAACAAATTTCAGACAAAATTGGTTTTTTAATTCAAAATGGTTTTTTGAAAAACCGAATTTCAATGCAAAAAACCAACATGGATTTTTCAGAGTGCATCTGGGAATATAGCTTGGTGCAAATGGTTTAAACTACATGTATTGTCTAGCACATCACTAATGTATATTGCAAGATCTAGCACTTGTGTAGATCAGTGATGGAAATGGGGGGGAGCTCGAGGGAGCTGAGCTCCCTTGACCGAAAAACAGGGGGAGCTGTACCCTGCTACAGCTCCCCCAATGAGCAGTGGTGAAATTACATTTATCATGTTATTTTTTCAGTCCCCATGGTATTTTTAGCCTTAATTATGCTCTGGTGGAAGAATTCTTTCCCTTTTAAAAATTTGGAATGGCAAGCCAATGCCGCGCACAAGCTGAGAGCTCGGACCCTGACGAAAATTTTCCATTTCCATCACTGGTTTAGATGCCATTTCTAGCACACTTGTCCGCATGCAAGATCTGGCATCTACACAAGTGCATGTAGACAAGTGTGCAAGAAATGGCATCTACACAAGTGCTAGATCTTGCATGTAGACAATTATGCTAGATAATGCATCTACACAAGTGCAAGATGTTCTAGATGCTGCAAATTGTGATGATTAGAAACTACTCAATGGGTTCATGGACCATGCCAATGTAGAAAGCCTCGAGTAAATGTGTAATATTTGTCTCTTCCATCTTTTCGACTGAAGTTTGAATGAATGGTCTAAAATCTCACTCAATTATGCGCAGGATGTTAAGTTTTTGATATTACCTGGGTATTCAGATTGTCCGGAATGTCTAAAAAATCGTCTGAAGCAAAGAGCGATACTACATACCCCAGTCTCCCCTACTCTTTTGCTATGCCTAAAGTTAAGTGATACGGTACTGTACAGTTTCCACAATTTCCTACAATGTTCTGCATTTTTTCATGTTGTATGCTATCTTTTGATGCAGATTAAGTGACATAATTTCATTCTCAATTTAACTGAAACTTTTTGAAAGAGACCAATTACACAATAGGGCCTAATTAATTCCATAATTTCACAATTTTTGAATAGAAAAAGTTCTAAAAAGAAGAGAAGAAAAGCAATAAGTTAATTGCTAAATAGTCCAAGTCAGCAGCATGTAACTCTGTGTAACTGCATCATATAAACATGTCTGGTGCAAGCAGTTAGTACTAGTACATGGGTACAACATGTCTATAGCCTACATGCTAAAGAAATGAGTGCAGCTGATGGCTGCAGCTAGGAGCATCCATACTGCACTACCTGAAGATGCTGATGTGTAAGTTGACTTAGTTGAGGGAAGGTATACCTGCCTACCCCCTCCCCCATCCTCTTCTTAGTTCTTACCCCTCTTCCTCCTGCCCCTCTCACCCCCTCTATTGCTCTAGTTACCTCAGTTCGGCTGCAGCTCTTTCTATTTATAGCTTTCCCCGAATTTTCTAGCCAGCAGACTGCCTGCTTGTTAGCTCAGCATCTTTGGTTTGGATCCCATGACCTTCTGCTAGTTGGATTAGAGTTATTCCTCAAAATGGCTGCTCCCATGACTATCCAGCTCCACAGAAACGACTCCATGACATCGTGGGGATTTAGGCTACAGGGAGGAACCGATTTTAGGGCTGAATTATCTGTCAAGAAGGTAAGAATCAGTGCATTGATCACCCACTCATGAGCAAAGTTGTGAAGTTTTGATTGTAACACAGACAACATGTTTCTCACACCTCTGAGGCTTTGAAGTTATAATAATTTAATTGTGGTTTTCTTGCATTAACAGATTGAGTTGTACAAAGTGTGATAATCAGAGTGGTTTGAATATCACCATAGTTTAAAAATAACTACTAAGCTACCTGCCAACTTTTCACAATTGTTTTCAACACCCAGACTGTTTCTCACACCTTTGTGGTCGTGACGAAATCCATGTATTTATACATTGATCATTACAAAGGTCTATAAAGTTGATGATCAATTGATCTATTTAAAATTCATACAATTATTTGCAATACTTGCATGTACCAGATGTTAAGATTACCTGATATCCATGCTGTCTTGATCTTTCAAATAGTAAATTTTATGTTTGTAATTTTTGGCTCTCAGCTACTCTGCACTGTCTACCTAACGCCTTTGTATTTTTTTTAGTTTGATGACCAAACAAAATTTGACAATATATAATTAAATTCAACAATTTGGCAATTGCTTATAAATGTTAGTGATATCACTTAAATATAAGGAGCTTCTTTGTCAGGCTGTCAGCTACATTGGCTACATGAAACTGCAGATCAAAGTAGGCTCAATGCCAAAGGTGTAGAAGATCACTTTGAGTCACTGACCTGTGGGAAGTTAAATCTTTGTAAACAAAATACCAGAAACATTAGTAAGTTACATTACATAACATTCTTAAAATTCAGGATAAGATATAACTTATTTGAAGCTCAGGATGAAGACAGACTCGATGCCAAAAACATAGATCAATTTGAGTCACTGACCTGAGAAGTTTGAATAGATGTAAACAAAATACCAGAAATGTTACACAGTATTCTAAAAATTCAATATAACTATAAAATAAGATGTAACTTGTAAGATATAACTTGAATGACGTAACTGTCTATCTCTCAGTGAAACAAGAAACTTGACAGCCATGTTGTGAAAAACTGGTTACCTAGGCAACAGGAATTCGGCCAATGTATACTTCCATGAGTCTAAAATACTATCCTAAACTACTATCCTGAGTTACTACCCTGTGTCTGATTGTAACTACCATGGTGCCTCCTGCATTCCACATAGTTATTGGTAATAACAAGACACTAATGATGTCTGTAAAATTTGTAAAATTTTAACCAGACCTTAATTGCTTCCAGTTATTGCTAATAAACTTTTAATGACGTCAGTAAAATCATGTCTGACATTGGAACCAAGGTTGAAATAATTACTCGACATAATTAGACATGTAATGGTATTATTTAGCTGAATACTATTTTAAGAATAATTGCTACAGAAAACTATTATTAATTTAATAAACCAATGATTTTCATGGAGTGCCACAAGGAGCTGTAATGAAGCCAATTGATGCAATGTGGCAGTGATGAAGAGTATTTGCGTCAACAAAATGCCACAATGATTAAAATTACTTCATTAAAATACATTAAATCATGATGGCAATTAGATGAAGTGAATACTTTTCATCATTGGTAAATGTCTTACATGATAGGCCTAATATTATGCTAAAATTGTGTGACTAAAATAATTTAAATTGTCTCTCACATGACTGTGGTTCTGTTTATATATTGTGGGTCAAGGTCTCAAACAATAAGATGGTCTACTTTACACACAGTCATAGGCCTATAATGATTTAAGCTTTGATGTATTTATCAATCAATCAATCAATCAATCAATCAATCAATCTATCTATCTATCTATCTATCTGACCAGACCTGCTTTGCTGAAGGCCTTGCCCGCATGGGTTCGAACACGGGATGGAGAACCCAAAATTTTCAGTGGCCCCTCCTGAGCAAAGTCCCAGCTGGATGTCGTTCAGATGAGACATTAATTTTGCATCCCCTTGTATCAGTGTCTGTGCTGGGCTAGTAAAAGATCCCTCTCATGGGGTAGATCTGCAACATGTTGCAGACTCCTGTTCTCTCTTCCATTGCATCTTGTGAATGCCTAGAGCTGGGCTCAGGTGGCTGTATTTACGATATCTAGCCTATCTATTTATCTATTGCGGGGAGCATCAGCTTAATTAGTTTGTGAAACTTTAAACCTCCAATCGCTGAATCCCAGGTTTAAATCCAGCACACCTATCCATCAATCCATTTTTTAAATTGTTCATCTATCTATCTATCTATCTATCTATCTATCTATCTATCTATCTATCTATCTATCTATCTATCTATCTATCTATCTATCTTTATTTCTGTGGCTATCTATAATGTGAATGTACATTCTAACTCTGGCATACCACAAATATTTATCAAATATATGACCTAGAAGTTGAAGGCCATATTATTATCCAATAGCATGTGAGGAATTTATGGAATATATGAAATATCATAGTCTGCTACATAATTATTATCAATCATATGGAGGTCATATTTTTAAATTGGTGTATGGTTTGATGTTATGTAACTATATCTGATATGATGATGGATGGTTTTGGTTGGCAGGTCCTGTTTTTCTATAAATTGTCATAGGCAAAGCAAATGAAACATTTGAATTAAACTAAAATACTTTTTACAAATAATTAATACAACTTAAATTTTACTTTTATGAGTGAAATTCAGATCTTTTTCAGGTTCAAATTTTCACGAAAATTAAAATCTGGTCTTTGAGAAAAGAAATTAATTCTACCAAGTGCCTCCGTGGCCGAACAGTTAGAGTGCCCGCGCTTTAATCCAGTTAGGCTCTCAGGGCGTGGGTTCGACTCCCACTCTCAGCACTTCGCTAACTGAGATGCCCGAGCCCATGGGACGTTAAATGGAGGAGGGTTGTATCCAGTGTTCTATACTGGGGCAACTGAAAGACACTGCACATCCCAGAAATAATAGGGTATGTGGCAGACTCCCAGCCTTACCATCACTCATCCATCATACGGCGGTCGCCATGCTTGTAGAGGGCACTGACCTTCTAGAGTCTAGAGCATTAAGAAGATCTGAGCATAGAGGACCTAAATACAGGACCTGCGTTCAGTAAATACTTGATACTACTTGATACTAAATCTCAAGACTCAAAGAGGTTAATGTTTGCAGTCTGTAAATTTGTTATGCAAGAAGAGTGGATTTTGCAATGTGAAAATGGCCCTTCGTGAGTCATAATGCTGTTCATTAAATTTTGTCATGATCATACCCAATACTTTCAATGCTAATTTGATTTAAGGAGACTAATCCTACTAGTTGGTGACAGCCAAACGAAAGGATTATATGCAATGCCACTGATTGCTACTCTAAAATCAGTTATGACAAATCAAATGGCTTTCTCTTGATCATGACTAATCAAACGTCCTCTATAATGGTTCCCATGTTATACATACATGTATGTACGTACAATGATGACACATCATTGGCTGCCATGAGTCACGAAGTTCATTTTTCGAAGTGAAATGGTCCTCCTTTTTTTGCATGACAAATTTGAAGACTGTACTAGTCAACATAATAGATAAAAGCATACGGACACACTTTATGACAAGTCAGGAATGTTAATACACCCATGAAACCATTGTCTGACATTCACCAAAGACTACATGTTTATGAGATGTTAAGCCTAGAACTATGCAGACAACAGTTTGGCAGGCACTACCTTGGCTTTTGGTTGTGCAATGTTGAGTGTGCAGTGCCATGGCTGCTCAGTGCTCACTGAAATATTCTGTGGGATAATGCTGTACTTGCACATTTCTCTATCTACTGAGCTTTCTGTTATCTGAGGAATTGTGTCATAGTTCAGACTGTCCTTTCGTCCCTGAAGCAAGATATGTGACAGATGTAATTTTAAAAGGATTTCAATCATCTCATTGGATTCTCTGAGACTTCTTAGTGGCACATGAAATTCATGTCACAGTGGCCAAGAGACAAGATAGTAATAAATATTTTTCTGCAGTTTGGTTCATAGATAATTATAAATGCAAAATGGCTATCAAAACTTGAAGGAGCTTCAAAAAGGTCCTCTCATTTTCAACTGGTCAGCTTCAAGGGTTGGGTCTAAAGAAAAAGTTTTGCGAACAAATCAGAATGCGATAATCTTATAATAAAACTTAATGGGAGTGTGGTTCACATCAATGAACCTCATGAATGTCAGGTCGCGGAAGAATAGAACACGAGTCCGAAGGACGAGTGTTTATTCTGCAGCAGACCTGACATGAGTGAGGTTCATTGCTGTGAACCACACTCCCATTAAGTTTTATTTATATCCCACAATAAAAATAGACCTCTAGTAAAAATAATTAATAATTTCAAGAGGCACTATTTTGTTTGAATGGCCACAAAAAGATCCCTAGTAACCACACCGACCAATCAGAGCGTCAAAACATTGTGACGTCATCACTTCACTGCCCATTGTTTACATAACAACATCAGATAATGAGATGCATGTGGTTCACAACGATGAACCACATGGTGTGAATCACATGGTTTTTTGCCAGAACTTCACTGCCTATTGTGGGATATTTATAGATAATTAATTGAAATTTTTAGAATTTCAGCGGTCAGTTCGAACGTCTATGTTTAATGGTTCATATTTTCTTGAAATAAATCAAGCACCAAATGTTTATGCTTAAATCATTTGAAAGATGGAAAGAAGCCTCTCTGGCCCTATAGCTCAGCCAGTAGAGTGCTCACCTCGCAAGGGAGGGACCGGGTTCAATCCTCAGGCTGGCCATCATGTCATTCCACTACGTCGTCGGTCGCGTCAAAGTCGTATATCGGAGGTGCCGTGGGCCCAACTGGAAACAAGTCACTGACTTAGCTTGGCTACCCACGTTAAATAAAAGTACATTTACCCCTATGAACCATTTTGTCCAAAAAAATTGTCAGACTGAAGGAGGGTTAAATGAGTTTTAAAAATCTGTCTTCTCCGTTCACAGCGCTCCTGAATATCATGCAAGATTTTCAAAATATATACCGAAAAATTTACGAATGTAGTGTGAAAGTAGAAGGTCTCAGCTTCGTATCGATGTAAAAATTAAAATATTCTGTTGGGGAAATTTTGAGATATTTGAGTTTTTATTTTTTTGTTTATCACATGCCATTTCAGACCATTATCACAGGTTTTTGCAAGTAACAAACAATTTCTTCATAAGTTATAACTGTAGATAGCATACAGTATCATATAAATCATTTACGTCCAACAGAAAACTTATTTTGAAGGAAAATGACCATCATTACATTTGTTTATCACATTTTATGTTTTCTGGCATTTTGAGATTAAAAGTATGTGTAGTTTAGACAATTGTACTCATGAAAATCCAACCAGAACTGTTTTATCTATTCTAGATGTCATAATCCATCTGTTGGCCAAAATTTACATGAATAAGTCATATCCATGTATTTTTTGAGTGCTTTGAGATTTGAAGCAGCCAGCACTATTCACATTTCTCTCTTGCATTACTTTATTTATGATACAGTTTATTTAGTATTTCATCTTTTTGAGAGTTCAAGTTTGTATTTGTCTGTGCTCTGGGCTTAATAGAATGCAGTGTTTTCGTTGAGCTTCTCAGTTTTATCTAATTTTAAGGACTTAACTTGGTTTTGGCATTAAGATGGATCATTCCGATGCTCGGAAAAAAGTTTATGTTATTTGTTATCTATAGGAAGGTGTCGAGACTTAGTTCCACTGACGTAAAGTGATTCTGGCCTTTGTATTAAGCAGTTTCACTCAAAAACCACCAGAAATGGAAAAATGAAAGTGGTAGCAAAACCACATAAAAGCAGTATTACAACTGTGTCAAATTAAGCACTAGCTGTCGAGGGGCAAATTTTGAGCCATCAACCCCTGTTATTGCTGTAGTACCTCCTCCTGCACTGCATGTTAAGTTGGGGATTGGGAATAAAATTTATTCTGAATTGAAGAAACTCTTCCCAGATCTTGATCACTGGATTGAGGCTCTTCACATCCAAAAGGAGCAGTACCATGGATGTGCATTTGAGGGTAACTAGGGCAACAAGCTCCTTGTAAACCTTGAAATGCTGAGCAACATGTTACCTCAACACTGAATGAAGTTTCACACTGCTTTTGTCACACTTTGGGATGCTCTTGAAGCCTCATTTGGCTTTACATTTGATGATGCTTTCCAAGGCAACATTGTAAAACTTGAAAGAGCATGTATACCAAGAATTGGGGATTTCTTTCATTGCTAATGTTCATGTCCTTCTCCGTTATGTGCCAGTGCTCATTGAACAGATGATGAAGGCACTGAGCCTATTTCTGAGCTGGTGGTCCAGAGTTGTCGCTCAAAACTTAAAAAACTCTTCAACAACTACCGAATCAAGAACATTAATCATCCCAATTACTTGAACAATCTTTGACCTACCATCATACATATCAATTCATGTCATATATAGGCTGTCATAAAAGTAAGTTAGCAGGCAGTAAGACTCACTTTTAGCAAAAAACATGATCATAAGAGTTTGCAACATACTTCATTCTATATTTATCACATAAAGTGCCATTTAAATGATTTCCTCAGTTCGATTGCAATGAAATGTCATATTAAACATGTAAAGCAACAAATTTACGGCATTATTGAATTGTTGAGTGATTTATTGGGTGATACTGAGTGGTAATGATGTAAATTAAAGGGGTGTGATAAATCAAAAATTTAAAATTCAAATATCTCAAAATTTTCCCAACAGAATATTTTGATTTTTACATTGATACGAAGCTGAGACCTTCTACTTTCAGGCTACATTCGTAACTTTTTCGGTATATTTTGAAAATCTTACATTTTATTCAGGAGCGCTGTGCGTTGCTTGCAAAATTGCTTACTTCAGTGAGATTTGCTCTTCAGTAGCCTTCACTATGATTTTGAGTGGGTGTTAGACACCTGGAACAGCTGATCTTTTGTAGGCCTGGAAGATTAGAACTAACTTACGACTGCTGATGAGTGGATCATTTCCCTGCGTGTTGGAATTCTGAAGATCATAATTTGTGGCAGTTGCTGACAAAAGTCTGCAAATTTCCTCGTTGACCAATAAGCAAAACTCAGAGGATTTGTCAGTTTCCACATGATTTCATATTTGTAGACTTGGATCCAATAACAAAAAAATTTGCACAATTTTTGGTCTGACATCAGAAAATCCCGCCAGGTGATTGGTCAAGCTGCACAAGCGTGTCAGTTTTTTTCAGTTTGCTTCAAGCAAGTGATGTTGGCTGAAAAATGATGTCATAATTTCAACCAATAAACTTCTGCAAACGCTAAGTTGGTATTGTGGCAGTTGTTCACAAGAGTCAAACCGCAATCCACATGAAGTTCCATCAAAACTCCATCAGTTCCATTGAGGAGATCAATGGATCAGAACGCCATGGTCACCCGTCTGTCTACAAGTGGACCGCTGTTACATTGCCACTTCTTTTTCCAGCCTTGGCAGATCAGAACATATGCTATCATGTGTTGCCCCTAGTGACTTGTGTGGAGCGAGCGGTCCACTTCATTTCAGTCTGAGGAATGCACACAATTTTGTATGGAAGAAACCAGGGCGGTTTCTGAGTGTGCTGATAATCAACCTTGTCTACTTCCTTAGAGAATGTGAAATATTTTTCTTTTATTTCTTTATTTTAATCTTTATTTTACAACATTTCTGTGGTGCCAAATGCACAGGAACAGTATGACAATACTGCATTGTATACGACACAATAAACTTTATTAATCTCTTTTGTGAACTTTCTTTTGACTTTATGACATAAAATAAATTAATGTTAAGATAAATAAATGTTTAACAAGCTTTACAGCAGATTGTGCATAAGTTGAACAACAACAGTTGGTCCTGCAACAAAATGTTGAATTGTGCTCGGAGTCATCTTTTCATACATTGTCCTTACAATCTGTGGATATCATCAAAGTGAACATTTTTCATATACATCTTGATAGAACTGCATTTTTATTTGCCTGGATGTCATAAAGTTGAAGATAGAACTGTAATAGTGTGTAGCAATAATTTTAAATTTTAGCTGTTTATTGTCTCACCAACTTGTATGGCCTGAAGACATTTGTCTGAGGTCTGCTTGGCATAATGGTTTGCACTTTCTGCACCTCAACTCCCTGTGTACCTACCTTGGTCCTATGCCAAACCATGTGCCTTCAACTGCCTTGCTTTTTGTTTATGTTGGTAGTGTATTATTATAATGGCTGTGGGTGAGAGTTGAAACCACTACCACCTGGAATTCATTGAAACAACAGAAAAAAATTCAAAAAGTTTACAAGTTTCATTTTTACAGTTAGAAAATAATATGTAAATGCCAAAGCATGAAGGCAGCATAAGCCGCATAATCTGGACACAAACGATCAATTTTTAAAAAGGCAATAAAGTGCAATGAGCTGTTATACCTTCATTGCATGAGATATACCTTGAAGGGTTTAAATTAGAAGGTGAGAGTTCTCAAGTTCATCTATGACCATGTTAACAGAAAAAAAAATTGCCAGCACTTTTGTAAACTGTAGAGGCAGAACTTTACTTCAATATTATATTTAAATAACTTCGTTTCTATGCAGGATTTCACATGGCTTTGGTCCACACTGATTAAAAGAGACAGTTTTTGGTCAGTCTGGTGAAAATAAGAACTGCATGCTGCTGCCACCTGGCACAAAAGTTGATTTTGTATTCTAGAGCATTACTGTCCCCAGAAATAGTTCCAATTTCATTGCACATTCACAAAATTTCTATTTTTCATTGATGTATACCAGAGTCAGACTCGGCAATCACATTCTCTAAGGAAGTATACAAGGCCATCAGCATACTCAGAAACAGCCCATGCGTAGTTTCTTACAGACAAAATTGTGTGAGTTCCTCAAACTGAAATGATGTTGACCGCTCACAGGAGCTTGTGGAATAGCACACTAGTCACTAGGTGGCAACACAAGACAGCATGTGTTCTGATCTTCCAAAGCCAGAAAAAGAAGTGGCAATGTAACAGCGGTCCACTTGTAGACAGGTTTTTGGTGTTTGATAATTCCTACATCCGACCGCATTTGAATTATGATCAATTGATTTTTTTTCTGAAAAATGTGCTTTCTGACTTTCTCCAATCCAATGCTTTGATGAAACAGGAAACGCCATCAGTGGCTCCACAATTGGCAGTGATTGGGCACCCCTGAATCTACAGTATATGGGCGTTTTCATGAAGACTTGCATGCGTAACATGGGTAACTCAGTTGACATGTGTTTGTTGCCGAACATGTATGAGGGTAGCCCGGAACCAGAATTGGAAGAGCTTCACTCGAGCAGGAACCAGTTTGTCACATGGCACACAACCCGAGACTCCAGCGCTCCCCACGATATCGTATCAAGAGTAGCCGGAAACACGCTACGCGATAACTGACATTGGCACTTCCCAGAAACACGAGGGTTGAGTCTGGCATATTCAGATGCAAATCCTCTATCCAGTGCATGATGTACAGTAGTCGAGGCCGGCAAATCCGAGACCAAGGATAGGCCAAGGATTTGGCATTCACTGAGCCAAGGCGGAGGCCATCAAAATATGGCCCAGAGGCTGGCCTCAAGGACGAGGCTGGTCCCGAGGCCTCCCATACTGGCCCAAAGTCCATAGACACCCATGACCGAGGCAAGGCCAAGATTTGGCATCCGAGACCGAGCGAAGGCCGAGAGGACAAGGCTGGCCTTGAGATCTCCGACACTGCCTCTTCCGAACAGCACTAACTGGAAGAGATATGTACTAGTAAGTTAACTGACCATGTTTGTTGTTCTTCTATCTTCAGGTAGCACCAAACACTCCAGCGGCCCAAGGAGGTCTAAATTCCGGAGACGCCATTGTAGCCATCAACAATTACGAAACAAAACAGATGACCCACGGTCAGGCTTCTCAGATCATCAAAAGTGCTGGAAATGTCCTCACCTTGCATGTACACAAGTACGTATTTATTTTGCAAATTTATCTTCAAAAACATAATAAGGGGCTGACTAGATGATATTCAGCGGTGGCTATGTATTTTGGTGGAAAAAGTTTTTCCAGCACATGACACTGAAAATAGTTTTTTCCGCACATCAAAATTGGATACAACTCTATTGCCTTTAGCTATAGGATACCGCAATCTTGTAATGTAAAATAGTGATAAAAAAGTTTGTTGCTACTTCTCATGTGAAAAATTGTTTGTCGTTGCTTTGTACATGAAAAAAAGAATTTGTCCAAGGGATAAAATCCATAAACCCCTTAATTTTCATCTTGTTGGCCCCTGTGGAATTGCTGAAAAATGTGTTTGTGAATTCATAGAATTTATAGTAATAGAAGATTTAAATTAATGATATGAAAGTCAGTGGCAGATACAGGTCCCTCCCTAGACACCAAGATAAATTGTAGAATTATGAAGAAAAATGTGATATCAGCGGCCCGTGAATGCCGAAATGCATCCGGTCTCCCAAGACTATCGTATCTGGATGCCACACTAATGTCAATGACGACACCACACCACATTTATACAGCATGATAATAATTTATTGTATTCAGTGTTTGTATACTGATGAGATTTCTACCAATTGCAAAATACATTTTATTTACCCAATTTTGACATCAAGATTTCTCCTTTTCCAAATTTTTACTTCAAGATTTCTCTTTTTCCAAATTTTCATATAAAGATTTCTCCTTTTTCCAAAATTTTCATATTAAGATTTCTCCTTTTTCCAAATTTTCATATAAAGATTTCTCCTTTTTCCAAATTTTCATATCAAGATTTTTCCATTTACCAAATTTTCATATCAAGATTTCTCCTTTTTCCAAATTATCATATCAAGATTTCTCCTTTTTCTAAATTTCGCATCAAGATTTCTGCATTTTCCTTCCAGGGGACACGGAGGCATGAGTAGTCTTTTGAAACCCACAGGACCGGTCAAATTTTCACAAGCCCGCGCACAGCAGTATAAATTTTAGTCAACGTATGGATTTATTTGTCTGTGTTGTTTTCATAAGCTCAAAAAGGACATCTTTTTAAAAATGGATTAACTTGGAAATAAGGAAATAAAGAAGTCATGGATTACCATAACAGAAGGAAGATTTTTCATAACAGATATTTCGTCACGATGCGTCATCAAAATTTTTGAATGACGCTTCTTAACATAACAGGAGTCAGGCGGAACAAGAAAAATTCATTGCATCTCAACAACATCAAGGGAATATGTCATTTCGACCTCCAGACCTTTTAAATGCTTCCATATAAGTTGCATTAACTAGCTGCAGGATTAAATTATTGTCAATCCGTCCATTTTGTGGTAACGAGCCCGTAAATTCGGCATCAACAAAAAATGGTCTTTACATTTTCACATTTATGTTGTTTCAGTTAGTTGAACTTCTGTGTTATTCTTTTTATACATTTTGTTTTCTCAATCAGTGACAATGGTTGATACTGTTCTTAACTATCAGTTCAAACTGATGTAACACTGGTCAAGCTTAAGTAATGATTATTTTACATGGAGAATTAATGCCTTTATAGAATGTTGCTTTATATTAAAGTATGGCTGTATGGAGTGAGTAGGTGTGGATGACAGGTTAATATCTAAAATGTGATATGTTGTTTTTGTCTTTTTAATGTCTTGTTATGTTTTTGAAAGTCTTTGTTATTTGTTTACTGTTTACAGTGGTAAATGTTAAGTTTGTATTTATAATTGTTGGTGATTGCTGTTTAAAGGCATAATGGATGTTTCATGCGAATAACAATGTAGCGCGGTTAGCGTTTTTAATAAAATTTATTACATACAATCAGTGTTGTTCATTATAAACAATCAGTGATGGAAATGGAAATT
This sequence comes from Platynereis dumerilii, assembly GCA_026936325.1. Lineage (NCBI taxonomy): Eukaryota > Metazoa > Annelida > Polychaeta > Phyllodocida > Nereididae > Platynereis > Platynereis dumerilii. The sequence continues at coordinate 5,347,808 of JAPTHN010000029.1, forward strand.
TTTTGTCAGGGAAGCTCTTGGCTGGTGCGGCAGCATCACCACATTCCAAATTTTTAAAAGGGAAAAATTCTGCCACAAGAGCATAATTTTGGCTACAGTACTTACCAAGATCTATGACTGAATAAGTGAACATGAAAAATACATTTTCACTGATCATTGGGGAGCTGTGGCAGGGCACAGCTCCCCCAGTTTCTTGATCAAGGGAGCTCGACTCCCCTCAAGCTCTCTCCCATCCATTTCCACCACAGCAAAAAGTTAATCATCAGCATATTTCCATTTTTATCCACAATAGTCTCCTACTATTTCATTGGTTTGCTCTTTGTATGGTAGTGACTCTCAGTTTAAAGCTATTAATGTCTGAAAACTAGTGAAAAGATGTTTGTTCCAGATTACCATCATCAGGCAAACATAATAATTCATTATAGCTAAAAAAATATTCCAAAAATTGTGCCAAAATTATTACTTTTAACTTTAGTAGAAAATCAAGTAAAGTAAGTCTGATTAAGTAAAACAAACAATATAAGCTGCTTATAATAAAGCAACAGCAGTGTCATGTGTGGCTTTGCAGAAGAACATTATATAATTAACAGTCACTATTACATTATATCACAGAAATCACAACATAGCTCAATCAGTTTAAAATAGAGAAATTACTGTCCTATTGAATTTCTTCTATCACATTCTCCAGGAGCTACCAAGGCACATGCACCTATATCCCACCCCTGACACCAGAGGCAGCACTGGTAACACCTAGCAGGAAACCACCATGTGTAAAGTAGGTCAGCTAAGTGGGTCAACTCAGGTGTGCTCAGGTAGACAGGTAAACAATAATAAAACATCAAAGAAAATGCTGTTTGATAAGCTGTTATCTATGTTATGATGATAAGGTAAGATAAGAAAGGCAGATAAGTTGATAATGATCTTAGCAAGTTATCTGCAGCATTTATATTTCATTTATATATATCATATTAATTGATTTATAGATAAATCAATTGCTAGATATGCAAATCGTTATCTTGATCAGGCAATGACAGGTTTACAAATTAATTGTTGGCTTTCTCTTTCAGAAATGAAGAAAAAGAAATTGAAATATGGTTTAATTCAGTAAAATAAAGACTGTCCATGATGGATTATTATGTGAAAGACCCCAATGGAGGATCAGGTAATGATAAAAGCCATTCATACAATATTTCAGAGAGTAACCAAGTTATCTGCAAAATGAAAGTAATAACAAAAGATCTGAGAATAGTTCTGTTAGTTACAGCTTATTTAAAATTATTTAACGCTCCCAAAATAACAACGAAAAGTGTGTTATAAATTACCTAAACCAAAGACAACATATTCATCGCAAATGTAATCTGTTTATTTTCAATGCCAAGATGCAAGTATACAAGTACCATAGACAACGTTGTAGACATGGGTTTTTTGTGCATCTAGATCACTGCTATGATTAGAGCTGTTTTCGGATTAGTGATCCTAACAGTTTCAAAATGAACTTTCAATTTGGTCGTGTGATGTCACAGGCTTAGAAATGTTTTGTTTGTGTCAGTTATGGTTAATTCAGTGCTTATCATATCTAGCAACATAGGTGACAATAAACAAGTCTAATTAAAAAATGTCTTCAAATAAGAAGATTAAGAGACCAACAGAAAACTGTCGATGATGTGGTAAAGCCAATTTGCAAATTGAAATTAACAAAAAAAGAAGAACATTTTTTCCACTGGAGCGCCAATCCGCAAAGAGCTATAATGTGATCCATAAATAAGCAATTGCATTTCATTGTTGCAAATAATCTGTTCTTTCCTTTAATAGCATCCACCATAGTAGGTGACAATGACTCCCACAACAAACCAGGAAGGGTGCTCTACTACAAGTACACATGTTTTGCCATCGCCTTCATAACATTGGTATGTGCTGAACAGTTATAAAGTACTGATGACATTGCTAAGTGTGTATAATCATAATATGCAAGAATATATATATTCTAAAATGTGTGTTATTTTTATCTTCTGAATATAAAATCTAATTCACACAGTACTGCTCACTATTTCATTATGAATCCGTATTTTAGTGTCATTATTTGTCAGAATTGGAATTTGATATTTAAGTTGACACAAATAATTACTTGACTTTATATATATGTTTATACCATACTCGCTGATAAATCCTTCAATATTTACCATGACATGATATTATAACAAAACAACCCAAGTCAGGGTCACTGAGTAACAATATCACAAGCTGTTGTGTGAATTAATATCACTCGAGCCCGCAGGGCGAGAGTGATATTAATTCACACAACAGCTCGTGATATTGTACGAAGTGACCCTGACGCGTGGTTGTTTTGTTTTTATCACCAGGTTTTACCTCAAATTTTCAGTTATAAAGAGGGACTATTTTCTGCCATTACAAAAATGTCTCGTCACCATGGAGCAACAATGGATGTGACGTCACAATCCTATTGTTTTGGCCATTGCTTGGTTTGTGACGTCATCAGGCATCTGAAATGCTGGTGATGTCATAACCATTGTTAAAAAATATCGCCCTTGAAGGGTGGTATTTTTTACAATATCATAGGCCCTGATATTTTGACTGTAAACAGTGATATTCACAGCCAACCAGGTGATAAATATCGCCGTATATCACGTATATTTAGTGGTCACGTGACAAGTGGTGATGTCACAATGCACAAACACTGAATCAGCCAATCAGAAGCCAGCATTTGATTCATGACGTCGTGACAGATGCCATTCAGCCTCACTCTGGAGTTTACAAGAGCTTTTGCTTGAACACAATTTAAGTTATTGACACTGGAATATTGATTTAAAAAAAAGTTGTTAATTTTGTTAAATAAAGAAAAATTTTATGACCATTTTGGTATGTCTGGTAATAAAATAAAGGCATTTTTAGTAAATCGGTCTTTATCTCCGAACACATGATAACAAAATAATCCTCTGAAACATCGAATAATGGTATAAATCAGTTATACCAAAGGCATATTTGTGGTATACGGGATATATACAGCCTCGGTGGTAAATATAACCCTCGGGCTTCGCCCTCGGGTTATATTTACCACCTCGGCTGTATATATCTCCGTATACCACATATGCCCATGGTATAACTACTATATATATGATAATTGATATTCTGCTAACTGCAAATTCATGTGAAGGGCTGTAATATATATGATATATATTCGCTTCCATGACAGAATGATAAGTGAAATAGATAAGAATTTCATCATCGCAAATAATTCATTTTTCCTCCTCGTCTTTATGTGTTTTACTATATTTTTTAGTTAATTTTCAAATTATATATAAACTTATAATTATTTTTTCCGTCTAGTGTGTGGGACTTTGTTTGCTTGGTGTTGGAGTATGGATTCTTCGAGCAGAAGCCATCTGGTAAGTTTTTTGGAATTAATAGTAAGGAAACTAGAAAGAAACTATTTATTTATTGGTAGTCATGTATTCATGATCTCTGGGACTGTAATTGAAAATAAGTTTAATTTATATTTCAGGGCAGAAATAGTGGACTCCAAACTGATCATAGTGGGTGCCTATCTTCTGATTGCCTCCTCAGGGGTACTGACACTTGTAGCTGGTCTTGCCATGATTGGCTCCCTCAAAGAAAATAAATGCATCCTAGTTTTTGTGAGTATGGTTATATTGATGTGGCATCACATCGTCACATCTATCTTATAGTTTACATATGTATTGCGAGATATAATTTATTTATAGATAGAAAATATTTTTTAGATGTGTGTATAAGAATGATTAAAATGCTTCTTAAACTTATGATTTCATTATATATTGCTATCTAAATCAAAACGTTTGTCAATTTTCATGTAAATATTTTCTCTTTCCAGTTTGCCATTGTTTGTGGCATTCTCTTCTTTGCTTTTATGACCATAGGAATTCTTGGTGCTGTTGCTTTGAAAAGAGTGAGTGACAATTTTTGATAATATAACAAAAGCTCTTTTTCTGGCGATCTGATAGTATTCATTTCTGCATAATACCAATGTGAACCCAATTGAATTTGACACAATTCGCATGACACACACGTCTAGTAGTAATGCTAATAGTCATTGTGGCAGCATGTGGCTTAAATTCTGCATGATAAATTGATATTGTACATGAAAAATATTCACAAATTTTCCACATCAACAGAACCAAATTAACAAACTCTTGCGGGCATAACAGAAAGAGAGAAAGTATCCTCAAAACTTTTTGAAATATATGAAAAAATTTGGCTTGCTCAAAGTATGTTGTGTAGTAACAAATTTGAAAATCAGGTTATAGGTATGATGCATTATAACTTACTCAAAATGTTCTAAAAGTTTCTTAATATATTTTCAGTATCCTGAAGAGCTGAGATGGAAGATGAAGGACTTGCTCCAAGAGAGATACGGAGTGGAAAGAATTATCACAGATCTAATTGACCATCTCCAAGAAAATGTAAGTTGAAATAATCACTCTCGGCCATGTCTTTTCCTTTTTGTTTTGTCTTGTCCCTGCCTGTGTTGTTCTTTCTTGTTCTTACTTACCCTGACATGTCTTGTCCCTTGACATTCTTTTTTGCCCTTTCATATTCTGTCTCATCCTTTCTTGTCCTGTCTTGTCTTTCTTTTCCTTTCTTGTTCTTTGTTGCCCTTTCGGTTCTTTTTTCTTTGCTGTCCTGTCTTGTCCTCTGTTGTCTTGTCTTGTTTGTTGTTATCCTGGCTTGTCTATTGCTGTTCTTTCTTGTCCTGTCTTCCCCTTTCTTGTTATGTATTTTCCTTTCTTGTCTTGTCCTTTATTTTCCTTTCTTGTCTAATCTGGTCGTTCCTTGTCTGTTTTCGTTCCTGGTATTCTCCTGTCTTTTGCACAGACTGTCATTATAATTATCCTGTGCTGTCTGTCCTGTCCAGTCAACTCTGATCAAAATCAAATCAAATCTTGTTCTCTCAAAACTTTGCCAAAAGATAAATATAATATTGATATCAACTGAAAGACTATAATTTTCAAACATATATGTCCCAACTCACAATTTTGCAAAATTCAAACAGCAAGGAATTTGTTTCAGAGGGAATGCTGTGCAGTTGAAGATCACAGTTGGGGCGTCTTCCGCAATTCAAGATGGTTCAGCATGCAAACAGGTTTAGAAAGTAAGTTTTGATATTTTTGCTTTCCGTTATTCAATATATAACTGTTATAATTATTTAAATACTTCCAATGCTGGAATTGTTGCATTTTAAGGATATTAGTATTTGCTTTATGGCATTACCAGTAAAGGCAACAATCTATGATATTGAAATATACCTCTTTTTATGCCATTATAACTTTTGTTATATGGTGTAGACAAAGCAAATTGTGGTTTGTCAATTATCGTTTACCTACAACGTACCTTTTTAAAAATACATATTTCTTACATGTATACAATTTATGTGTATATCATTCATCGACAATAAATCTATTCTTTTTAATCTTCAGAGGCTGACAAACCTCTTGTTCCCATAACATGTTGTGTCAAAGACCAATTTGACGTTTACGAGGATGCGGAACTCTGTCAAAACAACCGTCAAGGGCCTCCGTATATTGTCTCCAGCAGAGAAAACAAGGCTCTCAAAACCAGGGTAACTACAGTTTATGTTAGAAAACCCTGACAACAAAAATATAAAAAATTAACGTAAATTATGTTAGACATTTTCACTAATCTGCTGATAAAAATAACTGACACAGACACATGTTTTAGCCTCTAAAATGCCTTGTTCAGTCCATCTTCAATTGACACTATACAATTTGGAGATAGGTTTTATTGTAAAAATATTATCATTAAAATAATATGTATTTTTGCAGGGTTGCTTTGGTGTAATTATGGGTTTCCTGAAGATGAAGGCAGCAAATCTGACAGGGCTTGGTTTCGCAACAGCAGTTGGCATGGTATGTAGATGACAGAATTGACAGATGTGATAATTGCTGAAAATTGCATTTGTGTAATTATATAGCCTCCCTTACATAATATCTATCTAGCAACATCCTGCAATGCACGTGAATATCAGATAATTAACACCTAAATTAGTTCATATGTTATATGAGGACAGTTACCATTTTCTATATGTATTGTATGAGTGAAAGTTGCTTTTTGGAGTATAAAGTTGAACTTTTTGAGCTTTCGTTTGCATCTCACATACTTCTACAAACTGCAGATGTAGAATAATTTCTCTTTTAGCTCACATTCTAGACTGCAAAAGGTAACTTATATTCATACAAATTAAAATGGAGTCTACTAACAATATTTATCATCATAATATTGATTTGCAAATAATAACAAGACAAAAAAAAAAGTAAAATTAGAAAGATTTTTTAGAGTGCAGAAAAAAGGTTAGAAATGTAATCTGATTCAGTTGGTAAAATAACATATTTTTAAAAATTATTATTTCGTTTTTTGCAGATTCCTCCTATAGTAGTCTTCGTGTGCCTGTTGCAACTGCTGAGAAAAGACCGCCCAGTTTAGACCGATTTTATTTTGTACATACTGTAAATATATTTTTAATATCACTTGTAGATTTCACAGACTATTGGTTTTATATTACACTATAGGAATGCATGGAAGGCATGGAAAAAGAATGCTTGAATGGTTGCACTGTAGACAAATTTTTGAAAGCTTGAAGTAAAAGTTTTTATTATACTTCTGTTAGAAAAAAAAGATAATGCATGCAGCATTTGTATTTATTTATCATTTCATTTACAAGACAACATACGTACTGCACACTTCAAATTTTGACATAAACATTTTTTTAAATTTATCGCTCATGCATCGTACATTTAGAGTTAAAATTTTAACATGACTTTACTCATTATCATCACATTCCTCACTGTATAAAATTTACATTTTGAATAAAATATCAGAAGATTGTCACATCTAAAATATAGTGGCTGTCCTGTGGTCTTTGAAGGAACAAACTGTTGCAACATGTTTTAACCATCTTAATTAAATTTTTTTTGGTGAGAAAATACATGGTACATTGGGAACATGTTCTGCCTAGTTGAATATAACTGTTTGACTCAGTGTTATATGAAACACAGTTCGACAACCATTTCCATAATGACCTGGACTGAAACTGTTCTTTGAGTGTCTATGGCATATATTTCAGGAACATACTTATGTGGCATGTCAGGAGCATAATTTATTCTATCAATTCTTTTAATTTGAAGAGTTAAAGTAGGTAACTGTTGAACTGAATTATCTGAAACACAGTTCAACAACCATTTCAATTGCCATAATCACCAGGATTGGAACTGTTCTTTGTTACTGTCTGTGGCATATTTGAGGATCATAGGACATACTTGGCCTGGTGTTTTAGGGGCAAAATAGCAGGTGAACTCGAATGCTGTGCATGACTTTCTGTGGTGGCAAAAAATGATAAAATCGAAGGCCAAATAAAGAATCTGCGGCATAGTGAGATTATAATTTATCTGATCTATTTTTTATAGTTACTTGAGCTGTTGAACTCAATTATCTGAAACACAGTTCAACAACCATTGCCATAATCATTTGGATTGAAACTGTTCTTTGTTACTGTCTGTGGCATATTTGAGGCTCATAGGGCCTAGTTATCCTGGCGTTTTAGGGTCAAAATATTCGAAGAATGATGTGCATCACTTTTTGTGGCGACAAAACAGGTAAAATGTCAGGTCAAATAAAGACTATGTCTCATACTGTCTGTGAATTTAAGCCTTTTTTTATTTTTAGAGAATACCTGGCATGGTAGGAACATAATTTAATTGACATATTTTTTTTTAGTTTATTATCCATCCAATAGCTATGTATCCTTCCATCATGTTCCTCAGACTGACAGCATGTTGTCATGCTGGTTCAGGTTTGCTATTGGTCAGGCAGCTCTGTGTGATGTGCAGCTGAAGAGCATGACAACATGTGGATGAGCAAATACAATTGGCTGGTATAATTAGCAACAACAAACAGAGCAAATCCTTAACAGTGGAATTTTGTTGGGTTTTGTTATTCATTGCTCCTTAGACTCCTTAATACACAACCAGTTGGTCAAGTTTCAGTTATAGTTTTGGGTTCCTGGTGATTGAGCATGGCAATACACTGCATTGACCTTCAAGCTGGAATTTGACCGGCTGTGAGATTTGGTGTAAGTCTTGTTTGTGTTTTAGAGCTTTTCACTAAACTCCTTCCCCAGTGCTGAGTGACATGAATCCATTTACCATGCGATTCTTATCATTCACACTTGGCTGTGAGGAATCAATGCTGAACCAACACTTATTACGTTTGATAAATCAAATGTGTGATGTTCTGTTGTTTCTGAACCAATCAGATTAACTAAAAATGATATGTATTTGGTGGAGAGATGGGATCAGATGTTCTCTGTTACATATACAATGTAATTAACCTTCCACTTCTGCTTCCCATCCTCCTCCAAGAAGATTCCAAATCAAGCCATCCTGGCTTCACATGGCATGCATGAGTATCCATGTGTGCCAATGACTAAATGATAATGACACAGGAGCCTTCACAATGTTAATTTAGTACAATCTAATAATCTAAGAGCAACTGCTTGATGTCATGTAGCAGACTCTCCCGACCACTGAGAGTAAACATATATAGCTTGACATCACTAAAAAAGCCTTGCATGACATATGGTTTTTCTACTCACACCTCAACTGACCAATAGCCACCCAGCCTCGACAAGACATCATGCTTTCAGTCCATGAAAAATAAGTGAAGGACACTGTACTGAAACTGTTCTTTTTTTTTATTAGAGAACCACATAGAAGCAGGAGGTCAATACCTTTTTTTGGGAGTGGGGAGGGACTACCCCCCCTCCCCCCCCAAAAAAAAAGTCCCATATGCTATTGAGAGAACCTGTGGCACACTCAAGGAACGAGCTTGGCCTTCTATTTTGAAGACAAACTAACTGCTGAAGTCACTGAGCACTCTTGACTTGTTGCTGCAGTTACAAAAGACAGCAGCTACCTGTTGGCTTCAGGCAATCTCTGTGGACAACACTTTCATCTGGGTGCCTAGCTCTGGTGGCTCTAGCATCCTCAAGCTGCTCTTCTACCTGCCTCTGTAGCTGGAGCATCTGCTGGTTTCCATGGCAACACAATTGTCAGTCACTTTACAAGAGCATCATCGAATCACCAAATCATTTGGACCAATTCTATTGTTGTCGTAGGAGGATGATATTAATCATATCAATCATAATGCATTTACTACAGACAAATGTGGAATAACTAACTCATTTGGATCTGAATCATGCTACCTATAACAGCATGTACAGAAACACTGATGTCACGTGCAGAACCTTCAGGTCTGAGCAACTTCCAGTAGCATCATTCTAATCATTGCTCTTAACAGGTAAGTCTGGAAACGCCTGTTGGTGTATATACATGTTTACATATGTTTTTATACATGCATGTAACATTAAAAGCTAAGTCAACAATATCATGTCTTTAATTGACCAATCTACCGGTTTCTTCATTCGTATCACAGCTGTAGATACTATGGTTTTTTTCGTATTTGAAAACCGTCTCCGGCATCGTTTGATTTTCTTGCGTTTTGATGCAACATTAAAAGTAAAGTCAATAATATGTCTTTCAATATCCAATATATTTCTCTCTTAATCATCATCAAAGATGTCAACAGACTATCGTTTCTTTTCTTTATAAACCGTCTCCGGCTCCGTTTGCATTTTCTTGCCTTTTGATGCGTTATATGTAATTATCCGACGAATAATGTGTCTTGAAGATATTTTTAGTGTCAATTAAAATATGATTTAAATACAGTAATATGTATAATTTATTGATGTTACTGTTGAACTCTCATCAAACTTGTAAGCAATTAAGATTTACTGAGAAAACATTATAACTTCTTAGTTTTAAAAATGAATTGTTGTTTACAGCAAATTCAATATAACTTTAGGAAGAACTGTTTCACCAAGAAAATATACTTTCTAAGTCATGATGCTGATGATTTGTCATACAATTAGTTTCAATGTCACCTTATTTCAGAGACCAATAGTCCAGTGTCACCAATACCACTTGTTGGTGACTGATAAAGAAAATGATTAGATTTAAACCTGATTCTTACACCAAAGTCACTTACAGTAGACGAAAAACAAGTGCTTACTGATGAGCTGTTGGTGGCCATCAATGACCTCAAAAGAACTGACGTTGCGTCAGCCAATCTCTACAGTGCCAATCTCCTAATATTCAAAAAGACTCAAAAAGTTTTGATTTAGATATTTGCAAAGAAATATTCATGCCCATCTCTGCAATTATCACTCAGGTCTTTTCCGGCCACTCAGAACATTCACAAATAGTTTTTTGTGCCCGATTCTGAAATATCACCCATCAAGTCTTTTCTGAATGCGGGACCCGGTGGCTCCCCCTGCCCCAAAATAACATTTATTATCTTGCCATTAGCAAGAGAGCCTAACTGTGATAAACCCTGAGATAGCTTGTATCAAGGAATTGATTGGTGCCAAAGAGGGTTTTAATGAATTGACTGTTTTTAATGATGATGAGGTAGTAATGCTACTCAACTTTTTATGTACAAACTAGTCTTTTAATTGTTATATTTTGTTTTTATCATTGTTTCTTTAGCTTATAATTGTACTGTTTATAAAACAGTGAATAAAGATATTAACATATAGGATGTGGGAGCATGTATATCCTGTCATGAGACCTGCCAATATAGTATAGCAAAGACAAAGTCAGAAAATGATATATTATTTCCATTTATACCACTTGACAACTGTCAGCCAATCACATGCAAGCTTTTCAGGGCAATGGATATTCTTTTTGTCAACTTATTGTCTCACATTTGACTGTTTGTCAAACATGTTTAACTCGTGGCATGTGGTATAAGCCGGTTATTCATCATGGGATCGGGAATATGTGTTTATCACACCTTGGGCTTAAGCTGTCGGGTGATAAATCACATATTTCCTCTCCTGTAGTGAATATGCTGTACTTTCATCTTCACAACAATGATGTTAGTGATTTGTGTAAATCAGAGTAAATTGATGAACTTTTCTTTTTTGATTTTCTGGTATTGTATAACTGTAAGTCACGTTGGAAGGTCTCCAAGGCATGTGTATATACAACATCAAAGCAAGTTGAACAATGATAAATTAATATATGTCTTTAAATAGCATATGCATCGATTGGACCAATTAATCATCTGAGATTTTACCTATTATACGTGAAACAAAACAATTTATATTGCCAGTATGAACATGCAGGAAAACATTTTATTAGTAAAATGTGTTATTTTTACGTATGTAGGCTATCGTATATTATTTGTAACATATTTGTATCTTGATGTGATATCTTATAATAATGATAATATATTATATTCACTGATTTTCACTGGTAACATGATAAGTATAGGTCAAGAGGACATGAAAGAGTCATCGAAGGTACCATAGCAAGAACATGGATATAGGCTATGATGTCACCAGCAGCATTTTCCTGCTAGTCTGTAAGCTCTCGTAAATTTGCACCTATAACATCTGACTTATGCTAGAGAATGATAAAAAACTGATTATACCATTTGACGCCTCTGTGAGCCAATCACATTCCATTATTTTATTGCGATAATTCCCATATTCTTTCACCAATAATCACTTATTGACCCATTTTTGACTGAGTGTCAGTGCATTTTTTAACATAGTAACTGGGAGACCAAATGGTCTCCCACTGGACAGATTTGGTCTCCCAGTCATTGCCAAATTGGTATCACTGGGAGACCAGTTAACCTAGAAAATCTCATTAATTTCACATTTGGTTTGTCAGGATTTGTAATTTTTGGTTGCATCTAAAAGCGAGGCTTCTTCTTTTCATGTGAGAAAATATTATTTTACTGTCTTTACCATTATACTTCTGCTAATGCCATCTTTCTGCATCCAAATTTTCCTAAATTTAAATTTTTTCTTATATATTTGGGCGGAAATCATCCGAAATCATTAATTATCACTCAGCTAAACAGTTCAAAGTCTTTTTTGCACGCATGTCATCACCCAAATACCTTATGGATCTTCAGCTGTTTCATAAATTGTCGCGCGTCATGGCGCTACAAAGTTCCCTCGGTCTCCCAGTCGATAATCCTTAAAAAAATGCTCTGCTAAGTGTTTGTCTCATGGTATAAGATTGTTCACCAGGGATCAGGAATATGTGTGTTAGTTTACACCTCAGGCTAAAGCCCTTGGTTGATAAATCACATACTTCCTGTGCTGTGGTGAATAACCTATACTAATTTCATGCATTCTTCACTTCAATGCCACAAATTATTAAGGAATTTTTGTTTACATTTTGCTCGTTTTTTCGGCATTATCCTACTTTAGCCCCCTTGAGGGTTTAAACATTTTATAGGTATTTCCATAGATATTGATCAACAAAAACTGAAACTGAAAAATAACTCAATTATGTTTCCAGTCTGTATATCACAGAATAAATACTGTGAAAGTGTGAAGGAGATCATTACCAAGAATACTCACAGTTATATGTTTCTTAAAACATTCAAACTGAAGTGTGATATATTGCAAAATACTGTCTTATATATACTCCCACTTTAGCCCCCTTTCCCATTGACTGTACCATTGAAAAGGGGGCTAATGTAGGAGTATATATAGACAGTAGGATATAGCAAAAACTGTCTTATTATACTCCTGCTTAGGCCCCTTTTCCATTGACAGGACCATTGAAAAGGGGGCTAAAGCAGGAGTATATATAGACAGTTGGATATAGCAAAAACTGTCTTATTATACTCCTGCTTTAGCCCCCTTTTCCATTAGCAGTACCATTGAAAAGGGGGCTAAAGCAGGAGTATACATAGACAGTAAGATATAGCAAAAACTGTCTTATTATACTCCTGCTTTAGCCCCCTTTTCCATTGACAGTACCATTGAAAAGGGGGCTAAAGCAGGAGTATATATAGACAGAATTTTGCTATATTTTGGTGGTATTTCTACTGTATAAGCGTCATTGTGTTCATACACGATATGGCGTTTATACAGTCATTGTAACAACGAAAAAACTTGTCTCTTTTTTGGTGGTATTTCTACTGTATAAGCATCATTGTGTTTATACAAAAGATGGCGTTTATACAGTCAATGTAACGAAGAAAAACTTTTCTCTTTCTAAAAAAAAAATACTGTCTTATATATACTCCTGCTTTAGCCCCCTTTTCCATTGACAAAACCATTGAAAAGGGGGCTAAAGCAGGAGTATATATAAGACAGTATTTTATATATCCTACTGTCTTATATATACTCCTGCTTTAGCCCCCTTTTCAATGGTACTGTCAATGGAAAAGGGGGCTAAAGCAGGAGTATAATAAGACAGTTTTTTGATAAATAGTTAGACATTTATTTCTTTGTTACATTGACTGTATAAGCGTCATCTTGTGTATAAACACAATGACGCTTATACAGTAAAAATTACCACCACCATTTCCCATGAAAAAAGGGCCTAAATGTTTAGACCCCTGAGGGGGCTAAAGTAGGATAATGCCGTTTTTTCATGTAGAGAAAAACACAAAATGTGCTATATAGGTAGCATGCCTTGTAAAGGTATAAATAATGCACATAGGAAATTTGAAATCTATCAGCTAAGTTTTCTTGGCGATTAGGCAATTTTAGTAAATTTTAATGCATTTTTCCTCCAGAATTGCCAATCTTTTCATGGGTTATTATTTCATGCTTGTGATGTCACACCAAGATTTCTTAAACATTAATTGTTAATACATGTAAATACAGCATACTGGTTGTGTTACACTGTAATTATAATTATATAATTAAATTGGTTTCTTGTCCAAAATTTTAGATTTTACACTTACGGTCTCTCAAGTGTTTGCAGAAAAGGCTATGTCCCTATGCATGCCATGTTATACTCTATAACTCATAAGCAATTTGTGAAGTCATACCCTAAACTTGCAATACTATTGAGACAAGCCATTTTTAAATGTGTCACACCAGTCATCAATGAGGTCACAAGTTGCCCAATGACAAATTGACAGTTCATTTCAATGCAATGTATAGGGCTTGTTCTTTCATCACTGGTGTTCTTGAACAGCTAAATGTAGAAGTGCTCGTCATTCATTGTCTGTAACTCACTGCGCTCAGTGTTCTGTCACAGGGGGGGGATCCAGAAAATTCTGGTGGGGGGGGGGGTCTATCAGGCTATCGCGTCGCGGAACGCATAGCTCGCGACATAACGCAACTGCGCGCTGATAAAATTAACATGTAAAAATATATAAATTTTTGTCTGGTTGGGGGGATGCATCCCCCCCATCCCCCCTGCGTCCGTCCCTGTGTCACCTGTCACTGTTCACTCATTTAAGAAAGAAAAGTAGGAGCAGAAATTCCTAGAAACCGAAAATGTGTTTCACCAAATAACAGGTGCACAAGAGGCACTGACACTGTCACATTTCATCAAGACTATTTTCCTGTGATGCTCTCAATTCACACAAAGGCTTGTGGAGACTCATGGAATAATTGCCTGCACATTACATATGTTTGTTATGTCAACCATTTTGAAAATTGCAGATGTTCTTGTCAGATTTTGATTTGACGTTAATTATATATTTGCTGCAGCTGCTTACAAATGATGTTTTATAATAAAACCCCATGACAGTGTAGTTCACAGCTATGAACATCATGAGTGTCAGGTCTGCTCTGAATTAAAGCAAGTCCGAAGGACGAGTGTTATTCAGAAGGCAGACCTGACACGAAGAAGAAATAATCCTTTGTCATTTTCAATGAGAAATAGTCCTTTGTCATTTTCCATGAGAAATGATATTTTGTCATTTTCAATGAGAAATAATCCATCGTCATTTTCAAGGAGAAATAATCCTTTATCCTTTTCAAGGAGAAATAATCCTTTATCCTTTTCAATGAGAAATAATCCTTTGTTATTTTCAATGAAAATAATCCTTTGTCATTTTCAATGAGAAATAATACTTTGTCATTTCAATGAGAAATAATCCATTGTCATTTTCAAGGAGAAATAATCCTTTATCCTTTTCAATGAGAAATAATCCTTTGTTATTTTCAATGAAAATAATCCTTTGTAATTTTCAATGAGAAATAATCCTTTGTCACTTTACATGAACTCTCTACTAACCAAGCGTTGTAACTTTGTTTTGTAGGAAGCCAGTGATGACCCAGTATGGCGGATGTGCCTTATTCAACTGCTCTGACAAGTCCCTGTCTACAATGCTGAACAACCCAAGTGACGCTTATGAAGTCAACGTGCCCTTCGCTTCGTTCATTATCTGCGTAATATGGGTGACTTCGATATTTGGAAACTGCTTAGTTTGTATCGTTATACAAAGATCGAGAAGACTTCAGTCAACAACGAATTACTTTGTGATGTCATTGTCTTTCTTAGACCTCGGTTTATCTGTGATGTATACGCCTTTTGTACTCGGAGACTTGATAGCGTCTCGGTGGGTCTTTGGAACAGTCTTATGTCCCATTGTCCACTTTCTCCAGTATATAGTTACAATTTCTATAATGTATATTCTATCCTGCATCTGTATTGACAGGTTTTACACCATATTATACCCGCTAAGTTTCAAAGTGACCCGCGGTGGAGCAAAGCGCATGATCATCGGAAGTCTGATGGCGGCCATCTTGTTAAGCAGCCCGACCTTGTACTTCTACAGGGTCAAGGACACACTAAGTGGACTACAATGTCTAAGCATGACAGGAGACACATGGATTGGTTTCACTTACATATCTCTGGTCAGTGTTCTAACCTTTCTGATGCCAGTGTTAGGAATGATTAGCGGCCACAGTAAGGTATTTTGCTACATTTGGCAAGCGGGGACGGCTGGACGTGCCTTTCAGCGTACCATGAACCCTGTCCCTCGATCGAAAGTGAAGATGGTGAAACTTATAATAATCGTCAATTTTGTGGTGATTCTGCTTCTGTTTCCTTTGTATGTCAAGTACATCTATTTTTGCATCCATCCGGAGCAATATATGTCATCATTAACAGGCATAGCAGTGTTCATAACCTTCTTCATCTCGACGATCGCCAAACTTTCGCTCTATCTCGTACTCAATCCAAACTTCAGAAGAGGTTGCAAAGAGGTGTTTTGCATGTCTGCTCTGAAATGCTACAGGAGCAACATATATACTGTGACTACTCCTTCGGCAATTGCCAAGCTGAACCACATAGGAACGGTAGAAGATAAAACTGGAAACGCCATGGTGCCAATGAAATGCATCAACTCGCCAAGCAAGACTTTTGACAGAGCCACAGTCATGAGGAAGACCGCGTGGCCAATGAATGGAAGCAGTTCTACAGATTTGTGATGATGACTAAATTAGACCACTTATATTATAAGTAAAGAAAAGAAATAGAGAAGACTAAAGAAATTATTTTTTTTGCATATTTACTGCAAGGGTGCCGGAACAGGGAGCAAGGTGTGCCCTTTTGAGTTTTGATCTTAAAGAAAAACATTTTCAGGTCTTAATTTATGCAAAATTTGTAAGTATGTGTATACTTAAAATTATTATTGACGCTACAGTAAAGTTTGTAGTGCGATTTAGATTTGCTCTTTTGCATCCGACACCCCTGTCGTCTTCGTATCCTTCTGGCACCCTTGATTTACCACGTGAATATAAGAAAAAACGATGTCTGTACTGCAGCATACCCGCGACAAACAGACCCCTTCACTTCTTGCCAAGAATACTAAAATGCTTTCAAGACTGTGCAATGGCAATGTGCATCACAGGCTTGTGAATACATGGTTGCATTGAACTATTTACAAACTACAAGGCAGATTACTCAAGTGACATCTGCAATTATACTGGAGAATCAAATATCAAATTTATATATATATAAATAAGGATTGCTTTTGTCAGAGAAAATTATTGTTTAACAATTCTCTTTGAAATTTATGAAATATTTAGCATTAGAATTTCTTTTACAACCAATTTCATAATTGTAGACACTGAACCAGAATGTGATTTTTTTCTCATGGTCTTGTATCTGAATGTTACTCAATATGTCAGAATGAAAATAAAATACATTCACATTAGACAAAACGGAAAGTGGTTCAGAACGAATAATTTTGAAAAAGAAAAAGTCATAGGCCCACATGTTCGGTAAGATTATACTTTTTATATGCATGGAAATTATATAAAAAAATATATGACTTCTGCCAAAGGGCCTATAATCAATTTTGCAACAATAGGCCTATGTCAGAACACAATTTTTTAAATTTATATTCCAACTTTTCTTCATTCATAATACTCGATATTACATGATGGTGTCACAAATCTGCAATGTTTCTACTTTACTGTATTTGCATCATATAAAAACAGTAAAGTGCATAAGTCTTGAACCACCCGCACATTTTTTATGGTTGATTTCCAAACTATGTTCTGAGTTCAAATGATGTTGTTAGTTCAGTAATATAGTCAGGAATGGTTCACCAGGCTTCATGAAGCTTTTATGAGTACTTGTATTGATATTCCAAGGAATGGAAATCGGGAGAAAACGGTTAAATATTCCAAAAAACACAATAACTGGACAAAAAAGCAGTGGCATATCCTTTTGAGTGATGAATCGAAATTGGAAATTTTGGTTCAAAGCATCATCAGTATACATGTGCGGAGGAGGCCAGGAAAAATTTAGAATAATGCATGTAAAACAATGCGGACATATGACGTTGGCACAAGACTTTTGCACAATTACTGTACATATATGGTCTATTTCAAATCATATATCAGTGAGACTGCAAAATATACATTTTTTGAAAGAGCGATGATTCGGTGTTTCATGCCTTACTATTTTTGTAAAAAAAAAGCGATATGTTTTTGTATTGTTGTTTGCGATTGTGATATTATTAAAATACCCAAAAACAGACGTGATCCAGTTGTCTAATTTTACAAACACTTATCATCTCCCATTTCACTAAAACGCAAGAGGGCAACCATTAGACCTAGACTTTGAATAAATAATTATTTTATACATTTTTGGTGAAATAAATAATTCATTCCAGTCAGTGTTGAAAATAAATAAAGACATCCGGCATTTTCATGAAGTAAATAATATCTTGTTGAGAAAACCTCAAAGCTCCCCCCCCCGAATATCTAATGGTCGCCCTCTATTATACAAGAGGTGTTCAACTTGTTTTGACAACAAGTTCAACACTACGCAAAAACTGCCAAATGCTACTTTTTTCCTTTCTGATGACAGAATCGGTTAACTGCAGGTCTTGTCAATATAAGACATGAGTTTGAAATATTTTGGAACAGTTTGCACAATTTTATTAAACTTTTCCTGAGATAGGCCTCTCATCAGTTTTGAGAGCCATATTTCGGCCAGTGATAGTGGTTAGAAGTGTATTAGCAGATTCTTTCCAATAATACCAATTTTGCTAAGATTTATCAGACATCGTCGGATGGTCTTTGGTGACCTCTCCACCAAGTTACAGGAATATTGCTTGCCTTTTTTTATAGATATTAAATGCTATTTTGGACGCCATGGCCCCGAATAGTCTTCTAATGAATACTATCTCTTTTCATTCTGTGGAAATACCTTAGGGAGGGTCTTTCTAAAACAGATTTTAGATTTAAGCTTTCCAGGTATTAGGCTATCCTCTTTGAATTAATAGAGGTGAAATTGTGACTTTTTCTGTATTTAATCACTGGACAATTTATGCATGAATTTTCGAGTAGAATTGCTAAACTTTTCAATCTTCTAACTTTAAAGCACTCTGTAAATTTCTTTTATGCTGAAAATCACTTACTAATTGGTGTGGCCTTGTAGATGAAGCTTCGCTTTATTTGGTGTATACCTTTTATGGTCCTATGTTTAAAGGTTTCAGGTGGAGCAAAGATATAAGATTCCTTGTTTTTCGACAAATTTTTGGCTTTATTTTTGCAAGTTAAACTTTCAGAAATCAATTAAAAACTTGTGTCCATCTCCTGTATTATTACTGGAATGCTATGCCATCCTTGTATGAATACGACAATTACAGAACTTGGTCACCGTTCTCATTTTGTTTATCACCCCTGATTTGGCCATGAACCATGGCTAGGAAAATTAAATTTTGAAACCCCTTATGAGGGTGACACCCAATTGTTTCTTTGTGCAGTGGTTCACAGTGAACATAAGCTCAAATAAATACCATAACCATCCTCCATGACACAAGATAGTATGCTTGAGGCAGTTTTATCACACCTTCCAAAGAAAATGCAATATATTAGCGTTGCTATATTCGTGAGACATCTAGGTGATATGACATGCAAGATGAGCATCATACGGATCACTCACAGCAATTTTGGCTCAATGAAGCAAAAATTCTCAATGTAGTGGCAGTTTTCATTTTTGTCAAAATAAGTTGAACACCTCTTGTACAGTATAATAAGACACTTTTACAAACAATCTCATTTTACTACAAACATAATACAGTCTTGTGATTTTGCAAATCGTTTATACAAAACTTCACCAAGAAAGACAGTCAGACAGATGGCAAGACAGGAGAGCCCAAGATAGAAGAAGATATACAGATCATCCACTGTGATTGGCTTAGACCTGTAAGGAATGTGTTCACACATATTTGTGTTATTGTACATGTGCATATTTTGCCATTTTGCTATCAGCCCTGATTCCCACATCCTCTTCATTCTGCAAAATAAAGGTATTCTTTCTCAAAACATGTGGCTTTAGATTTTAAAAGCTTTCAAATATTATTTTCTCGATTTTATGAAATATCTCGAATTTATATAATGTAAACGTGAGAGGATAAGTGGACAACAAAAAATATGGGAATTATCGCCCAGAAATACAGACATGTGATTGGCTGTCAAATGGTACAAAGAAGATAAGTACCCATTTCAGATAAATTAAGTAAAAATTGTTATCGCCACAAACTTTTCACAAGATGGAGCTTAATTGCACATTTGGCCACCTGTGAGAAACTAATGGGACTACTATCATCACAGATAGTGATTGCTGATGGAACCAGGTACGTATTGCAACAATCCTGATACTTTCGGGCTATTGCAGTGATGGAATTGGGGGGGGGGGGGAAGCTCAGGGAAGCTGAGCAATGACCTGCTACAGCTCCCCAATCATCAGTGGAAATATATAATTATCATGTTCACTTTTTTAGTTGTGCAGGTATATTATTAGCAAAAAACAAACCATGGTTTCAAAATATTTCTCCTTTAAAAAATTTGAATGTTATGCCTCTGCCGCGACAGCTGATAGCTCCCCCGACAAAAATTTTCTATTTCCATCACTGGGCTATTGCAACTGTGTACCATGATGCATCATAGTGCTCCAATGGACATTTTTAACAGTGGACATCCAATTTTACTGATATCTACTTACTCATATGAAAAGGCGTCTGTGTAGGGCGAATCTTTCGGCAACCCGATTCCAAAATACGCAGGAAAGAACGTTTCTTTCAGAACGCCCCAATTACAAAGTTTGCTGCTCAGAGCACGGTCTAAAATCCCACTCCTATCGCCAATTGAAACTGCAGGAATATTGCCGTACATGACGTGGTTAAACCTCTGATTTCCATCGGCAAATTTTGTCTTTTTCCAAATTCTGCCATAGACTGATTTGGGGTGAGCACTCTGCAAGTATTGGAATGTTCAGTATAATTAGATACACGACTAGCTGATATTCTGATTACAGATTTAGTCAAGACTCGAGACTCAGAATCAGACTCTAAAATCACAGAGATTCAAATATGGTCAAATAAATAAAATAAAATGACAAAACTATATCTGCTCCGATATTTCTTTATCTCTTCCTTTCCAATGATTAAAGGGCTCAAAATGGTTTTGTTGATGATATTTGAATCCATGGCCTGACACAACATTCACATGTATATAGTATGATGACGTAGGCCTATGTTACTTTTATTTACGGACAACTAAAACAACAGTGGCGTATTTACTATTTAGGGGGGGGCATTGGGGCATGCCCCCCTCCCTTCAAAAATTGTAAAAACATAGAAGAGATGGGAAACACTGTAGAATGCCGCATATTCACCCCATGTACAGCCCCCCCCCCGCTCAGATCATTTCTACAGTATCCCCAGTAAATGAGTACACCCCAGCGACATATTGACTAATTTGCTAATAAGTCAGGAACTAACTTAAGTAATCCAACTTAACCAGCATATGATATCCCCGGGACCTAAGAAAATGTGTATGAAAAGTTTCAATGGTGCAGACTTACTTATTTGTATATTGTGAGTGTTTAAAAAAACAGTGCTGCAAAATAAGTGAGTACACCCAATGGGAAATATACATGGGAGTGATCTAGAAATTGGCAAGTTTTATGTGCTGACATAATGAAAGTTTGTACAAAGTATGTCATTGTAAACTAGATGACATCAACTTAATATCACGTAAAATGCAGGAAATTCCAATAGCCATTGTAGCTGCTGTGGAGCGGCAAACATTTCCACAGATAGTCATCCCAAATCAGCAATGCTATTTCAATGGAGAGAGAGATTCCTTGGCATCAGAATATGTTGCATACTCTGCCACTCGTAATGTGGCAGTAGAAATTGGTTGTCCTTTGTCATAAACTTAGTTGATGTAATGCAATTTACACCGAAGATGCCATTTTTCAAAATAACATTTTTTTAATGCCACTTATATGAAAAAATAAGTCATTTCTCAGGTCATTCCAATGTCTGTTTTGCATTGGGTGTACTCACTTATTTGGTAGCATTTCTGCATATTAATACTTGTCAGTTTCAAATAATAATTTGCATATCCTTCAAAGTGGTCTAGGCTACATCATATCATGAACTTGGTGGATTATCTCACTCGAGTGTGGAGCTCTGAGCAAATTAGTCCAGGGGTGTACTCATTTTCAGGGGATACTGGAGATCTATACCATAGAAATACATAGAAGGGACATGAGGCTCTGGCAGATGAAGCAACCAAATCCACCATCTTGGAACTGCCCTGAATACTGGCACAATGGACCGTGACGTCACCAATAACTGTGATGTCACTTATAACAATGGCATGAGGTCACATCATAATTAGTCTATTGTGACGTCATGTCTCAGGGCAGTTCCAATATGGCGGATTTGGTGACCTCATCTTGAGGTGGCATCATACAGCTTCATGTCCGTTCTATGTATTTCTATGATCTATACACTCCTCAACAGCAAACCTCCATTCATTCCTATATCTGATATTCATTGTAATTTAAGATTATGTAGTAATCTCAAAGGTATGCAAAACAGAAATCATACAAACCAGGGCATATCCAGAAATGGCCTGAGGGGGGGGGCATTAAAGGGGTGAATACGAGGAGCTCCGTGGCTTTTCCTATCTCTTTCATGTAATTTTTGGCCTGGAGGGGACCATGGCCCAAGGTCCCCCCCCTAAATACGCCACTGATACAAACCTCAAAAAGTACTTTGTGAGCATCGTTTTCTCCGACATAAACCACATAATTTGGGTCATCGGCTAATTCGGCAAGAGTGTCAAATGGAATCCTCTCCTGGTTTATTGTCAGAGAGGTGATCAGGTTTCCGCATATTATTGACCCGATACAAAAAGTTCTGATTAAGTAGATTTTCAGAATGATAAACCCTCCTTTAGTGCCTGGCTCCTGGGCTAGACCTGGAAATGCAGTACAAAAAAACTTAAATAATTGTAATATTATTATAAAATATCAATTCAGAAAGTTTTTTGAGAAAGGTTTTAGAACTGCTTGCCAGGTGAATAAACTGAATTATGTACCACTTATATGGTCACCTCTTCAAATGTGGATATCTTATACTTAGTTTGTCAGAATGCATCTACGAGGGGCGTTCAGCAAGTTCGAGGATTTTTTTTATATAGACACTTATTTTCAATCTAGAATTATGAATTGCCATGGAAACTGAAAGTTCAGCAACCACAGAATGGCTTAAAAATGTCCAAATTGTCCAAAATTTTGGAAATCCATTCCAAATATGCTGAATTTTATCCTGTGAAAAATTCATAGTTCTAGATTGAAAATAAGTATTCATATGAAAAAAAGCCTCGAACTTTCTGAACGCCCCTCGTACATACTGTCTCATATCTTATTAATAATAATAAAATTTATGGCTCAATTTAAAAAGATTAACAGGAAGCAAACCTCTCATAAGAGCAATTTCATACGTCAGCAGAAATGCTGTTGAAAATGACAAGTGTTGTTTCCCCTTGGTTTGTTCAGACGGTTGCGGAGACCACCTCTCAACAGCATAAAGAGCAACAACAACTGAGACCATGGCTATGATGCATACGGCCCAACCTAAGGGCTGAAAAAATAAATGTTTAGAAATACACGCATTAATTATGAAAACAAATTAGGTCACAAGCAGCTTAGCATTATGTACAATCAATTTAGAGTTTATTATTAATATCCGAATGTAACATGCATGTCATTGAAAAGTTGAGGCGCTATAAAAACCCAATAGGGCATCAACGTTGCAGCAATGTTTTTTCAATGTCGCAAAGGGCAGTGAGAATTACACAGAACCATATGATATAACTGATTTTGTCACAATGTTATGATGCAATGCAAAAATTACGAGGTTAGCATGCGACGTTGTACCAACGATTCACAATATTGTGAAAAATCCACAATGTTGAGTTTACGTTATGCCAACATGATTTGCGCCATACATTTCTACGTAACCAACAGAAGAGCCAGCTCTCCACCAATTAGCAACATTGTTTTTACGTTGTGTGCCTCTTGAGTTGTACTCTGTTGTAATCAAATCTTTGGAACTCTTCATACCTCAAGGAGGTTTATGACAAACAGGCGATATTCTGTTGTCCTGGTGAATACCGCACTGGGCTCTTCCCAAAACGGATATGAGAAATCCATGACTTGTGCCCTCTCCACGGTTATGGTGAGGCCAGTTAGTACCATATCAGCATCCTGCAAGTAAAAGCAGATTAGTAAATTATGCTTTATGATTATGTATTATAGAGCGGTGAACATGCACGAGGGTAGCCAGGAACCAGAAAAGGAGAGCTTCACTCGAGCAGGAACCAGTTTGTCACGTGGTACAAACTCTCCTGACCCTGGTATTCTCCAATATTGGGGAGTAGCTGGAAACACTACACTCGAGAACTGACGTTGGCACCTCCCGAAAACACCAGGGTCGAGTTTTGCGTGTTCGGAAACAAACCCTCGTAACTCGTGTCACTCGAGTCACTCGTGTAACCTTTCCGAAAACGCCCCCTTTGGCATTTAGTTTGCAAATGTTTGCACAAGATGGAGTTAAAGCAGATTTGCAGTGTATATGCACCTGAGATTTTGCTTTTGATCATAGGCCTTTTTTTCTTTGTGAATTGTGAATAGCTGTAGCAACAATTATGTGCGTACTAAATAGACACAAAAGCTTTCTGACAATGTATGAAGTACCACAAACTGTTTTCCCATGCACCAGTTAATGAGACTGAGAGTCCAATAAATTTGTTGAGGTCATCATTGACAATACGAGGTAAAGGGATGAGGATTGTTTTGTTTAGGTACAACATACTACCATCATGTTTGAAGCTATTGTCATTCTTACTGTTATTAAGTAATAGCTACTGGGTACAACATCGTTATGCCATCAGATCTTGTCATAATGCCTAATTCCATATGTGACTTGTTTTTACCTGAAGCTTCCTAATGGAACGTTTGATGTAGACATAACAATGATGACAGGCGCATAATTATAATTTTTTTGTGAATGCATAATCTCTTTGCTGGACGACAAACCGATGTGAATGTACTGTCATAGAGTGATTGTGTTTGGCGACACTTAGGAGACTCAACATCATTGCGTAAAACAGAATAAATTGTTATAGTCAATGCCTTGCTCAATTACGGAAACCCTTTGTCACGTTTGGCGCGGGCAAGAACAAGAAAATTTTTTCAAAAAAAAAATAGAGGCGATTTTTAAAGCAAATTCAGCTTGTTCAGCAAATTAGACCACATCTGCATGTTTTTTACGCCGATCCCGCAAAAAGCGTCCCATCCGCACCTGCCCATCCGCGTTTTATTCCGAAATCCTGTGGCCCGCCGTTCCGCAAATTTGGCCCCGTCCGCATTTCACTACGACGCTGGCCACCCGTTCTGATGCCAGAGTTCACAGTCTGATTTTTCAGATTTGGCCTCTATCGGGAGGCCTGTACCCAGCTATACAGCGGCGAGTGGCTATATATATAGAATCACTAAGACTATATCAGCGAGGGACTGATGTATCGCCTCAAAAACCATTGGGTGGACACGGTGAGATCAGTCTGGTTTTCATTACATTAGTCTGATAAAAACTTGACAGTCTGTTGACTTGATATGCAATAAGAGTGGATTGTTCCAATTGATGTAAAAATGGCAGCACGTGAATCATCATTCTGATGATTTGTCATTATCTTTCCCAATACTTTCAATATGTGTTAATTTGATTTAAGGAGACTAATCCTACTTGTTGGTGACAGGCAAACGAAATGATTATGCATCTGATTTTTACTCTAAAATCAGTTATGACAAATCAAATGGCCACCTCGTGATCATGAATAATCAAACATACTCTGTTTGCGTTGTTGAATGTATAGAGAAGATGATACTTCATCGGCTAACATGAGTCACAAAGTGCATTTTTCACAGTGAACAAGTCCTCTCTTTTCGTATAACTGATGGATAGGCTGTAAAGATGCCTCTCTCCCATGATATATTAATATTTCATTTATGCTTGTTATCTGGAGAAGCTAATAAAAAGTCTAAAGTTTATAATTATCACACAGTGAACATTTTCACAAAGGAAGAACTCGACTTACCCCATTCATAAGCTTCCCCAAAGCACCGGACCAACTTCCGTCCTTTCTCTTCGTTCCAGTGTTCCATTGCCTGACGTACTGGACACTGCAAACCCATTCAACATTATTGAATTTTGTATGTCTTTCCAGCCAAAATTCTTCAAAGCATAATCTTCGAGTAAGATAAATATGATTCTTTGTAAATGATGTTTTTGAGGTCAAGAAAGACAGTGCAAACATATCTTACGAAGCCATTTCCATATTTTCCAATAATTATTGAGTCATGTATACATTATAATTATGTGAAGGCAATGGGACTCCCCACTAGGCAATATGATAGCCAGACAATTGGCGAACATGCGGCGGCCCAGGGCGTCCACCTTACTGCTTGTAAAGCTTAACTGAACTGACAATTTGTAGACACTGAGAATGCTGAAAACATTTCAAATGATGTAAAAATGACAACACTTGGGCTGTATCAAAGAATTTGAAATACAGTATGAATATTTTTGTTTGGAGCCTGAGGTCTCCAGCATTCTAAAATTTTGTGATGGCCATGAGGAACAATGTATACACATACCTGAAATTGAATGTTTGTTTCAGATGTTGCAGTATTTCTATGCAGTAACCGACGTAGTAATACTGTCTATTTGCAACCTTCACATATTTCACAAATGGCGAATACTGCACAAAATAAAGCATAAGTATTAATGCATACAGTTAGATAGCTAAACTTTACAGCTAGGAAATTTGATATGCAAAAAGAGTGTACTGCTGCACTGTGAAAATGGCAATTTGTGTGTCATCATGCTGATGATTTGTCATGATCATACCCAATACTTTCAATGTTAATTTGATTTCAAGAGACTAATCCCGCTTGTTGGTGACAGGCAAACGAAAGGATTATGCATCTGATTTTCACTCTAAAATCAGTTACGACAAATCAAATGGCCTTCTCTTGATCATGACTAATCAAACAGCCTTTATGTTTCCCATGTTGAATGTAGAGAAGATGACACTTCATCAGCTATCATGAGTCACAAAGTGCCATTTTCACAGTGCGACAGTCCACTCACTTTGCATATCAAAATTCCAGGCCACAAGGGGAAAGTATTATAGTGGCACTCCGGGTTTCCAATTGCTGGTTCCCTGGAACCTGGTGGAACCTGGTTTGATTCGATCATAGGCCTGTCTTGGAGATGTAAAAATTAGAAGTATCTTTTGCATCATTGTCGTTCCCTCATCCTGCACCACTGTAAAATTTGAAATTTTGACTCAGAGCTCTTAAATGATTGAGAGAGATGGTTGCACAATGCGTTTAATTTGAACTGACATAGCTTGTTGTTTTATTCGAAGTTAGATTATCATCACTTAAAACAACAAGCTCTTTTAGCTCAATGGAATTGTGCAACCATCTCAATCATTTAAGCTGACTCAAAATTTCAAATTTTACAGGGTGTCGAAACTACCCAGAACAGTTCCAATTTGTATGACGTTTTCCG
The DNA here is from genome assembly GCA_026936325.1 of Platynereis dumerilii. Lineage (NCBI taxonomy): Eukaryota > Metazoa > Annelida > Polychaeta > Phyllodocida > Nereididae > Platynereis > Platynereis dumerilii. Next base: position 5,375,105 of record JAPTHN010000029.1, read on the forward strand.
CACCTACTTTCTGTGGGAACTTTTAACGTGGGAGTAAACCACGACAAATATATTTGCTTAACATCAACTCAGTACGAAGTTTAAAAAAGTTTAATCCATCGAAAAGCATTGGATATCTAAATTATGCAAAACAACGCTATTATGCAAAACAACGCTACGAAGGTAGGCTGCGGCTGAAAGATCATATCCAATATTCTGTTTGTTTACTTGATGATCACATGACCAGGCATCAAAATGTTTACTCGGAATAAAACGGTCTTTTTTTGGTATGTATGGGCATAATCAAACATTATTGTCCTGATGTGGTATGGCGCATATTTACGCAATGCCATGTCAATTGTTTTGATCTATTGAGATACATTTTATGCACACTTTGTTTGCATTGTCTGGTGTAGATGGCCACTTCATAACTTTCGCTCCGTTCAAAGAATTCTGGCTTTTATTGTAGTGTTATGATATTGACAAAAATAGATAGATAGATAGATAGATATGGTACGTGCAGCCCTCTTAAGCCCAGTTCTGGGCGCTCACGAGGGTTGATTGATGAGATGGGAGAGAGAGCGGGAGTCCTCAACATGATACACATTTACCTCATGTGAGGGATCTTTTACTTGCCCAGCATAGACACTGATACAAGGGGCCGCAAGTTTTACATCTCATCGAACGACATCCAGCTGGGATCTTGCTCATGAAGGTCCACTGAAAAATTTCAGGTTCCTCACCTGGGGTTTGAACCCATTCAGGCGCAGACCTTCATTGGAGCAGACGGGCACCTAAGCCACTTGACCACCCAGCTGCTTACAAAGCCTCCCCTTGCTAATTGTCGCTATCAACAAGTTGTTATCAATTCCTCTGTGTCCAGATCAGTGCCATTGGAAGTAGGTGTACCTCAAGGGTCGGTGTTGGGACCCCTTCTGTTCTTGATATATATTTTGCCATTACGCCAAATGATTATGAAGCATGGAGTGTCATATCATGGCTATGCCGACGACACCCAATTATATTTGGAGTTTGACCCAAAATCCAGCAGCGGCCTGAGTGGCGCAATTGAGACACTTGAAAAATGTACTGCTGACATTAAAATGTGGATGATTCAGAACAAGCTCAAACTAAATGATGACAAAACTGAAGTCATCATATTTGCCACACCTCACTACCATTCAAAGATCATGAACTCAAATCCTGTCGTCAAAATTGGGAACGCCACCATTCACCCCAGTAAAACAGTGAGGAACCTTGGGGTTACCATGGATTGCAACTTAACAATGACATCGCAGATTAAGACCATCACCAAATCCATGTACTTTCACATGCGTGGAATAAGACATGTCCGACAGTACCTCGATGACACATGCAAAAAGGCAGTGATGACTCTTGCTATATCCAGGCTAGATTATGCCAGTGCACTGCTGGCAGGCATATCGGAGTCGGGCCTACGAAAACTCCAGGTTGCACAAAACTGTGCAGCCAGACTAATAACAGGGAAATCTAGAGCTTTACATGTTACGCCGGATCTATACCATCTTCACTGGCTACCAGTCCACAGACGAATTGTCTTCAAAAGCATGTGCATCATTTATAAGTGTTTCAACGATTGCTCAATGCCATCATACCTTTCCTGTTTATTTACTCGCTACACTCCTTCTAGAAGTCTGCGCTCTGCTGCATCAGGCCTGCAAGTCAATGTTGGAAGATCTAGAAACAAGCGAGAGGATAGACGATTTGATACCTGAGTGTCCAAAGCTTTGAACTCTCTCCCTCAGAATATTCAGGGAGCGCCATCATTTCAGACATTCAAAAAGACTTTAAAGACATTGCTATTCCAGCAGCATTATCATTGCTTTTACTCATGAATGACATTTTTATCTTTTTGAACTATTTGCTTTTATTGTGATAATTTTAACATATTCTTTTACATGATTTACAATTATTGTAAAGCGCAGTGAAAACATTATAAAACTGGGCTATATAAGTGACTGAAATAAAATAAATAAATAAATAATTTTTTCAGGGACCTCCATTAGAGATGGGCATCTTCTAATCTGAATTGGACCCCTAACATCAAAGAAATGGAGTATCATAAATCATTCACTCTAAAAAATTTCAGACAAAATTGGTTTTTTAGATTCAAAATGGTTTTTTGAAAAACCAAATTTCAATGCAAAACCAACATGGATTTTTAAAAAAATCCATGTTGGATTTTTAAATAAACAATTGAGGAATAACTTCGAATCTAATCTTTATCTGTGTCACTGTTTATTTGGCAGATGTTTATTTGGCATGACGTTGAGATATTTTTACAACTATGTCACAAGCTAATGTTGAACCCTTGACATTTCCTCACAACGTTGTGAAATCGTCGCCACAATGGCACGTGCTAGTATCATATCATATCTTTGATGTTGCTTCACAACGTTGAGACAACATAATTTCTACGATACAATTCTACGTCACTTGGCGAACAGGGTGACGTTGTCGCAACGTTGCTACAACGTAGATGTGCCTATAGGGATAGATATCAAAGCTGTAATATAAATACATGCTCTTTGAGGTTAGCATGCATCTTATGAAAGAATTAATGAATTTGACCAGGCATGATATTAGCTGTCAATAATGTTACAGCAGCTGTCAAGTAAAAATTACTTCCAGCGAGACCACTGAACTACAAAAAGTTCTTTTTAAAGGAATACGGATGATGCATTTTTGACGTTTGATTATGTTATCACCTGTTAGGCTGTGACAATAAATCAGTATTGCATGACAGCAAAAATCCATAATGTGGTAACAAGGTACTTCCTGACATTATATTCTACACATAAAATGATGCTATAGTAACGTAATTTTTTCCAAAATACTTGTGTTGCTACAATGATATTTTGTTTGATATGAGGTGCATGTATTGCTGTTTCTATGGATGCCATAAATTAAATGTTGCATGATACTAGTTCCAGTCCTGAAAATATATGTAGTTGACACTGAGGGACCGTTCTGAAATGCAACTGGGGGGGGTTGGAGTTTTGTCAGATCTTCCAGATACCCCCATTGAGATTAATGCGGATTTTTAGTACCCCACCCTTAGGTTTCATGCATATTTGTAGTACCTCCCCCGCCCCCGACATGCAAAGCAATACACATATATATGTAATGTCATAGATGTGCCCCTTGGCTGGTCACTCTCACAGATTCGCAGACTTTTGTGCGCAAAAGAGCGCGAATAACTTAAACTTTTGAAACACATGTGAAAAGTTAGTACTCCTCGGCCAAAACTCCCACCCCCCAGTCATAAATTCTGAACGGTCCCAAATCAGTTTCCAGAGAGGATGGATGGATGATTTGGGGATTTACAAAATTAGGACAGGAAGAGGACACAGCAATGATGCGAAGGATTCCATGTGGGTAAGTCGGGGATATACATGAAACTGGATTTCAGAAAAGATTTAAAAATAATTTTAGACAAGAATAATAGACCAACCCAAGTCAGAGCAACTCGAATCGGTTGCTGGTGGAAGTTGACCTTGTGTACTCCGTGGTCATCGCTGGTCGAATATTTGCAGGGAATACTCTCGTTGCACGAACAAATCTGAAATTCAAAGGATTAATAATAACTTGGCCAGTGCATTAAGTGATCTAATTCCATTTTGAAAATAATGTAGGCAGATTTTGTAACGCAAGGAAGCAATTCTATTCAACTGCCTCCCTCTGGCACCAAGTGTTGTACATCTTTTTTTGCACCAAAAGGAGAGGCTTTTTGCACCTATTATTACTTATTTAATATCTGTATAACCAAATAACAACAATTTAAGTGGTGCAAAATCCCCTGTGATAGAAACTGCAGTCTGGTTATAGTGCATAGATTTGACTAGGGCCCCTTCATGATGAAATGAGTCCTTCAGATTGAAACCACATATTAGATTCGTAATAGTGTGGCAACATGTGGACATACTGACAGATGGACACATAGACGTACAGCGAGCGCAATTTTTGCCGGAATTTCAAGATCTGTCTATACTTTATACCATTTCAAATGAAATCACCTGGAAATCATAAATTTTCAATTGTTTTTATTTAATCATCTGCCCAAATTTTTTGGAAATTTTGCCCGAATGTTACTGTTTCCCAAACTTTATTTGGGGGGGGGGCACCACCCCCCTGCTCCCCCCTCCCATACGCCTATGGATGGACAGACAACAGGACAGTCAGAACACACAATGATGAAAACATGAGCCCCTTGGATAGACAAAAAAGGAATTTTAAAAAATCAAAAATACTTACAGTATCAAACATGGTAGATAATGTGTTCAGTTTGGCAAGATTAGCATCTTCAACATCCAAGATGACAAGGTTTTTATGCAAGACATTTTTATGCAAATTGAAGAATTCAGTTGTTTTCAAGCACTGGAAGAGTTGGAGGGCTGCCTTGAAGTTGGGACTCATGAACAACATATCCACTGCAGGGACTTTCAGGATGGATACTGGCTTACGGGATGACTCCTGGAAAAAAGAAGGAAATAATAGGGAGAAGACTACACTTACTCAGGGCCGTATTAGCGCATTTCTGGGCCCGGGGCAAACTGTGTCTAATGGGCCCCCTTCGCGCGCCAAAAACACTCTAAATTCTGAAAAGTACATTCACACTTTTTTTTACTGACGCAACTCTTTTGAGCTTCTTCATTGGCCCCCCTGAGGTCATGGGCCCGGGGCAACTGCCCCGTTTGCCCATAGGTTAATACGGCCCTGCAGCCCCTGCACTTATTCCTTCACAGCTAAACAGCAAAATTAGACATAATCATAATTATTCCAATGTTCCCACAGCACCGAACCCGGGGCACATTGGGACGCCAACAGAAATCAATTTGAACACTTCATGTGCTCTCGATATTAAATATAAGAAGCAAATTAGACTATACATAGTGTAATAACTCTTTCTAGTGCCAATAATTTATAACTTTTGCCAGTTCAAAACATTTGACATAAATATTTATGTCAGCAGTCATTAATAACACACAGTGCGGTCATCAATATAAGTAACACACAGAGCTTTGCTATAAATTTTTTCACATAGCATGGTATTTCACTGGGTGGTGTAGTGGTTAAGGTTCCCGCCTGCTCCGCTGAAGGTCTTTGCCTGCATGGGTTCGAACCCCGGTTGGGGAACCCTAAATTTTCAGTGGACCTTAATGAGCAAAATCCTAGCTGGATGTCGTTCGGATGAGACGTTAAATTGGCGGCCCCTTGTATCAGTGTCTGTGCTTGGCAAGTAAAAGATCCCTCACATGAGGTAAATGTGTAACATGTTGAGGACTCCCGCTCTCTCTTCCATCTCATCAATCAACCCTTGTGAGCGCCCAGAATTGGGCTTAGAGGGCTGCACTTACCATATCTATCTATCTATCTATATATCTATCTATCCATCTATCTATCTATCTATCTATCTATCTATCTATCTATCTATCTATCTATCTATCTATCTATTTATCTATCTATCTATCTATCTATCTATCTATCTATCTATCTACCTATCTATCTATCTATCTATCTATCTATCTATCTATCTATCTATCTATCTATCTATCTATCTATCTATCTATCTAGCTATCTATCTATCTATCTATCTATCTATCTATCTATCTATCTATCTATCTATCCCTGTGCCTATCTATTTCTACAATCCTAGGCCATTTGGTTGGCTTGGGCACCTACACTGTGCTTTTTAAATGGTGTCCCGATGTGCCCATGTTCAGTGTCCCAATGAACCCCAAAGTGACTGTCACACCAAAATGCTGACACTGTTATCAGTGGGTGTGTTGATCAGGATAATAATTAGTAACTGTTCATTGTGATGTATTAAACTCATAAAAGAATTGAGAAAGCCTGATTATGATGTATTCAGAAAATGGTTCGACTTTAACCCATTTGAATTTAGTAGAGTAGTCAGAAAACTTTTATTTTTTTCAGGCAAAACATCCTGCACCAGAATGGGAATTTACCCCGGGGGGAAGATTTTCAAGATTTGATTGCATCACCATAACACAGACCTTGTCAGGAACCAAGAAACTTAAAAGTTCTCAACGAGCCTGAAGCAATTGTGTGTTTCTCAAACAGTTAACTACATGCATTACTCATTTGAGAGACTATAGCAGACTACTTTTTGTATACTTTAGTTTAGGCTATTTGAAACATACCTGAACTGTAGAATTGGCTTCACCAAAACCACAACTGCAGTCGACAATCACATTGGCAAATGTCTGTGAAGCTCCGAGAAAAACCTGAGCAAAATTAGTCAACCAAGGTGAATGACATCCAATGTGGTAACTGATTTGGTCTGAAAGGAAATTGGACTGAAAAAAAAAGAGAAGAAATTACAGGATACATAATGGGGTGGTCCAAAATTGTAAGCAAAAAATCAAATCTCCTGAAACCTCAAATTTGAAAGCCAAAATGGATGACCTCATAAGTAAAACAAACACATGCAAAATTTCAGCCAAATTGTTTAAAATATTTAGAAGAATTACAAATCGATTTGGCTGAAATTTTGAAACAACACCTTCCCTCTATTACAGTAAAATGAGATCGAAATGCAAGCAACAAACTTGGAAAATGTAGAAGAAAGTTTGTTTGGACCGCCCTAATGGAGAATGAGCTCTGAAGTTGTCTTACAGCCGTTTTCACTATTATACCATTCAACACCTCTGTCAGCCAATGACAAACCTGTATTTCACTGCAGTAAATCCTATATTCTTTGTTTCATGTTTGAAGCTGCTGGTTACTCATCATGGAACAGGAATATGTGCTTTTGGACATTTATTCTGGGAAAAATTGACATCATCCTAACCTACAGAAATAAATAACATGTCCCAGAAAAAAATTCACATTCAGGCTGAGTGTCTACAATTATGAAATTGGCTGTAAAATCTAACTTTGACCTGTTATAAGGGATGTGCTTATTGCGCTGCCCTGGGGGTGCCCCCCCTTGGGCAAGCCCTTGGTTTCGTAAGCAAGCTTTTTTGCACACACTGAAATGTTAACATTCTTGCCCCAATTTTATGTAAAAGCTACTGGGCACCGGCCACTACTTTCAGAGCCCTTCTTCACTGTATGTTACGTTACTGTCATAAAGTTTGTCCCCGAATCTTTAAACTAACATTTAGTGCCTTTATTGTGACATTTTGAAAGTATTTCTTGCCCAGTTCTACACACACACTCCCCAGTGTGGCTATGGCTGCATTAGCCTGGTCTCCTGGCCTGTATGCATTCACATAGCAGGGCACAGGACTATGGCTGCATCACAGTCATCATTGAGGGGGGGGGCACTCGCTTTCAATTCAGTGAGATTTGTTTTACAGCTTTTTGGGTTCCTATGACATAGTGGGGCTCTACTGGACTAATAAAATGAATTGAACTCACTTAATTCTGAAAAAACATGCAATTGTGTTGATTGGTATTGTTTCATATCACCCCAATGTTGTGAATTTACCAGTTTGTGTTATTTTAATGCAAGTTGAATTCTATGTAGAATTGACAGATCTAATCTTTAATTTCAAATATAAGTACAATGATTTTTTTACTTGATTTGTGCAGTTGGTCAATGTCAGTGCTTGCTTGTACTCAATTAATCTCAACAGGAAGTTTATTGAAAATGGTGCAATCATATTAAAAATTTAATGGACAATATTTCATGTGACATGTTATTTACTATTAGCTGACAATGATAGAGCCCGGAGCCGCCGCCATAGCAAGCCGCCGTCAGTCACATCAAACTCAAGTCAAGTCAAGCCATCATAAATCCCAGCCGCCGCTGCCTAAGCAGCATCAAGCCGCCGCCACCAAGAGCATCATTGAGCTGCTAGATGTTCTTGTGTAATTAACAATTTAAAAATCTGTTAATTAGAGGCATCCCAATATTGCTAATTGCAATTCTTTGGGTTCTTGAGCTTTGTTTCACCCTTAGTTAGCCTAATTGCCATTAAAACTAACTGGGGAGGGGAAGGGGGAGGTGAAGGTGTTAATGCTAATTGCACTTCACATGTAATATTGATTACAGGTAGGCTTGCAATTGACATGATAAAAGAAAAAGAAAGATATTTAGTTGAATTGATGAGTTGTATTTTACTAAATACCTTTATGATTACTGAGACACAATGGGATAATATAATGCCTGCAAGGCATGGCACTAATTTGGCCTGTGCTTTGTAACAGTTGTACAGAAATCTTGGTTTCTGGTTGCACAGTGATCAATGCAGAACTTGGAAAATTTATTTTTGGTAGGTCTGATTATATTTCAGTATAAAAACCATTACTCGTATTAAACTACATGAAACAAACGATAATACTATGATTTTCCAATGTATGATCTGCAACTTTGATAAAAAAAAATTAATTTAAGCCGCTAAAGTTGTTGAAGTCAAGTCATACATCACTCAAGTCGCAGTAAATGTTCAAGTCATGAAAGTCCTTCAAGTCAAGTCACTGAGCACTCAAGGCAAGTTATGATGCTAGAACTCAGTGACTCCGGGCTCTAGACAATGATAAGAAAGCCTAAAGAAAAACATACCTTAATTCATGTTCACATATCAAGTATTCCCTTAGAAGTGAAAAAAGCAGGTCAGTATATACTTTATACTTCAAGAACGTCCATTTATCACATGGAACTATGTGTGAGAAACATGACACACCTTGTAGCAGTCCTGTTTGATGTTAACTGTAAAAGTTAGCTGTTATCAACAACTTGTTTATACTAAATTTGTCCTAAAAGCATCCTAGTGCCAGCTAGATCATCCAGTGTTTACAAATTCGGTAGAAAGAATGCAGGAAGGAATGAAGAAAAGGAGGAATGAACGAAGGAATGAACTAAGGCATGAAGGGAGGAATGTAGGGCATAATCACGAAATAAGCCCCGCACCTCTGACGGAATGAGTGGCAGCCTATGCTTTTCAATGGTCTCGCTCATTCCGTTATCAGAGGGCGGGGGCTATTTTGTAATTATGCCGAATGTAGTGGGGGAAGGAAGGGAAGGCCTCGAGATAGATAGACAGATAGATAGACAGCTAAACACATAGATAGATAGATAATAGATAGATAGATAGATAGATAGATAGATGCAAGCAACTCTTAAAAGTGCTTGCACGTTTTTTTTTAAAGGAATAGCAGTGGTGCCAATCGTAAATAAGAGAGCAATAACAAGCTCGTAAATTACTCCTTGGCAGAAAGACAGGAGAGTAAAATCAAAGACTGGTGGATAGTTTGGGTCAGTGGGATGGCCAGGAAATGTGTATGTAGACAAGACAGCAGTGATCCTGTGAGCCAAGATTTGACTGAAATATTACGCGGAGGGATACACACTAACTACAGGAACATGTGTGATTCACCCTTAGGACTAAGTCGGGCAGCGCAACACTCACCGGTTTCCGGTTATGACATTTCTAGTTTGCTCATAGTGTCTTTTGTATTTCCCAAGTGTGGCATGAATATGCACAGATATAATATGGGTATGAGTCAATGTTTGGTCTACCGGAAATGAAATATTGTAAGACATGCAGCAGAATGCCCATCTCTAATAGATGGTATATATATATGGAAAAAATACACAAAAAGAAAAAAAAAACCACAATAGGTTTCAGTCAATAATTCAAATAGAGCCTACTCATCAATACTTATTTGATAGACATGTAATTAATTTATAACAGCCAGGAAATTTGATATACAAAATGAGTGGACTGTTGTACTGTGAAAATGGCACTTCGTGTGTCATCATGCTGATGATTTGTCATGATCATACCCAATACTTTCTATGTTAATTTGATTTAAGGAGACTAATCGCGCTTGCGGGTGATTGGAAAACGAAAGGATTATGCATCTGATTTTGACTATAAAATCAGTTATGACAAATCAAATGTCCTTCTCTTGATCATAAATAATAAAACAGCCTCTTTGTTTCCAGTGTTAAACGAAGGGAAGATGACACTTCATCAGCTATCATGAGTCACAAGATGCCATTTTAGCAATGCAACAGTCCACTTATTTTTGCATATCAAATTTTCTTACTGCAAAGTCTGAACCGTGCCTTATTGATCTTGCTTTAAATGGCACTAATCTGCTCTCTAGTACGGTAACCAACAGTCATTCAGCTACTAGCGATTCAAAACAATAGTATATAACTGGATTTGGAAATAGTAATCTGAATTTCTCTAAGTTTCATTTTAAGAAATAAATACATCAGGTAAGTCCAGTGACGTAGTTGAGGCCGGGACATCCGAGACCGAGGCAAGGCCAAGGATTTGTCATCTGAGACTGAGCCAAGGCCTAAGCAATCAAAATGCCAGCCTTGAGAATGACGCCAGTCCCGAAGGCCTCTATCACTAGCCCAAAGACACCTGGGACATAGTCAAGGCCAAGGATTTGGCATCCGAGACTGAGCCAAGGCCAAGGCCATCAAAATATGGCCCCGAGGCTGGCCTCAAGGCTGGCCTTGAGATCTCCAACACTGCTGGTAACTGAATAGTTGATATGTTCGATTGGTTTCCCTTTGCAATATTCAAATTATACGCATTAAAGGTTATCTACTTGACTTTCGTATTGACCAAACATTCGATTTCTGAAGCAAACAATTGATATAGCCTCCCACCGGGTCATACATTGTGTTTAGATTGGAAAATCAAAGGCCAAGTGGAGCAAGCAAACAGGTCAATACTTTTAAAGCCAAACCAGCAAGAACTCATCCATTTTGCTTTAATGATTAGTTTGATAGCACACGAGAAAAGTGTCAAAATATTACAATCTGTAAATTTGTCATGCAAAAAGAGAGGACCATTTCACTGTGAAAAATGCACTTTGTGACTCATGATAGCCGATGATGTGTCATCATTATACATTTAACATGGGAACCGTGGAGGCTGTTTGATTTGTCATGATTAAGAGAAGGCCATTTGATTAGTCATAACTGATTTTAGAGTAAAAATCAGATGCACAATCCCTTCAGTTGCTTCTCACCAAGTAGTGGAATTAGTCTCCTTAAATCAAATTAACATTGAAAGCAATGCGTTGATCATGACAAATCATCTGTATGATGACTTAGAAGTGCCATGTTCATGGTGCATCTGGTTACATATCAAATTGACAGACTGTAAGAACAGGATCAGGTCAGCCATGGAATGCACATTCTTCCAAATTATATTTCTGTCTCTCTAATCCCTGTTCCATTTCTTGATCCATCTATCTCTGTATGTCTATCTTTCTGTCAGAATATATCTGTCTAATACTTACTATTTGGAAAACGTTAATATTTCAATTCTTGTCTTGTATTTTTAGATAAGTCAGTCAAGTCAATTAATACTTCAAAATATGATTCAGATTGACAAATCTGCATATAAGGGCCATTCTCAAATTTCCGGACAATGGGTATAGGAAAATTGTCCTGTAACGGAGGGGACAATGTGGTAACGGAGGGGAATTTTTATGTAAAAAACCAGCTGTAGGAACAGCAACAAAAGGAAAAATGATAAAAGATTGATGTAACTATTATTTTCAGAAGTACTATCAGTAGATTTTTTGGTCCAATTGTGTCGATGTCCTGCTCATGATCTGGTAACGGAGTGGACGGTAACGGAGGGGAACAATTTACTGCTTTTTATTTTGGAGATTAGACAAAATAATTGCAGAATATTAAAACCTGCCACCATCAGCAACATATAAATGAAATCACTCTGTAAAATTATCATTGGTTAGCTTGGAAATGAAGGAAACGGAGGGGACATTTTAGTGGGACCAAAAACATTTTTTGTGAACATTATGTCATAATTTATTGAATACATGTTTTATGAAGTCTGCAAGGCAGTTGTACTGTGGCGCACATGCGTCTGATGATATTCAGTGAAAATAGCTCATAAAAAACAATAACGAACAGAGCTATGGCAAGTAAGGGAGGGGACAAAAAAATTGACATAAATTAGTGACACGACTATTGTATCAATTTAATCAATGAAATTATACCCAAAAAAAATTGAATATGAACTAAATATAAATTCAAGTCTATATTCCCATGAATCGTGCAAAGAAACTTTGAAAATAATGGTATATTAGGAGGAAAATGAACAATTGATTTTGTCATGTCAGGTCCAGTGACAGGGAAAAACCATTGATTTTGCACGGATTTCTGGACATAATGCATTAAAAAAAGTCTAATGAATGACTTTTTGCTCCAAATGCAGTGGTTCTAAGTAGAAATATGAATAGCAGATGCAGAGTGATGCTTCAGATATTTATCGCATTCATATTAATTAATGTCAGGGAGCTAGAGTGACGCAAATTGTCCCAAAATTTGAGAATGACCCATAAATATACTTGTATACAATCATCAAAATATTAAACTCTTACTTCTGATATCAAGTAAGTTGAGAATTTACTGTGGTGATTGAATCTTTCCACATTCCTTTCCTGACATTCTCTGTGTGAAGTGGATGCGCTCCAGAAATCAGACAACAGCAAACTCAGAAAGAGCATTTTCTCCACATCAGCCATTGCGATGGAGAAGTATCCGGTATACGTCTGGAATAAGAATGAAAAGTATAGGTCTAATCAGGAAAATAAACTTTATAAATCAATAGTTATAAAAAAATGCAACCAAACACTTCCATGCACTTCCATGCACTTCCAGACCCTCCCATGCACTTCCATGCACTTTGAGTCCCTTCCATGCACTTCCATGCACTTCCATGCACTTCCATGCACTTGCATGAGGTATATATTTTTCACTATTTGGCATGTCCACGAATTTGTGAACCTGCGAAAACGAACATATACATACACGAATTTAGCATTCGTGTAAGCGTGAAATCGTGCAATTCACAAATTTACGTAGGTGCAATTTCGAACATTGCAACCTTACAGTTAGCTAAAACTAACTGTACACTAAATTTTGACCCTAAAACTGAAACATATATATAACACCTCCATGAATGTTAGTAATACATTGTAGCAGGTACACAAATGAATAATAAAGCACATATGTGAGTGGTAGTTATGCATACACGAGCACCTATGCTCGTTTTTTCATGTCCACAAACTTGTAATGCTCGCTTTTACATCTCCACAAATTTGTGTACATGTCAAATAATGAAAAATATATGCATACCTGCTTAAGTGTACTAACTGTACACTTAATTCTGACCCTAAACTGAAACATATAACACCTCCATGAATGTTAGTAATATCAGGTACACAAATGAATAATAAAGCACATACGCGAGTGATAGTTATCACATGTACACAAGCACCTATGCTCGTTTTTTCATGTCCGGAAACTCGTATTAGCTCGTTTTTACACCTCCACAAATTCGTGTACAAGTCAATAATGAAAAAATATATACATGCTTCCATTCACTTCCATGCACTTCTATGCACCTCCATGCACTTCCATGCATTTCATGCACTTCCATGCACTTCCATGCACTTCCACGCACTTCCACACACTTCCATGCACTTCCATGCACTTCCATGCACTTCCATGCACTTCCACACACTTTCATGCACTTCCACACACTTCCATGCACTTCCATGCACTTCCATGCACTTCCACACACTTCCATGCACTTCCACACACTTCCATGCACTTCCACACACTTCCATGCACTTCCACACACTTCCATGCACTTCCATGCACTTCCATGCACTTCCATGCACTTCCACACACTTCCACGCACTTCCACACACTTCCATGCACTTCCATGCAATTCCACGCACTTCCATGCACTTCCACACACTTCCATGCACTTCCATGCACTTCCACGCACTTCCATGCACTTCCACACACTTCCATGCACTTCCACACACTTCCATGCACTTCCACACACTTCCATGCACTTCCACACACTTCCATGCACTTCCACACACTTTCATGCACTTCCATGCACTTCCATGCACTTCCATGCACTTCCACACACTTCCACACACTTCCATGCACTTCCACGCACTTCCATGCCTTTACACTCCCCAGCCGTCCCTTCCACTTACTTGTGAGTAGAATTGTAACAGTTAATTTCCAAAGACAAATTAAAATAGATCATTCAAAATTGAGCTTAACAGGAACATAGCAAGGACCTTTTAATAATAAAGCAGAGTTGTGGATACATTTTCCATATTTTGTAATTTAAACTTTTAAAGTGATTAATTTTTAGAGTTAACTGGGAAGTGTGCTCATGGAAAGGTGAGGGTAAGAACTGAAGGTTGTCAAAGGGAGAGCATCTTCCTGAGATGGCTGGATGATTGGGGTTTATGTCCTGTATTTATTCACTTGCTAGGCTAATTGGGACAGGAGGAGGACACAGTGATGAGGAGAAGGATGATTGAAACAGCCGTCCAACGAAGATCGGGTAACCCGGCAAGAGCTGGATTCTCCTCCCAGCGTCTTCCTGCGAGCATGGGATTTTTTTTTTAGTTGTACTGTTGGCAGGGCTATCTTACTAAGTACTTCAATATTTAAATAGGCCCCATATATACATGTAACAATGGATTGAAGCTTATTCTTATAAAGCTAGATCTCTTCAAATAATCAATTATTGCATTTAGGCAAATTTGGCTGCTAAACTAAATCAGGCGTAAATTAAGACTTTTTGGCACAAGATGAAATGGATTATTCTTCCAAAACAAAATCAGTTAAAATTGTTCAAAAGCAATAATTATATATAATTTATGGTAATTATGATCTGCAGATTTATTGTTTCACCACCGCTACAAGGTAAAAAGTAGGAGTAAAGATTTTTTTTGTATTTACAGAAAGGATATCTGGTTAATGGTAGGTGAGCAAGGTGTTTCTTGTTTTGTGTTATGGATTCAGACAGACAATAATTTCTTATGTTTCTAATAAAAATGACACCAAACACAGTTTCTAATTGAACTTCAGAATTGTCCTGTAATGTTACTGATCTGGTCAGGCTGACCTCAGTCCTTTTGTTGCTGATCAGCCAGCTGTGAAGAGACTGGCAGAATTCATGGTCATGCATGAGTAAATTCAGTTATTTCGTTTAAAAACCCCCAACTTTGGGCTCTGTTTATGGTATTATTACCAATGATATTCTTAAATGAATTATTCTATGTGACAATAGAGGTTTTAATGTTTCAGTTTCAACTTTCAGGGCAGTTGTTCCACCGCAGGGGCAGTTGCCCATAGGCGTACGGCGCGCACGATTTTTGGGGGAGGGGGGCGAGCGACATTTGCCCGAATTTCAAGATCTAGATTTAATACCATTTCAAATGAGATTGCCTGGAAATCATTAATTTTCAATAGTGATTATTTAATCATCTGCCCTAATTTTTTAGCCTTTTTGCCCAAATCTTGCTGTTTCTCAAACTTTTGGGGGGGCGATTGCCCCCCTGCCCCCCACCTCCGATACGCCTATGCAGTTGCCTGTCAGTTGCTGCTAATTCTGAGTCCACTGTCTGTGGCAGCTCACTGCTGTTTCTTCATTGACATGAAGAGAAGAATCTCTTAATAAATTATGAACTCTTTGTGCAGAGTATCATCTGGGAGTGATTTAGAATCATTTGCTTGGTATCAGTTATTGTTTGTTCCTGAAGCGCTTGTCATAATTATCCAACAACATAGGCCTATGTGTCAACAAACAAATCATCCGAGGAATATACATGATATGTGGGTTTATAAATTGATACAACAAGTAATGGCCTGAAAGCCAGTTTGTTGCTGCATGTAGATCTACAATGAATAGTGAAGGTCTTGAGGAAATAGAAAATAATCTGCCTGAACTGCCTGGGAGTCAATTCAAACTTCTTTCATTTACTGTCAAAAAATTACGAGTACTTACGGCGTTCGCTCTCTAGCAAAATCTGTGACCACTTGTAATTCATCGACTGTAAGACCAGATGATCTTTTAATTGCTAATCAATTGCTGAAATAAACATGACCATTCATTAACCAAAATCCCCCATGATAATAATGTTAGAATTAAAGCAATACATACCAATGCGTATCACACCATCCTCTCCATGAGCAATGATCACAGTGAAATGTGGAAGGCTCCAGCAGAATGCCAATGATGCCACAGTTCTGCTGTCACCGCAGTGATGCCAAGGTGATTAAGCCATTCATGATCAGCCAAGCTTTCATTGCATTAACTTAATGGCATAGTGTAATTAATGTGCCCTTAGTGTGCCCTTAATGTGCCATGTTTAATAGTTAATGACAGATACACTGTACGCGAGGTCATATCGGGATACAGTGCAAACCAAAACTTTTCAGGCAGGATGATTTCCAACATCTCTGGTCCTAAGGAAAATTCCATTTCACACCTTCATTATACCACGGCGAACCGCAAGCCGAAGACCTTGCCCTTTACAGCCTTTTGAAAATAAATTCCCTATCGTAAGCAAAGTCACTGTCCATAACACTGACTGTGAGTCCGTTATATAATTATAAGAGATAAATTAAGCAAAATAAGTATCACAAAAGTTGAGGTAAGTATATGCTGATTTTGCTAAGGCCTGGACCATCCATTTAGTTAAGTTTAGACACCTGCTTAATAAATTTGTAGTTTACAATGTGTTGAACATTTACTGAAAGACTTGACATTTCTTTTATCTTTACAGTCATGCATGAAATTTGATATGCAAAAAGAGTGGACTGCTGCACTGTGAAAATGGCACTTCGTGTGTCATCAAGCTGATGATTTGTCATGATCATACCCAATACTTTCAATATTAATTTGATTTAAGGAGACTAATCCCGCTTGTTGGTGACAAGCAAACGAAAGGATTATGCATCTGACTTTTACTATAAAATCAGTTATGACAAATCAAATGGCCTTCTCTTGATCATAACTAATCAAACAGTCTCTATGTTTCCCATGTTGAATGTGGAGAAGCAATGGCGTGTTTAGGCCCAAAATTAACACGGAAAAGATAGGAAGTGCCGCGGAGCGCCACCTATTTGCCCCATGTTATGCCCCCCTCAGGCCATTTCTAGATACGCTCCTGTGGAGCTGTGGAGAAGATGACAATTCATCAGCTGTCATTAGTCTCAAAGTGCCATTTTCAAAGTGCAGCGGTCCCCTCTTTTTGCATATAAAATATCCTGAATGTAATATGCTGGGGAAGATTTTGCTGAAACAGCGAAGGTCTAGCTTGAAAGCTTTGCATGTTCTAGACTATGATGAGATGTTCTTGGATAGTTATTGTTTCTGTTATTATGATGGTGATTTCTGAATTCTAAAATATGTGCCCTTCTCTGTGGTAAAATATCGTTTGTATATCTATGTGATATTCTAAGTAAGGAATTTTCGAATAATTCTTGAAATTTTAAGAATCCACAATAATGGCAGATACTTAACACGATCAAACCAAAATTGTTTTATTGTTCCAAGGGCAAGAGGCATAGCAGCATTTAATTTCAGCACAGTCGGTGCAAAGGAATGGAATAACCTGCCTAACAGCATTAAATTATCATCCAGTAAAGACAGCTTTAAAAAATCTGTAAGATCATTTCTAAAAATTCAGGCCCACTCAATTGAAAATCTGGACTTTATTTATTACTAGTAACTATTTTTATTGTCGCTGCACCTGTATATGTTACTACACAATTTCTATCTAAGCACACTCCCCTGTAGTGCACATTTTTTTGAAGCTCGCCATGTTCACCAAATGGACCACAGTGGAAATAAGCTTCATAGCTTTTCTGTGCAATCCATGGAGAGGGCGTATTTATATGCTCTTACTGAATAAATCAAATCAAATCAAATCACCTTTTTGTAGTATGGTGGGGTTCTGAACATAAAGTAAGGTACATACTCTTTGTCATGTACATTGTACAAACTGTAAGTACCCATGGTTAATTTTGGTAGCAAGCGGTAACTATGGGTTTCCAATGTAAATGTCAGTATTTGCTCCGCAACAAGAGAATTACAACAACAAAAAACAAAGATACCATTGTGTACTATTGGAGCTCTTTGCAGATAGGTGGTCCATTTGGAAAAATATGTTTTCTTTTTTTTAATTTTTTCAATTTGCAAACTGGCTTTGCCACGTCATTAACAGTTACCTGTTGGTTTCCTTATCTTCTTATCAGGTATATGTTAAACATTAGTTTATTAGTTTGTCTATTCACACCTATGCTATAAGATAGATGTACTTTATGAACATATGAAACAGTAACTGACACAAACAAAGCATTTAAACATTTAAATAAGCCAGTGACATCACACGACCAAGTTGAATTTTCATTTTGAAACTGTCTGGGTCGCTAATCCGCAAACATCCATAATCACTGTGTACCAACCAAGTGACCCAATTAAGGATTTTCTTTGTTTACATTTTGCTAGTTTTAATATAGAGCAAGCAACAAATGTTGCCATATAGCCAGTATGCTGTCTTATAGCATACACAATACACATACAAAATTTGGAATCAATCAGTTAAGTTTTCTGGGAGATTAGGCAGTTTTAGTAGATTTTAGTGCATTTTTTACTAGAATCACCAAATCTTTTGATTGCTGAATATTTAATGCTTGAAATTTCACATTAAGATTTCTGAAACATAAATACAGCATACTGGCTATGTTATATTGCAATTTAATTGCTTTATGATTAACTTGGTCGCTTTGCATAGAGCAAACGGTACACAGTGTAATAGCTGACATAACTAAACCCAAATAAAGTGACACTTAAGCTCATTCTTCATTCAGAGTAACTGATGGAGATTAACCATTGATAAATTTCGTTAATTGGATGAGGAGGAACACTGAATGGACAGCACCAATTAATTAATCAGGTCTACTCTAGTGATTACCGTAAGCAGAGACCTTTCAGTACCACTTTGATGCTTAATCCACTGTGCAATGTTAATGTTACATGTACCCTAAATAAGCACAAATAATTGCACATTTCATACAACATGAATAATTAAAGAGAGAGACGACATTGGCATGTATTCAACAACTATTCATGTTCTACATCATTTGATTATGCCTACTCCATATGTTTATTCAATAGGTTTATTCAATTGGTTTGTCCAATGATGATGTATTCTCTTCATGAATAATTAAACCAGTTGGACCACTTGCACTGAACATAGCAGTGTTAGTACAGATTGTAAATTGCTTGATATAATTGACTAGAAGTTACAATACCATTTTTTTGCATAAAATAAATTGCTCGGCCAATCACTTAACATGTCTGACTTATTGTGTAATAATACATTTTTAGTTGTGGATATATTATATCATTATGTTACAAATATATATAGGATTGCTAGTGTTTTACAAAAGACTATTTAGTATAAAGTTATGAGAAGTAAAGCATCTGTTACTGTCAAACATTTCATGTCCCAGAATTGCTATTATTAAACCAGTGATAAGTCCCGCTATCAATGTGCTATTAATGCAGAAATATGCCAATTGTAAACGTATATGTCTGTCATGAAATATAATAGAAATTATCGGAATAATTTAGATTGAATTGATGTCATCAAGTTATCATTGGACTGGATAACAAAAGTTTTAAAATTCAGTATTTAATAAGATGAGGATCCATCCATTTTTCATTCATTTTGAATGTAAAGTGCACCATTCTCTTTTAACAATGGATTTCAAATTGATCTTGACCATATTACTGGAATTTAATATTTTTATACACACGGGGGGCATCAACTGCCCCAAAGAAAACTGTCATTTGCCAGACTGTTTCTGCCCAGGAACACATGGACCGGGAGAGGTGAGTTTCAGAGAAATCCCTCAAATAGTTTTGATGACCTTTGATGATGCTGTTATTACAGATTTCGTATAAGTGTGCCATGTTCCATGTGAATATATGCCCAGATGATGTCAGTATTGCAATACTGACATCACTATTGGCACTCCAAGCTTGAGTGTCGATTCCAACTGCTACCAACAAGTCAGGATTATGGGCTGTCTAAGTGTGAATGACAATTGATTAATCTGCATTCATTGGTTTGGTTGTTTGATTCAGTTGGAGCAGGTGAAACTGATATGTTTGAGCCACTTGCTTGATCCATCATGGACATTCATGGTGTCCTGTTGTGAAATTTCTCATTGAGGGCAGCACCTTTTGGCTTTTCAGCCTTTTAGGTGAGATCTGCGCCAAAGAAACTGTTCAGAATTGATGACCGGAATGGGGATGATGGGGAGATTTTTCGGAGGTGAACGTGGCGGTGTTGCATGGGCATACCAGAGGACGAGAAATGGGGGGGGGGGTGGTATTTGCTCCCCAAAAATTTGGGAAAAGGCCAGACAAGGAGGCTAAGAATTCTATCATCAAATAAACATTATTGGAAATCAGTGATAAGGATGCCCCCAAGCAAAACTCCTCCCCCTTAGGTCTTAAATTCTGAATGGTTCCTGAATAAATTATTTTTGCCAAAACAGAGCAGCACCTGATAACCTCTCAGACCGACAAATGAATGTGAGAGTGAATGAATTTGTTTTGTTGTAAAAGTGCTACAAATCCATGCATTATATACAGCTGAATATTATAACTTTTGGATTTATTCAAAACATCAAACTGAATAATCAATGTTGAGCAACAATCTAACAGCTTATGTGTGAATTTGTAATGGTGTGATCAGTATGGGTTCCAAGTGACACAGCTGAAACTGTGAATATACCAACTGTGAAATCATTATGCTGATACTGACATCACAAGAGCACTGTGGCAGTTGAAAAGAACATGGCACACTAATACGAAATCTGTAATAATGATTTGCAACAGGAATATCACCAAAGATTGTTTGACCCAACGAGACTTAATCCAAACGGATGTCCGATATCAGCGACATTTTTCATCTCAAATGACAAAACAAATTATGACGTTGTTCGCGATCTATATCAAAACGGTCACGAAATTGGTTGTCATTGCCTTCATCATTCTTATGAAGGAAGTTGGTTCCAGGGAGCTACTTATGAGGAGTGGAAAAATGAAATGGTCGGTGTAAGGAACATCATATCGGAAAAAGCGGGTATCCCCCAACACAAAATAAGAGGAGTGCGAACACCATATTTGGCGCTCGGGTCCGACAACCATTTTAAAGTGATACAAGAAGAAAGATTTACATACGATGCTTCTATATTCTCCAACTTCAACAAATTACTCCTCCCTGTGTGGCCATATACTCTTGATTATCCACTGCCAATGGCCTATCTTAATAATCCAAACCAACCAAATGAGACCTACCCAGGAATATGGGAGATTCCTCTGAACGCCATGCAATGTCCAGATGGCACGTATACGCCAATGGTGGATGGATGCAACTGGGATCTTATACCAACTAAAGAAGATGCTCTTAAGTATCTCCGTCTTAACTTCAAACGTTATGCTGATGTCCGATGTCCCTTTGGTTTATATCAACACACCCACTGGTTTTTGAACAAACATTTATTTGAGGCGATGGATGAATTTGTAGAAGAATTAAGCAAAATGGATGATGTGTGGATCATTTCAATGCACCAGCTAATTGAATGGATGAGGAAACCTACCCCAAAAGAAAGACTCCATGACTTCCCCCCTTGGCAGACATCTTGCAATGCAATAAAAAATACGAAATCAAATTCATCAATGACAAATTCAAAATGGTGGACCTCAGACAATGTTGACGTTCAGTACATGGATTTTAGCAGCAAAACTGAATCGGTTATTGTTTTATTATTGATGATATATTGTCTCACTTATGTTTTATGTACCTTAACAAGGAGAAAAAGGAGGCTATATGTAGTATGATATACACTTTGATGAGATATCCTAAAAACACTGAATCCTAAATTCTATTTCTAATGTATCCTTTGCCAATTCATGCTGAAATCTATTGAAATTTAGTCTAATTGTCACTATTTAGTAGTGTTACAAGTATACCTTTTAACCTTGGCCGACATCAACACCTGACATCAATAATTTTGATAGAATAATTGAGCATTATAACACCAGAGGGATACCAGTAGGGAATTTGTTATCGAATGCTCATTTTCCCCCAACTGATGCCACTCTGGCTGAAAACAGCAAACATTCTATTTTCCAAGATGCAAAATTATAGTACAGGAGTAGCTTGGCAAAAGTTGTTTTTCTTTTTTTGTGAATAAAAATATCAATTGGCTTTGGTTGTAATGAGATGAACAGAGGATATATATTTTTTTCATCAATCAACTTGTAAAATTGTAAATTAAATAAAAATGAGCTAAACTGGTGGCCATGTAAAATATTTCTTTTCTTGGACATTTCATGCACCTGATCTGTTTTGAACATGATCTAAAATTCTGGTTTTTCAATGCAATCTAATTTCTATGTTACAGCATAAAGGTAAATATGTATTTGTGTGTACCATAGTAACATTAGTCATTGGTAAAAGTTTATAAATATCTCATTAGACTCTTTCTGATAACAGATATTATTTCTTTTGTCTATTGTTTTACATTTGTATAGGTTTGGTTTAAATAAACATGTTCAGTGGAAATATCTGATTTTGGTTATTTGCTTAAGATTGACAGATGTTGCAGTTTTCATTTCAATGTTATGCATTTGATCACTCTTGTGAATAGACACATATTTGTTATACCAGATATCTCAAAATCATTTCTAGAATAAAATCAGACATGTGCAGTTGTATTGTAACCTTATGAAAATGTATCAAGTTTTGAAATATGCTTTTAAACTAACATAATAAATAAAATCAACTGAGTGAATCAATTGAAGTGTATAGAAATTGACCTATGTTTTTTTTAAAGTAAAATTTATGAATTAATCACTGAAATAAACTGACATATCTTAAAGAATGACATTTGCAAAGTTACAGCCAAACATGAATGATTATATATCATATATGGACATATTACTCGATATCTTAGTACTTGTACAGCCAGCAACTTGTTTTTCTTTGTGCACATTGGATGTTTGTAAGTTACCATAATGTTTTTGCCTAAGTGTGAGAGGTCCAGATGAAGCGGCTTTAGAGGTTACACCAAAAATGGTTTTGTTCACCTTTGATGATGCTGTCAATGAGCAAAATATTCTTTTCTTCAAGAAGTTGTTTTCTGAACGGAGAAAAAATCCGAACAGATGTCGCATAACTGCAACCTTTTTTGTGTCCGATGAATGGACTGATTACGACATGGTCCGAGACTTGTACTTCAACGGTCACGAAATAGCCAGTCACACAGTAACGCATCGCTTGCCAAGAGAATGGTGGAGGGAAGCGAATAAAAGTGATTGGAAGTATGAATTAGCTGGACAAAGGAGGAACATTGCTAAGAAAGATAAGATTCATCCAAATCTGATTCAAGGTTCACGAGTGCCCTTCATCGAGCTTGGAGGTGACAAACAATTTCACACATTGCAAAATGAACAATTTGAATATGATGCAACATGTACATGTACCTCAGGCCCGGATGGTGAGAGAGACATGATCAGGAAACCTTCCTGGCCATATATGTTGGATTTCCCTCCCAACACAGACTTCTGTGCGAATGACAACATACCTAGAGGGAGATTCTCTGGCGTTTGGGAAATCCCAATGAATAGATGGATCGGCTTGGACGGGAAAGCTTGTCCGATGGTGGATGCATGTACTACCCAACACTTACCAGATAAAATAAGTGCCTTGAGGTATCTGTTATCTAACTACCAAAGGCACTTCGGAGAGCATCAAACACCTCTCGAGTCAATATGCATGCTACATGGTTTGAGACTAAAGTTCTCTTCGAAGCGATGATGGACTTCATTGATATCATTATGCAACATCAAGACGTTTGGATTATTAGTGGCCATCAATTAATACAACCCCTTTGAGACTATTAAAACATTTCAAACATTGGAAGACATATTGCGACCGTGTACCTGAAAGAGAATTAGTCCAACGCAAGGAGCCTAACTCTCGAGCGGCGTGGTCGCACTTTCCTGCCCTGGCTGAGTTAGAGACTCAATCAGGCAGATACTTTCTTGTCAACAGCCCACTGATTTCCCGTATTCAGACATTTTTACCTTCAGCGAACGAAGTTCGAAGAAGGTATTGTTATCACTTTGGTCAAAAGTTGTCCGTCCGCCGGGCGGGCAGTCGGGCGGTCGGGCGGCGGGCGGATAGACAGTTTCCGGGCCAGAACTCAGCCCCTATTACATGTACATGGATGAAATTTGGTACACATGTAGCCTGTATGGTCTAGTTGTGCTGTGCCTTTTGATAGTCTAATTAATGGAACTTTTGTACTTTTTGAAATATTGAGAAAAATATACAAAAAATATTTTTTTGGTTTCCGGGCTGGGACTCAGCCCCTATTAGACGTACATGGATGAAATCTTTTACAGATGTAGCCTCTATGGTCTAGTTGTGCCTTTTGATGGTCTGACTGATGGATATTCTATACCTTTTGAAATATTACGAAAAATGTAAAAAAAAATATATTTTTTCATTTATGGCCCAAAACTTGGCCATTATTGCATGCACATGGATGAAATTTGTTACACATGTCACCTATGTGATAAAGTCGTGCCTTTTGTGGGTGTGATTCATGGATATTATATACCTTTTGAAATATTGACAAAAAACATCAAAATTATTATTTCTCTTTCCAGGCCAAATCTTGGCCATTATTGTATATCCACAGATGAAATTTGATACACATCACTTATATAATTATATAATGCTTTTTGATACTCTGATTGATAGTTATTTTTATTTCTTTTTGAAATATTGACAAACATTAAAACAAATGCAAATAAATATCTTTTGGTTTCCAACTCTCAGCTCACAACCTATTTCTTGTTTATGCATGAAACTGGTCCATAATATGTTTCAATTAGTCTAGTTAGGCCTTTCCATGGTTCAACATACCCTGGCAGGCAGACGGGCTTATGAAAGGACAGAGAGCATAGATAACTTCAGGCCAAGACCGGACCAATACTGCATATACTTACACTTGCTTCACATCACTTTTATGGCGTAATTGTGTCCCTTTCTAATGGTGCTTTTTCGCTGAAGGTTTGCTGCTGCGCAGCCTATGTTTACTTGTCCTATCCATCCTCCTAATGATTTGTTGTTTAATTAGACTTTATATAGAGTTTTTGGCAAAATATTGTTTGGAGGGAGATACAGGAAGAGAGACAAGAAATATTTTATAGCTTAAAACAAGAAAATGATGATGCATCCTGAATTCCTTGGATAAGAACCATTTTTATCATATGAGGAGCAAATTGGTATTTCAGATCAGAATTCTATAACAACAGATGGCTTCACAATGTAAAAAGGATGTACTATGAAAATATCTGACAGTTTCACTCAAATGGTCAAAAATCAATACTCACATTGACCACTCATGTATATTTTGAATAATATTATACATAAAATGATGAAATGAAGAAACATTTTAAAGCGACAAACCTCAAAGGATGTTATAGCACAGTTTCTATTTCCCACACAAATGGTCAAAAATCATTACTTGAATTTGACCACCTAAAATGCATATTCTGAATATGCTTTGATGGAATGAAAAAACATTTTAAAGCATGGAAACAAACCTGGGCAACAAGATTGGATTAATAAAACAATTACCTTTTAGCAATCATTCAGTCTCAGGAATGAAGGATTGAATTTGTAATGGATAACTATCGGTTACTTATCATATTTTTCGTATTTTTTTGGTGCTATGTGAGTCACCGCAAGTAGGAGGTTTCAGCAACTGCACCGACTTCATATGCCAATTACCTAATTGTAGATGCCCGAGTACAAAGATACCGGGAGGATTAAGCATTGACGAGACTCCACAAATTGTTTTAGTCACTTCTGATGATGATGTCAATGGATATAATGTTAAGTATAACTGAAAGTTATTTAAAAGAACGAGGAGAAATCCTAATGGTTGTCCAATATCTGGTACCTTTTTTGCTGGCAATGAATGGAGCGACTATAAGATAATAAATAAGTTGTATTCCTACGGACACGAAATAGGGGCTCATTGCATCCTCCATCGGGATTCCGGGACGTGGTGGTCGGAAGCGTCTTACAAGAACTGGAAGAAGCAATTGGTTGGGGCGAGGAATATTCTGTCGAAGAAGGCTCATGTCCCAGAACGGGAAATAAGAGGTGTCCGTGCTCCTTTCTTGGCCCTTGGTGCAGACCGTCAATATGGGGCCATCCATAACCACCATTTTGAATACGACACTTCCATTTACCCCAACTTCGCCCAAATAAGGCAACCCCTATGGCCGTATACGCTTGATTACCCTCTTAAAGACCACGTCTGCAACAACAACAACTGCCCAACGAGAAATTATCCTGGGACATGGGAAATTCCCCTGAATATATTGAAATGTCCTGGTGGAAAGTTATGTTCGATGACTGATAAATGTCCGGTAGGTATCCTTAAGACAAAAGACGATGCTCTGTATTATCTACGGAAAAATTTCAGAAGGTTCGCACAAGTCCGAGCACCTTTTGGCTTATTCCAGCATTATTACTGGTTCAAGAATAAGCATCTGTTTGATGCGATGGATGAATTTATTGAGGAATTGAGCAAAATGGATGATGTATGGATTATTTCAATGCATCAATTAATTGAATGGGTGAGGAAGCCAACTCCGATAAGTGAACTGGATAATTTTGAACCAAGGAAAACATCTTGTCTGAGAAAACCGGCTAAGAAGAAACCGAAAATTATCAAACTGAGGGAACCAAAAATCATCAAAACCGTGCCAAAAATGAATAAAAGAAAAATTAAAATGGTCACAAGGATTCCAGACACTTTCAAAAGAACCCACGGAACTCCGACAAAAGTAGCAAAAACTTAAAAGCTAAAATGCAAGACTGCCAAAAGAAAACCAAAGAAGGTGAAAAGAAAATTAAGGACTACGGTGATGAAAAGGAAATTAAGGACTGCAGCAATGAAAAGGAAATTAAGGACTATGGTGATGAAAAGGAAATTAAGGACTACAGCAATGAAAAGGCAATTTAGGGCTGCGGCGATGAAAAAGAAATTAAGGACTGCGGCGAAAAGGAAATTAAGGACTATGATACTGAAGAGAAGGACACCAAGGACAGTTAAAAAGATACAGAAACCTATAAAATATAAACCAGAAGTCTTTAAAGCAATTGAACCTACAAAACACAAAATTTCTGCTGCTAACAGACCAGTTTCAGTATCAAGACATTACAGCATCTTGAACAATGTTATGTACAATGTTGAGAATTCAGAAATGGGCTATCACGTGATAATAGTTGTTTTGTTGGTCTTCAGTTGCCTTATACTGATGCTGCAGATGGGTATGAAATACCTGTCTATTCCTAGGTAGTATTGATCATCAATAAAAGTGGTTGGAGCATGGAAGAAATTGAATTAGAATTACCATGACTACTTTAAAATAATCTATAATTATCACTTTTTATTGTTTTTCTTCATTGTGTGCTATTCATCACACATTTTAAAAAATTCTGTCAAAATTTCAAACAAATTAATCCTTCTTTCATGAAAAAAATATTCTGAAACTATCCATTTATTGAAATATTAAGACTGAAACGCATGTGTAAGAAAATGATTTACTAGAGTAGCTCATGGTAGTGGTGTACGCAATCATATGTCCAGAGCTAAACTCTTCAGAATTCAGTTATTTATAGGTCTAGGTATGAAATTAGGTTGGTGTCACATTTCTCATAGGGGCCGAACTTTCCAAAATGGCCGCCACCATTTTTACGTTGTTTTAACAATTTTTCTCTAGATAAATGGGCCATATCTCGAGAACCGTTGGAGATAGGAGGTTGTGTGACCACTCAAAATTTGCAGCATGGCAATATTATAGGGAGTAGTTAATACATCTTTATATCAAAATGTCAATAGTTTTTAAGAAAATTGCATGAAATTGATTTTATTAATTTTACGTAGTCGAAAATTTCAGTAAAAGCTGATAGATTAATTGTTTTCATAACAAACACTGTTTCACAACAGTACAATACAAAGATAAGTCATTGTAAATTCTATAAACATACAATGTCATACATTAGCCATCTCTGATTTATTGTCTGGCCCCAAAATAACCTTAAAGGCAATGTAAAATAATAATAAGACATCTTTGACATGAATATATCTTAACATTTGAACCTCCCAGACCATTCTGGTTATATATATTATATATGGATTTGTACACTTATCCTTGCTATATCTACAGAATGCAACAAATTTGATGTTCCTTTTGTCTGCATGGTGGGGGCAGGTCATTGGGCCTGCATGATACCGGCAGTATCACTGGTCTTAGACCAAAAAGTGTTTCCTAATTTACCATTTTGGTGTGGATATGTTTAGTGGCTGGAGGACTGGCTGGTTAGTCACCATTGGTGCCATATCTTGCACTGTGGATGTGCCCTATTTAAATGCTCTTCTATTGATGTTGAACAACATATAAACAGTTTAAAATCAAGCTCAACCTCCGATTTTTAGAGATGCTTGCTTGCAAGCGCATCTCTATCGTGGGAGGATGCTTTGAAAACTTTCTCTTTAAAATTTTACATACAGCCTCAACTGAATTTTAACTTGCGTTGATAAAGTTTTGGTGCCTTTCTGAGATGGAAAAATTAATAAAGAAAACAAACAGGCTGACTTTCTTCAGGTCAAGGGTCAAGCTGTAGCTATTTTTAGCATGTAGACAAAACCCACATGGTCATGGGTGTGTCACATTGCAACAGATCAACTCAGTTACCCTGTGACAAGGCAAAGGATGAAGGAATGAAGGTATCATTGGAAAAACAGAGAAAGGAAGGAAAGCAGACAAATATAGGTCATATACAGACAAAGACACAGATATATCAATTTAGATCTAAGTAGATACATGTAGGCTATCTACATTAGACAGACAGACAAAAAGGTAGATAGGCAGTGTATCTGCAAGCATCTCTTAAAGTGCTTGCACGTTATTTTTGATACTGCTCCCACTGGTGCTCATCCAGTGCAATGCTGATAGACAATGGTGTTGTTAAACATGGGCTTCAATCAGTTTTAGTGGTTTCACCTGATCCTGATGTCTTGATCAAACTCATTTACCACTTAAACAAATCCTGTAAACTACAGAAGTTTTATTTGAAGCTGGAGGTTACAAAAAAAATATAAAACTGTTCAGTTCACAATCACATGCTGGTTGACCAAATGGACAGTGACTTGGTGTCTTACATGAACCTCCCAGCAAGTTATGGCTGAGCAGTTGTGACATGACCAGCAAAATGGTTCCTAAGCTATCAGGCTTGAATGTTACTTTGGAACTTTCCTTACCCCAGGGTTTTGGGACATGCAATGGTCACCGAAGAAGAACTGTTTCTTTTGTTGGCCATAAAGAAAACAGTCTGCATCACACTTGATGAGTACAGGTGGGACACCGTGGGAGCAGTATCACAACTTGAAGGTTGAGCTCCATTTCAACCGTTTGGTATGCTGCTGAACTTCAAGAAGAGCATAGCATTACATGCTCAAGAAGCAGGACTCCCCTACTTTCTCTGTCCATGTATGTGTTTGTCAACATCATTATCTATCTAACTATCTATCTATCTGGGGGAAGGATTGGTCTAGTGGTAGCGTGCTAGACTACCAATAATTGGGTCGAATCCAGCTGTTGCTGGGTCACCTGGGCCTATAATGGACGGCTGTTTCGATCATCCTTCCCTTTATTGCTGTGTCCTCCTCCTGTCCTAATTCACCTACCAAGCGCATAATTACATTAAAACACCAATCCAATCATCCATCCATCCATCTGTGTATCTCATCTTATGTTATCTAATCGTAACTAATTTAATCTCATCTAACCTAATCAAATCTAACCTAGTCCAACCTAACATAGTCCAACCTAGCCAAATCCAATCCCATCCTAGCCTATTCCTGCCAATCCAATCTTATCCCTGCCAATCCCATTGAATCAAATCCTATCTGATCTAATCCCTTCCAATTAAATTTAATCCAATCACATCCAATTTCATCCATTTCTATCTAGTGCAATTCCAATCCAAGTGAATCCAGTCTGATCAAGTCCAATTGAATCCAAAGTAATCCAATCAATCCAATTTTGTCTTACCCAATCTAATTTCATTCAATTTAACCCAATCCAAGCTAATCCACTCCAATCGAATCTAATTCAGTTTAGTCCAATCTAAGCCAATCTAATCTTAGCCAATTCAATCTGATCCAATCCTATCCAGTCCAGTCAAATCTTGTCAAATTCAATCTGCACAATTCAATCTGATTCAATCTCTTCTTACCCGAATCCAATCCAAGCTAGTCCTATTTGACCCAAACTAATCCAATTTAATCTATGCAATCAAGTCCAGTTTAATCTAAGCAATGCGATCCAATCTAATCTAAGCCAACGTGTCTATATTTAGTAATTTACATTAGGGGTTCCCTGTTGGGGAATCCTATGGTTTAGGGATTATTGTGACATCATTTACTGGCAAACTATTTAAAATTTTAGAATCATAATTCCTGGATAGAAATGTGATAGAATGATATGCATGAAAATTAAATTACTCTTTTAGCGTCCCACCAATAAAGAGGTCATATCTGAAGATATGGCAGTAAGCTACCAGTCCTCCCACCATTAACCCCGATCCACTGCAATATAGTTTATGACAACACACTGTTTGGTGTGAGACCAGTGATACTGCCAATATCATACAGACCCGATGACCTGCCCCCACCATGCAGATGGCCCACAACATGGTGCAGAGCCAAATCCTACATATGCAGGCAAGAGAAACATTAGATTTCAATACTGCAACAAAGATTTGTGTAAAAGATTGTGTAACTAGATTCCTCTGCGAGCTTCGAACGTTATATATTCATAGAAAAGATGTCTGATTTTAATTTTATCTTACCTTTTAGGCCTAATAATAAATCAGAGATGTCCAATGTATGTTTATAGAATTTACATTGACTTATCTTTGTATTTTACTGGTGCTGAATCAATGTTTGTTATGAAAACAGT
Organism: Platynereis dumerilii; assembly: GCA_026936325.1. NCBI lineage: Eukaryota > Metazoa > Annelida > Polychaeta > Phyllodocida > Nereididae > Platynereis > Platynereis dumerilii. Next base: position 5,406,049 of record JAPTHN010000029.1, read on the forward strand.
TAATTTTTCAGCTTTAACGGACATTTTTAATTATGAAAAATTAATAAAATCAGTTTTTTGCAATTTTCTTAAAAACTATTGATATTTTGATATAAAGATGTATTAACTACTCCCTATAATATTGCCATGCTGCAAATTTTGAGTGGTCACACAACCTCCTATCTCCAACAGTTCTCGAGATATGGCCCGTTTATCTAGAGAAAAATTGTTAAAACAACGTAAAAATGGTGGCTGCCATTTTGGAAAGTTCGGCCCCTATGAGAAATGTGACACCAACCTAATTTCATACCTAGACCTATAAATAACTGAATTCTGAAGAGTTTAGCTCTGGACATATGATTGCGTACACCACTACCATGAGCTACTAGAGTAATTACTGGATGTTCATTCAAAAACTAGAAAGATTTTAATTTTATAAACATTTATGTCTCATTGTTGGAAATGTGGCTTGCATTGAAGAGATTTTGATGAACTCCAAATGTTGAAAAATTCAAATATTGCCACATTTGAAAACATGGTGTAAACATTAAGTCATTCATGTTTCAAGAAAGTATTTGAAATTTAAGATATATATATATATATATATACTTTCCTAATGTAACATGATGGACTTATTCTATAATCATACATGGAAACTTTTAATCATGTGTAAAATGCCAGGATTTGATGAAATTCTAAATGGAATGTTTACAACACAGGAAATACTTTCTTGACTATTGGGTATCAACAAGCTCTCAGGGTTGCTGTGGGGATGAAAGAAAAGGTAATTAGGTATACTCATGCTAGTCATAGACAGAGACTTAAACAATGAGGCACAACATGTACTCCTGATGGCTATTGTGGGCCATTCTGATGATGATGATGATGAGAACAAAATGAGGAGATGGTTCTGATTCCATAATCTATATTAGTTTGCTTCTGTATCAATTCCAATCATTTCAGAAGGAATACTTGTCTATACTCATACTAATCATAGACGATACAAGGACTTTTTAAATAATTTTCCCAATGAGGAACAACATGTACTGATATTGTGGGCCATTCTGATGATGATCACATATGATGAGAACAAAATGTGAGATGGTTCTGATTCCATAATATACTGGTTTGGTCTGTTGTCAATCTTTTCACAATACTTGTTCTGAAGTTATTCTCAAAACCTTGCTTCACCACCAAGTGGAGCAGTTGTGGTACAAGGAGACACCTAGTGTTGAATAAAGCATCCTCTCCGTGTGGCTCAATTTATCATACCAGCACAATATGCGTCAAACCAGGCCATGAAGTTGGGGGGGGGGGGACTACAACGAGCAGAGTATTATAACTGACTCATCAGATTTTCTGCCGACACAAAAATTGATTTTTGTTGTTGTAAATTGAGATTGTAGCTTATTGTTTTCTTTTTTGGCATGCCGATCGACCCCTGAAAAAGTGCCTAGAGAAGGTCGGAGGAGCTAGGCCCCAGGACCCGTTATGATAAACCTCAATGCGAGTTGCTGGTACATAGATGTTTCTTTTAATTATACCATCTGACACCTGTCAGTCAATTACATGCCAATTCCCATATTCTTTGTTTTCCGCTTATATATAATTGTCTTATGTTTGCCTGTTTAATGCTTGTCTCATGGTATAAGCCAGGTGAAACTGTGAAAAAGATTGTAAATATTTCGCATGAGTTCTATCAAGTGATTGGCTGGTTGTTGTGAGACTATTTGACTGTGATTAATTTGCTCCCATAAATGTCATATCCAGTCTCATTTTGTGATAGCAACTGAAATGTGTTGTGATAGATAGATAGGTAGGTAGATAGATAGGTAGGTAGATAGATAGGTAGGCAGATAGGTAGGTAGGCAGATAGGTAGGTAGATAGGTAGGTAGATAGGTAGGTAGATAGATAGATCACCACTATGGAAGCAGCTGTAGGGATTGCTCTATTCCTCCGACACAATCACATAAATTTGACTTTCTTGATTATAATTTCTGTAATTTTGCATCTTATTTATTCAGACTGTTAAGTGTAAAAGTTGTGTAAATAAACATATCCAATCCAATCAAATCCAATTCCGTGGCCCCAGATCTCTAATTTTCTCTCAGTTGTTATCTGAGAAATTTTGCAGTCTGGTCAACTTAATTGTGGGCAAATTCAGTCACTGTTCCTTATATAATCCTGAGAGGATCAGCCAATGACATTTCTCTGCTTAACTGAATGGCTGAAATCAAGAACTGAGACAATCACTGTTGTACATTGTTTTACTCACATTCACACCTATTTGTTATTACAAGTTTTACAGTTAGAGTGATAAATTCCTTCATGCTTCAAAAAGAATATATTTATTGAAACATAGTCAACTCAGTTTATGTAGTTGAAAGGGAAGCCCAGTAGATTTATTTATAGATTGTGACGTCATAACGTTATAGCAATACAGATTCACTTCAGGTAAATGGAATGGCACAAAACGGCAATACATTACATTTATTACATCTATTCAGAGGCTGTGACCTCAATTGACGGAAAGGCTATGGATATATAGTCCATGAGCTGAAATCTAAAAAGGGCCTTATTTTAGAAGTTGTAGCATCGGCAACCGAACCAAGGTTGCAGGGTACCAAATGAAAGCTAAGAATGTCTAGTTTTAGAATCTAGATGTTGCTAAGTGCAAAATTGGTTTGCTAGTATATAATGTGGCAATGTTTAAAAACAATCGTAACTGGCATTCAAAATTGAAAGTTGTGGTGTATGAATTCTACTTCACCAAGAATAACTTATGATATGCCATATTAAAGCTGAGAATATTATCTATCATGTGGTATGCATTGCATGTTTGTATCTTAAATGGTTGAGGAGTAATATTATTGTAAAAAGCATCATTTTGCTCAGCGGGAAATGGGTCAACAAAATATGCTTCTTTTTAATTGAAATCCAATTGCCTTACTTACTGTAACATATAAGTCATGTTTCACAGATTTAGTACGTAGCAGACATCTCAATCTTTCATTTAAATGTAAAACCAAGCTTCTAGCTTACATATTAGTGAAGATATGGATGGCAGAAAATGTATGTTTCTGCTCACGAAATTCACAAATTTAGCATATTTTAGGTGTACACACTATCAGGTTTTTTATGAAAAATTTGGCACTGCATCCCCTTTCTTCCAGATATATCTGCTGAAACATCCTGATAAGAATTTTGGGGATGCTGAATCGTTTTTCAATGCCTTCAAATCATTTCAATTTCAAGATTATGTGATTTCAAGTGAAATCATACTCAATTTGACTTAATGAATGTATCATTATCTTCATTTATTTGTGTTGGAAATTGGTTTGCATGTTTCTGTCAATGACATCTTACTTCAAGGGACTCCTTAGGATGTCTAAACAGCTCATTCTGTTATTCTGAACATCATTAAGGATCCAGAAAAGTTTTGACTGGAGACTGAATGCAGTTGAAGATGTCAAAAATCTTGGCCCGATTTTGGTAAAAAGAATCAGGCAGAAGCAAAGTTGTGCCCGATTCAGTTCACTGAACACAGCAAATAGCATAGTGGCTAGAAATTGAAGCTCAAGGAGAATATTCATGAAGTGGTTCTGTGAAGCCATTTTGGGTTATTCCCTCTATAAAATTCTACCTGACATCATCAACTTTGATGCAACTGTATAAGAATACTAACGTATCTATTGTTCTGGCAACAAAAGTTACGAAAACACACTTCATCAATATCTATTACCAAAGAATTTTTGTTTAAATCATATTCACCCAATATCAATTAAATTACCAAACCAGTTTTTACATATATATATTTTTTATGTTTGGATTTTTGGCTTTGCTAGGAGTAGTATTGGGGTTGTACAGCATTCTAAAACATTCTTTTTTTTCTGTCAATAGCATGCCTTGCTGAAACCTTATAATCACACAGAGTACCCAACACAAGTCTTCAGCTGAGACTCAACATCCAACTGAAGGGATCCAGCTAAATCAGGATAATATTATGATATATCTTGTACCTTGAAGAAAGTCTGCATAAACTTTGAATGCTGCTTGTAAGAAGACATGTTTAACACAAATGTGTAGTCAAATAAATGAGGTGGCCTTCACTCAATTGGAGTGACTTAGTTATTAGTTTGTTTTACATTTGGCAAATCAGGTATCTTCTTCCACCTCTTTTGCTTCAACAGGTAAAATGTTGGCACATTTACATTATATTGTAGTAAAACATTGTATAAGATAGAGGTATAAGGGAATTGTATAAGAAGTGTAACTCAAAATTGTCAGAGAGAGGACAACAGCAAGGTGAAATGAATGGCAAATATTTTATGACAAAGCCATATATGGCAAATCAGGTAACCTCTTCCGCCTCTTTTGCTTCAACAGGTGAAATGAATGGCACATTTACATTATATTGTAGTAAAAAATTGTATAAGATAGAGGTATAAGGGAATTGCATAAGAAGTGTGATTCAGACACATGGTGTCATGGAGAGGACAGCAACAGGAGATGCGATGAATGACAAAGATTTTCAGACACAGGGGTTTCGAACGATCTCCTGCTGCAGATCTACATGTATTTATCCACCCATGCCTTTAAATTTGCACAATGCCATGTTTCCATGTAGTCTGGCAGTAATACTATAAATTTAATATGGAGAAAATCTGAGATGGTCAGGTGGGAACTTATCTGAAATTTGGTTGATTTAACATGGAATGACCCTGTAGAAAACAATTTATACATAATAACATATTAATATTTATCAAACAATACACAACTACGCACACACCATGGGGGATATATGTTTAAAAATTGAATTGAATTGACAGAATTAATTCTTTTTGCATCAGCCTAGTAAGTATTTGTGTTCACAGAGCATGCTCAGGCTATTTCTTATATTAGAATATCTCAACTGCAGCTGAGTGATAGTTGTTACAAGATATTCATAGAAAACTGACATGTATACAAGTACAATGCATGTAGTCACAATATTTATATTGACTTCAAACATGGAGTTTCTCTATTGGCACACGAAATACAATGACATTTTAATAATTACACAAATTGTCAGATTTAAATACCAATTAATTAGGAGCTGACACAAGGAATGTGAATAGGTTCATAATACACACGAGCAAAATGCATCTAATGACATCAAAGTGACACAACAATCAACGTGCTAAGTAAAATGCACCCATTGATATCACTCCAGTTATGGCAGTTCACAATGAGAAATACACAAATTATTATGCAAAGTAAACATGTCGATATGAGAATAGCCAACAATCAATGCACAAAGGGAAAAATGCACTGAATGATTTCAAAGTAGACTCGATAACATATGAATATACAATAATCAAGGCACAACACTGCCACAACAGCAAAAAAATAAAAATAATCAAATGATATCAAACTTGACATGTCAACAAATGAATATACAACAATCAATATACAAGAGGAAAAAATCATCAAATGATATCATACTAGACATGTCAAAAATTAATATACAGCAATCAATATGCAAATTGAAAAATCACCAAATGATATCAAAATAGACATGTCATAAAATATATTTACTACAATCGATATGCAAAAGAAACAAATGCCCAAATGATATCCATATGTGACAGGCCATGTGAAAAGGGACCTTAGGGGTGAAATTATGAAAAATGAGTTATAGTTGGTAAACATAAGTTTAAGTAATGTAGTTCATAAATATATAAAAGTTTTTGAAATACCTCACATTTTTGGTATCATACATGGTGTTTTAAGAAGGCAAGTCTATTTGACGAAAATCATCCCAAACGAGAGTTAAATACAGCCGACAGAGAAAATCGGCAATGATGGCAAAATCCAGGAATGTAGGGACAGGCAATCTCAGTCAAACTTTCCATACATGCTCATTTTGATTAAAAATTATATTTATAACTTTTTTCCAAGTTCTTATTTTGGTTGCCATGGATACTGGGTTGATGCAAAGTGACCAAATTTGCAATATTTGGGTCTAGATTTAGGTGTTTTTCACTTTTTTATGCAGTTAAAAAAATGTTTTCAGTTTATGCACAAAAAGTTAGCATAAATAATTTAAATCATTTAGTTCTATGTATTTCAGAAGTTCTTACACATTGGAATCTTAAAGCTGGAGCACATGGAAGTGCTTTTTATGCCACGTAATTTACACATTTGCATTTATCCTGAAGCGCAAATACCCAGTGGTCATATTCCACTGTAAGAGTAACTCTGGACTACAGGCTATGTCTGACTACACTTGCCAGTTCACTTCACACCGCATATATAACAGGTTATGTGTATTGTCTTTTATTTCTAGACTGTAGGGATTCTAAAATTGGCATGGGACCGAGGGAGGGATACTGATAATCTAAATTAAATCTATAGGGGTAGGTATCAATATTATTGCAACTTTTTAACAAAAGTCCCTCCGTTCCCTCCACACCAGTCATAAATATAGTTAAAGATCCCTGATCTAGTAGTGGCAGTGCAATGAATTGTTACAACTTTACAGATTTTCTTTTTGCAATTAACATTCTTGAGGTGCTATGAACATTATTTAAGAATAACTACAAATGACTGTGATTAATGAAAATTCGTAAAACAGACTCTAAACATAGCAGAAATTTGGTAAAAACGGGGCGTCCAAACTCCCATGGGCTATCTGGGCATCCCCGTATTTTGTCACTTTTTTATTGCAAGGCATGATAAGCACACCTTGAATATGAGAATCTGCGGACTGATTTGAAACCCTGTGATAAAAAGCCCATACAAAAGCTGCCCTGAACAGTATTGCATTAAAATTTCTTCCAAGTTGTATGATCTCCACTCCAGAAGTGAAGAATTTTGTCCATCACTATTTCCCGAACCTCCAGAAGCTTAGGAATCGGGTTTGCAATTGCGACAGTACCTAGCCTATAGTAATTTCTTCCCTAAGAGTGACACAAGGGCTGCATTCTAGAGTGACTTTATATCATTATTTAGCGTCTAGTTGACTGTCAAACAAAGTAGAAGTGTTTTTTCATGCTTTGACAATGGCGCTCCGAAGTCGGACTTGTTCAAGTAGATTTAGATGACCCACCAATCCAATACAGTCCATCTTGTCTAAATGAACTCTTTAAACAGAGGGAGCTTCCATGTACCTCCGGAAATAAATGGAAAATTGGCAAAAGCTTGTTAAACTTTTATGCAAAAAAATTCCGAATCAGGCGGATCATCCAGAGACTGCTTGCTGTTGACTAGCCACTTTCGAGCATCATGATAAATTATTGATACTATTAAAAATTGCATTTCATATCAAGTGTCATTTTGTTGCACACAAATACTTTTTTTTAATGAGAGAAAAGCAAAAATGAATAAAACTGACCATTCACATGCTAATCGGCAGAACTACATAGATTGTGTCATCAACTTCTTTTTATCGCAGATTAACCTCCATATGGGACCAAACAATACACTCAATTCCTTTTATTATATCTGTCAAACTTGTGTCCTCTTTTTTTTAAGAACAATCAACCATTAAACATATATATCCTTAGATTAAATACCTGACCCTGTGCCAAATTTACCAGTGACAAAATAACTAATTTGTACAGCCAACCATTTTGGTAATCCACACATTGGCACAGCCAACCAGTCAAGCCAATCCATGAATGAACATGTTATAAATACTTGCACAGTGGCCTACTTGATATTATGCAACATACAAGTACCCAAATCTGTATAGATATATTTTATTTCATGGTCACTTGACTCACTTAATGTATCAAAAAATATTTATTATATTGGCCTAAAATATACACTCTATTATTTATATATTTGTTTGTCGAGCACTAACTTTTGGGAAATTATCAGAAATATGTTCATCTTCTGTAGGCTTTTACTATGCCTATAGTTAAAGTTCATTGTTTTTTCTTTTCCTTTTTGTTCAAACTTCCAGCTGCTGCAACTTGAAAGTCACAGGGCTTTTAAAATTATCAGCACAGGTCAACATCTTGATTATAGGTGGAGCCACTTGTTCTTCAGATTAGCACTGTACTGACCTACACACAGAAGTTACCTAAATTGAATTTTACTTTATTTACCAACAGATATGAAGTCTAAATATGGATGATCATATAATTTAGAGTATAACAGTGCCCACTGGCATGGTAAAGACTGCATGTTTACAATCATAAGCTAGTTCAAGTTGTCTAAAGTGTGCCTAGAGTATGACTGCAATCTTTGATGCCAGGTATGCATAAAACCCCTCTGAAAGCCGAGACTTGCTAGCAATAGTTGAAACTTCACTATTGCGATTTTAAGTTAAGCATTTGAAGCATCTGATGTAATATATTCATTAGTAACCAAAATTATCTAAACAAATGCATTTAGTTCGATAATACGCCGAGAGTGTGCAAGAAAAAAACTATCTTGTGCGCGATTTTAGTGACAGCTTGTTCTGCCCAGTTGGTGACGTCAACTTTCCCGGGCACTTGCTGCTACATGACGTCACCACCCGTAAGGTCCCTTTTCACGTGGCGCGCCACAATTATAGACATGTCAAAAAATCTATTTACAACAATCGACATACAAAAGAAACAAATCACCAAATGATATCCAAATATACATTTCAAAAAATCTATTTACAACAATCGCTATGCAAAAGAAACAAATCACCAAATGATATCCAAATATACATGTCAAAAAATCTATTTACAACAATCAATATACAAAAGAAACAAATCACCAAATGATATCCAAATATACATGTTGAAAAATCTATTTACAACAATCGCTATACAAAAGAAACAAATCACCAAATGATATCCAAATATACATTTCAAAAAATCTATTTACAACAATCGACATACAAAAGAAACACATCACCAAATGATATCCAAATATACATTTCAAAAAATCTATTTACAACAATCGATATACAAAAGAAACAAATCACCAAATGATATCAGCGTAGACATGTCAAAATGAATATACAACAATAAATATTAAAAAAGGAAAAAATCATAAAAGGATATCAAGGTAGATATGTCAACAAATGAATACACCTGTCACAAAAAACCTCTGGAAAACTGTACTGAATGGTATCAAAGTAGACCTGATAATAATATGCCACAACCTTCTTTGGCAAATGTGCCATTTGTGTTGGCATTTCTAGCATTATGTACTTTACCCCGTTTTACAGTCTGAATATACAACAATCACTATATAAAAGAAAAATGCGTGAATGATTTTAAAGTGGACATGTCAACAAATCAATATGAACAATCTGTTCTTCACCTCTAAAAATGAAGTACTTCCGCAATATTAAATCACTAGGACATCATCTGGACGACCAGTAACATATATAGAAACAACACACGAAACATTAACATACTTGATTCCTACAATATGCAAACAATCTAGTGGGTTCAGGACTACTGAGTAATAATCATCAAAACATATATACAAAACAAAGTACTGACGCCTAAAGTGTATTCAGCCACAAAGGTACTGAAAGAATGGCATGGAAATTTTCCTTTGTTTCAGAAACCCATTCAGCTATATATACATGTAGCACACATTTCTAGACAGAATTTGGTGACATTTTTTAGTTGCAACTGAAATTTCTTCACCTGTTCTTATTGTGAGAATACACAATCCAATTCCATAATGATGTTAATAATCTAATCTTGAACTCAATATCCTAAGATATTAAAAAAGGCATTAGTGCTTGTATTTTCACCCTGGCTATTTAATTCAAAAGTCATCTAACCCTATTTTCCTATTCTATTATTTTTATTTAGTGAAAGCTTTTTTTATAGTTAGTTCAACTACATGTATGTTGATCTACTGCAATCATAAATTTGAAGTAAGTCTTATCATGCCTCTGTTCTGTCGGATCTAATACACTCAAATTTGTGTCAGAACAATTCATGAATTCAAAAATTCAGAAATATATAATATGTTAACTGTAGAAAACAGTTAATTTCAATTTTTCCGGTAGTTTGTAATTTTGACAGTTTCTATGTGATAGTTTCAAACTGTGAAGCACTGAAAGTGCCATAGCTTCCTGAATAGCTGTCAAATTCATTCAGTCTACAGATTTTGCAGAGAGCAGATCATTTTATTTTATTCAATATGTAGTGGAGTTTTTAACCATTTTAAGGTGTGAATTATGCAGTCCTAGTCAAGTTTCACTCAATAACTATACAGTCACAATATGAAGTCACCCTTGATGATGCGGCTAGTTAAATAGAGGCACATTCTTGTAAGTTTATTTATTTGGTGCCCTTTTTATTTCTGCCAAACTTCTTAAAATTTCATATTTATTTTTCATTATTCATATTTATTTATACCATTCAGTTTTACCATTTATTTATTTGTTGTATTTTACTCATTGTTTTTAGATGTACCTGTCAACTTTGATCGAGTACAATAAAGTGTCCAAAACTTCAAACTGTGTCGTCAATAATATATACTATACACATTTTCATTACACAAAATGGTTACATAAAATTTAATGACAAGATAGAAGAAGAAACACAACATCAAAAGGCAGCTTGAACGTGTCTGCAATAATCCAGATTAATCATCATGTGTTTGGTAGTTAAATAATATGTGGAGTTAAGATTGCTCCACCTGATTGCTAAATATCAACATGTTATTTTATCCTATCTACTATCTACAGCACTGTACAGCACACACAGAGATTCATTGATAAGGTAGACAAATACAATATCCATACAAAAAACATTATCACATCAGTCATTTCAGTATATCACAGAGAAACACTTCAAAGCAAAATGATCATACCTGAGTCTCGTGGAAGTACGTTCATTACGTTGAGGTCAATAGTTCATGTAAGCCATACAAGAGCAATTATGATTATTCAATACCTTTATCTCTTGTCGTTTTGTACTAATTGCTTAATTCTCTTTTTGTTTGTACACAGATCATTTCAGAAATAAAAGCATCTGCAGGCAGTTTTTACTGTGCGACAACATCTGCGTCGTTCAATTCAAATTGGGGAACAATCGAACTTGTTCATCCTGCAGACATTGATGCATGTGTGTACGGAGAAGAGATGGATCTAATGTAACAGTGCAAGGGTCAGTTCCATGAATCAACATCGTGGCATTTGCAGCAGCAAACAGACTGCAGTCCGAGGTGGCTCCTTGAGATTGTGGGACTAAGTACTCAATGTTTGATGGATCACTTCCAATTTGTTAAAGACTTGCCAATTGTGGAAGAACTTGTTGGATACGCTGACCATGATACAAAGAGTCATACAATATGATCCTCTCATTCCGTTGGTGAGAAACCACATAATGATTGGCAACATAATGAATTGCAGTGAATGATTCACTTGGATCAACTTCTGGGGTCACTGGGGTAGATGATGTGGCTCGGAGATGCAGGGCTGATGGTGTTGGTAAACCACACAAGAGGGCGTACTTGTCCATGGTTGTAATGTCCAACTCTCCTCCACGGAGAACGTCATTGGGATCATAGCCAGGAAGTCGCAGGAGCTCAGGTTCTTCTGTTTCAGGAATGTTGGAGCTAGAATATCCTCGTTCATCAGGAATACCTGGACAATGAGAAGAACATGTACAGGGAACTGTGGCGTCCCTATGGGGGGGTACATGCCCCCCCATATTGGACCTGTGCCCCCCAGGTGCCCCCCCATATGAACTTTCCAACTCTGGCTAAAATACACAGTTAGTACTGAGAGTGCCCCCCCAGAGAATCGCGTGCCCCCAGGTGCCCCCCCCCGCTCCAGATCCCCCGGTAATGCCACTGACAGGGAATTTCCATGGAAACAAATTTAAGATGTGTACTGGCTCAGTGAGTCAAGGAACTTTTTCGGTGAATATAAATTTAGACATTATCAAATGAAACGTGCCTTTCTGAATCAAAACCTACAATTTCAGAAAATGCTACTTGTGGAAAAATAGCCTCCACGTCAATTTTGAATAATTTATTGCTTGAAACATGTGAAAGAGGAACCTTTAATTAATGCAAGATAATCTATACAGTCAACACAGAAATTATTTGCACGCTTTGATTTTTCATCATATTTTATAGAAAAATGTTAGTATGATAAAAAAGAACTGCCCTATGTTTTAGAGTAGTGTTAGTAGGTTAGATTCCCATGCATTTCATTTTTTACCAAAATTCATTTTCTTGGAAAATATGAAAAAAATGAATTTTGAAAACCAAAAAATATTTGCACGCTTCAGCCAACTGGCAGAAACTGAATTTTTAATGATGATACTCAATTTTTTCTTTGGAACTACTGTTGTTTATGGTATATGTAGCTTATTTACATCAATGAGACATTATTTGGGGTTCACAGGTGGGATTGCATGTGTTACCAAGGGAAATCACTCAATCCAATGTTTTTTTCTATGTATGACTATAGAAATATGGCTAGAAACAAGCAACTCACATGAGACTGATTAGTAAACTCCATAATTGTGTCTATTTGGATTAAAGAGTAATTTGGCAGGTATTGGTCGGTAATTGTGTCCTACATGCAACCACAAAATGCCGGAAAACAGTAATACGAGTAGAATCAAACTGAAAAAATCTTAATTACAGGACTCAATTTTGCCCCTGGGGACTATTTTGACTGTGAGCTGTGAACAATAGGTTGTAATAATTTTGGAGAAAGTCAGCTGAGATAATTAAGACAAGTCATTTTCGAATTTTGCACTATATCATTACCATTATGCAGCCTACAACAATTGATGCTTCATAGGGTACCCCCATGGAGGACCTCAATGAGTGAAAATTTCACAATAATGGGTTTCCTTTGTAAAAATAAGCTTTGAACAATGAAAACTATTCACTGTCATAATAATTTAGGCCATAATTATTGTATGGACAAGCTTGGGTGGATCTTAATAATCGATGCATGACAATGCACTGAATATGCTACACTTACATGTATGCTAAAATCGAATAATAACCTAATTTGTGAGCAAATATTAATAAAAACAACTCTAGATATTCTTGTTTAACAACTATTGATAAGCCAGTGGTTAAATAACTCGTCAGAGGCAAATCATCAGTTGTGTCTTAGCACAAAATCACCAAGAGGCCTTTTTTTTTGGACATTTCCTGATGAGAAATTGAACATAGTTCTTCACAGAAACCTGCATAGTTGGTCTTTTCTCACAATTTGACTATTTTAAAGGACTTCACAGACCAATTTCACGACAAATGCTATTTTTAAGCAATTTTTATACTTAAATGTAGGAGAAAAACATGGGAATGGGTGCACTCCTTGAGTAACACCTGTAATCCCACCTGTGAACCCCAAATAATGTTTGATTGATGTAAATGAGCTAAATATACCATAAACAACAGTAGTTCCAAAGAAAAAAGTGAGTATCATCATTAAAAATTCAGTTTCTGCCAGTTGGCATTAAAAAGACTTGGTGCACTATCAAAGTAATTATCAATAAAAAATAACAAGCAAAATGATGCTCCTGGTTGTTTAGACATTAACGGTACTTTAATCAAAGATAGTCTAGCAATTGTCAAAGAATTTAATAACTATTTCGTAAATGTTGGATCTGAACTTGCTTCTAGAATTACAGTTCACTCAAACAATAGCTTTAAACAGTACCTTAATAGCCCCAGCCATACAACACTAACTTTTAAAACAGTGAATGAAGAAGAGATTTTGAAAGTCATTGGCAATCTCAAAAACAAAACAAGCTATGGTGCAGACAACATCTCAACGATACTAATAAAAAAGATAAAACATGAGATCTGCCGACCCCTGACTTCTATAATAAATCAGACAATAACCACTGGAATTTTCCCTGCTGAATTAAAGATCGCTAAAATTGCACCAATATTCAAGAAAGATAACCCCCAGCTACTGACTAACTACAGACCAATATCATTATTGAATAGTCTGTCAAAAGTCTTTGAGAAAGTAATAAGTTCACAAATCCACGAATACTTCAAATGTAACAAACTTTATTATAATAGCCAATATGGATTTCGAGAAGGACACTCCACTCAACACGCTGCTCTAGAATTAGTCGATAGAATAATAGCTGATATGGATAAGGGTTATGTACCACTTAATATCTTCATAGACTTATCAAAAGCATTTGATACCATTGATCACGATACGCTTCTTCATAAACTTTACTACTATGGCTTCAGAGATAATGCTTATAAATTGCTGAAAAGCTATCTGAAAGACCGACAACAGTTTGTAAACATCAATAACAGCAAATCTGATATGTTACCAATTACTACAGGTGTTCCACAAGGCTCAATTCTGGGCCCCCTTTTATTCATTATCTGTATCAATGACCTGCAACTCTGCTCAACCATACTTAAAACTATTAGCTATGCGGATGACACTACCCTTTTCCTTTCACTAGCAATAACTGATCTACCTACTGCGAGCACTGAAATGAACACTGAACTTTTTAAATTTAGTAAATGGCTAGACCTAAATAAACTATCTTTAAATATATCTAAAACAAGTTCATGCTTTTCTGTCCCACTCAAAAAGCTATAACAATTCCACAACTTGAAATTAATGGCCAGGCCATAGACTGTGTGCAAGAATTTGATTTCCTGGGTGTTTTACTTGACTCAAATCTTAGATGGAACCTACATTTGAATAAAATTGCCAAAAAAATTTCTAAAGCTATTGGGATAATTGGAAGAATTAAAAATTACTTGCCTGTCGAAACTCTACGAATTCTATATTTTGCCCTTGTAAATTCACACTTAGACTATGGCATACTTCTCTGGGGCCATCTTGCTGCTCGCCTCATGCCCTCACAGAAAAAAATTATAAGAATCATTTCAAAAAGCAAGTATAATGCACATTCAGAGCCTATTTTCAAAAAAACTAATATTCTTAAAATTGCGGATATATATAAACTTAAACTGTTGAAATTCTATTACAAATTATCTAAAAATATTCTACCAAAATACTTCCCCTCCAACTTTCTCATCTCCCAACAAACAACTTATTCCCATTTCACCAGAAGTCAAAATTTTTTAGTCCCACGAACGTATCATGTCTTTGCAGAGAAATGTGTGCGCCATCAGCTGCCAAGACTCCTGAATGAGTTGCCTGCACAAGTAATTGATAAAGTTGATACTCACAGTGAGTTTGGTTTTGCCTCCTACTTCAAAAAATATCTTATTAATCTTTATAATAATGAATGCCATATTGTTAATTGCTATATATGTCAGTCATAAACACAAGCCCCCCCCCCTCCTCCCCGACCCAATTTACCACATGATTAGTTTATTTTATTTATCATTAAATTACTGACAACAAAATGTTCTATCCATATCGAATTATATATTGCCCTCAGTTGTCTGCAGTGACTGTGTATTAATATATTTAATATTTTTCAATTTCAACAGGGGGTGCTTAAGATAGCGCCTATTTTAGGCAAATTAAGCATCGCCTGTGCCACTCTTTTTTTGCAAAATTGTTAATTATTGTACCTCCTATTGTATCTTCAACTTTGGCAAAAATAAAAACTGTCTGTCTGTCTGTCTGTCAAAAAAAAATTGACGCAATTGTACAAATAGAAATCTGTAAGTTGTGCATTGCAACATTTGACTCTTATCTACAATACTAAGAAAAGGAAGTTAATATGATGACAGTACTACAATGATAAAGCAAAAGGTCTTGAACTCATATCATAATATGATCCCCTATCCCATCTCATAGACCAACCCTCCCCTAAAATTAGGCTCAGCGGGCTGGACTTTCCAAATTGCTCTATCTATCTGTCAACTACCACTAGATATTGCTGAGAAAGCGCTCTCAAGCGGATTCATTCTACTGATAATGTTGCATTTTAGGTGCTTAAGCATTAATCAACATGTAGTACGCGTATATGATTTTGTGTCATGCAAATACAAATACACACATTGTACATAACGCATGACTACCTTCACCATGAACGAATGTCAACACTTTATCACAACAAATAAGCGCAGTGCAGAAATAGTCTATTCAGGTGTTATTTTCCAATTTCTTATGTGCAGTCGAGGTCGATTAATTTCGCACTCCTTATTCTTACTGCTGATGACTTATTTCATTTCCAATTTAAAATGTATATGACATGGCTTGCTAAAATAATGACTACTTCATAGCCATTTGTATGTCTTTGATTAGAGCACTCTAGGCGGCTTCTGTCGAGAGAAACTTCTTAATGAAAATTTAATGCAAGCGTTCAAATTTCAGAAAGAAATTTGAAATCTAGCCTTAGCTATCTATCTATAGCTGATGAAAGCTGTTCTTGGATAAAATCATTCCTATCTATCCATGGTTATCCCCTTAAATTTACCAAATGTTGTTTAATTAAGGGGTATATAGATTTCAATGTATGTAATAGAATGGATATAGATAGTAATGGTTTAAATAGTAATGGATACTATGGATAAGAACAGCTATGGATAGCTACAGACAGTTAAGTTGATCCACCTCAAGAAATGTGTACTGCGCATACCTACTGCTAAAATTAAGGTACACACGTCTGGTGAGACAAGTGATGTTGGATCGATGCTACGAATTGTAAGCTTAGATAACAATCCTCAGGAAGACTTGATGTGCAAAATTATAATTTGGGAGGATAATCTGCACAATGACGAATTGTCAGTTTAGCCGACGGTTAAATATGCATACACTGTAAAATTTGAATTTTGAGTCAGTTAAAATGATTGAGTGAGATGGTTGCACAATTCCTTTTAGCTAACATAGTTGTTTTAAGCTGTAACAACAGAGAGAATATCATGACTCACAATATCAAGCTATGTTAGCTCAAACAAATTGTGCAACCATCTCACCCAATCATTTGTGCTGACTCAGAATTTCAGATTTTACAGTGTACAATTAGTTTCGCAGTATTTGCACTCACTTTGACTCACAAATTCATGTCAAAATCGAAATCCCTTTTATCTGTAATTTAGCCGTATATATTGTTAACATCGTACTGCAACGATTATATTGGCATTTTATGGTTAAAATTCAATGATTTAAGTGAAAACTTCTTCTTTTATCAGGCGTAATTATGAAAATACCAATTTTTCTGTACTGGACGGACATTCAGTTTTTGGAAATGAATTTGCTTCGATTATTAAAAAAGTAGGACTAAAATTTGCAATGCCACTACCTAGAATATATATATTTTTCAATAATGGACAGACTATCGTAACTAAAGACAACAAGCTACGTTTTTTAAAAGTCAAAGGAATTGGGCAACCATCTCAATCATTTAAGCTACTCAGAAGTTCATATTGTACTGGAATTATTTGAAAATTTTATATAATTGTTTGTGTCCCCAATCAAACATTTTTCTAAATTATTCTAAAATAGTTGGAAAACATATTTAATTAATATTATGATTATTCTCATTGGATTTGGACTATTGTATATAAGAAATAATATTTAAAATTCAACATAATCTAAAATGGCATATCATCATAAAAGATACCAGACCTTTTAAGGGTCATAAGGAAGAGGAAACACACTAATTGACTTTTTTTTTTTACTGAAAAGTTGCACAACTTTTACATGTAGTTCTATTGTCCAAGTTTACGACGAATTAACAATAGATGTAGAATTGGTAATTGTCAATATCCTTTGAATTATAAAGATGGTAACATATTGACATGAACCACCTCATCTGTAATTCTATGTGACAAAGTCTTTATTGTGCAGTGCTTTCAATACAAATATAAAAGATAATGTCAGCCAGTATTTCAACTCATTGAAAAACTGCAAAAAGTCAATAGATAATGAAATTGTCATGATTGTAAAGCTTTCCTCCGATCCCTAGGGAACTATTACAGTAATCAAACTCACTTAACATTCAAGCTGCTTTACCATTTGGACTATTTAAATCTAAATAATTCCAAGCAGTGGGAATGGCGTAGATAGCATTTCATGCAAATAGCTTTAAGACTTGGTAATGATGATTGATTGTCAACAGCAATAAATCATAGTTGCCAATGAAATCACTTCAGAGAATTGATTTCACAATGAACTTTAATTTGTGCAATTGCGAAGGTCTCACAGGTTTAGTAAAACACTGGAAAGTCGATTTTTGTAATTTTTGTAATTGAATAATATAAAAAGTAAGATATATTATAATATCTTCTGTGAGGGAAAAATCATTATATCTGAACAGTTTATTATAATTTATGTCGTTTTAAGTTAACTTGGTAGACAAGCTTCAGTACTGCAACTGTTCTTACATACAGCTATTGAAGAGACAAATTTAATTGAAATTAATTACCATGTTTAACCATCTAAAATAATACTGCAGAAATTGATAACATACTTTTAAATCAATATGAATGAATCAAGTGACTATAATCTCATATGTTGGTAATGTAAAGTGATGTTTGGGGAAAATCTGTGTGTCAGAATGTGACACAGCTACACCACCGCACCTCTGGTGTCAGGCCTGGGAACTACAGCTTTTATAGCTGTGTGACTGAGTGGCTTAGCTCAGTGTGTTGAGAGCTATCAGAAGGAACACAGTGACAATTGTACCATAATGTTTCAACTGCAATAACAGCTACTATGATCTCTTCTCTGGTAGATTTACTTTGTGACGGATACCTCAAAGGATGGATAATACTTTTAAGAGTTGAAACAAGGTATAGTGGCTTATTTTTTTATGTTTTTCCACTTTGTAGATAGAATTCCTTCAATTTTTCCTTGTGATAGGGTAAGGTAGGGGAAATCCGCCCGCTTTTCACATCTATTCCTGCTCAGTCCCTCACCTTTATATGAAAAAGTAGCTTCTATTTCAGGGAATGATGGAATATATACATCTGAACATATCTGGAAACTTACATGCTTTAATTCGACAGCTTTGAGCCAAATCACCATATGAATGTTCAATCTCATGGGTCGGATTTGCCCCAGAAGTGTGGGACAAATCCGCCCCCCTTGAGTTTTGGCTACAAATGACAAGAAACATTTGGCTTCTGAAGTAAATTCTATTCTTAAATTAAGCCCTGGTTCTTCTGGGTGTAATTACCAACATGTAAGGATCCTTTCATCAATTTATGTGCAAGAATAAAAGATGTTTGCATATGGCATATTCAACACACACTAAAACATGGCAAAAATTCTTAACTTCATCTCAATTAAAATCATAATCACCATTAGTGGAGCTTTATGACAAAATGGAGTGACTTACAAGGCATATCTCGTGTTTATATGTTTTTAACATGAGAATCAGAGGGGGTGGATTTGCCCCATGAACAAGGGCGGAATTGCCCCGACCACTAGAAATTATATGGGTGTTATTTTCTAAATATGCATTTTATTGATTGGTGAAATCTCTTGCACATGTAAAGTCGTTGAATAAACATTGCTATTAATGACAATAAGTAATGTGTTTATACAACATGTACCTATTAAACACCTCAGTTTTGAAAGTTTCAATTGCACATTGAAATTGCTAAGTGATGAGATGTATGTCTTCTTTCTCAGTTGTAGTCCAAACAAAACTATGTAGCAGCCTAATCTCTGTGTTTCAGTAGTCTCTAGACAGATCTTTGAAAATTATATCTTGAATATATTATTAATGCGAAGTTCAGTTGTCATAAAGGTAAAAATCCATAAGGTATGCATTTTGTCAACACTTGACTTTGTATTTCTTAAGTTTCCGTAAACTAATCATAATAATAGTCATAGCAGGAATCTCATCTCACTCATAAGGGTTTTTTCTCTCAATCCATAACATCTTAAATTACACTCCTGAGCCTGTCAATTCATCTGAAGTTCCCGATAAGGCAAATTTTACCTATCAACATTCATTATTTCCATAGTTACACAAATATATCTTGGGAATTTGCTACAAAAAACACGTTTTTTCACTCAAATACATCTCACCTGTACATTTAACTGCCACAACAAGCACTGTAAAGCATTTAATATTAAAGACCATTAAATTTCGCATCTTTTGATATGCAGACTGATCTTCTATGGCCAATATATCTACCCAGTTACCAGATATTCCTGTTGGGAGTTTGACAAAAAACATATTTTCAACATACAAATCTGGAAGCTATATATTTCTCTGCCACATCAAGACCAGTAATGCATATTATATTGCAGGCCACTAAATTCCGCATCTTTTTCCACACTGATTGAACTTCTATGTCCAATATAACTTCCAGCTCCCAGAAATTAAATTGCGTCATGCATTTAGAAAATCATATTTTCCAACAACTCCGGTCTCTCAGTGTTTGTAGTGATGTACACCACGCTGTAGTAGTTCCAAACAATCCACCTTACTTCATCTATAACTGAAAGCTCACTGGGACCTTCAAATAGGACCTGCCTTCACATTAGTCTAACCTGGGAAGAACCTGGAACTCGGTGCATTTTTGAAAAGCAAGAAACCCTAACGGGTGAACAGCTAGTTACTAATATTACTGTAGTGTAAAGTGATGTTTGGGGAAAATCTGTGTGTCAGAATGTGACACAGCTACACCACCGCACCTCTGGTGTCAGGCCTGGGAACTACAGCTTTTATAGCTGTGTGACTGAGTGGCTTAGCTCAGTGTGCTGAGAGCTGTCAGAAAGAACACAGTGACAATGGGACAATTGAACCACATACTCTGAAGGATGTATACCTCAAAAGACGGATAATACTATAAGAAGTTGAAACAAGGTACAGTGGCTTATTTGTATCTTTTCCACAATATAGATAAAGTTCCTTCAAATTTGCCTCTTGATGTCATAAAAAGTTGTTGAACATCAAACAAGCAATGAGCTGTACAAGACTAATCATTGATCACATCTCAAAAGTTATTACCTTGAATCTATTGTTCATGCGGAATTCAATCGCCATACAAATAGGTGCAAATAAAAAGTTATGGATAATGTCAACTCTTGACTTTTATTTATCTACTATTGGCCTTAAATTTATTTTCATGCTCTGATAAAACCAAAAGGGCTAGAAGTCATATCGTAATATTTAGTCACACTTAAATTATCTGTCACATCAGGTATATGTGTGACATATTGAGGACACCCTATCCAATATCATAGACCAACACTCAAGGGCACCAAAAACTTGGCTTAGTGAGCTGCACTTTCCGAAACTGTATAATATTATCTATCTATCTGTCCACTATATTGTGATATTGCTGATAAAGCTGTCAGTGTTTAGTGTAATGATAATGATTCAGTTCAGGTGCTTTCAGCATAAACCAAAATAGGATGTTGTGTCATTCAAATACAAATACACACATTGTAAATAATACATGACTACCTTAATCATGAACACATGCTAACACTATATCACAACAAATAAGTGGAGTACAGAGATTTGCTAATCATGTGTTATTAATGATAGTAAATCACAGGCAATTTTGATTACCGCATATATTAAAAACAAGGTGAACACGTCTCGTTTAACAAGTGATTTTTGATCGATGTGATGAATTGTGAGCTAAGAAAACAGTCCTTACAAAGATTTGATTTGCAAAAGCATAATTGTGGTAGATAATCTTCACAATGATGAATTGTCCATTTAGCTGCTGGTTATATTATAGATGCATGAAATAGCTAGCATTGCAGTATTTGCACTCACTTTGACTCACAAGTGACAAAAGCAAAATCCCTCCAATCTGAAATATATCCTAATAGCGGGGAGGGAATCTGTCAAAATCTACATGAATTGTGCACTTGGTGACAAGTTTTTGAAATTTGGCATGGGGGTTTATATGACCCAAGGGGTTTCAAAAACCACCGCATACAAAAATGGCCGACGCGAAACATGAAAAACACCATATCTCGGTCATTATTTGTCCCATATTCATGTATAATACCTCATTTTCCACTGTTTTGATAATTGAAAATGTGTTTTTGGTGTTCTTTGTAGCTCAAATGTGAATTT
This sequence comes from Platynereis dumerilii, assembly GCA_026936325.1. Lineage (NCBI taxonomy): Eukaryota > Metazoa > Annelida > Polychaeta > Phyllodocida > Nereididae > Platynereis > Platynereis dumerilii. The sequence continues at coordinate 5,427,946 of JAPTHN010000029.1, forward strand.
CAATGTCAAAGTCAATGTTCATTGCTGCAACAATATGTGAAAATGACGTGAGGTCTCTTGTTATTTTGTCTTTTTTGGTTTGTCACTTATGTCTGACTTGCATGTGTTAACAGCATACTGCCATGACTCATCATTGTCACGGAAAGTTATAGGGTGATTGATTGATTGATTGATTGGCTTTATTTGTTGATTGGGGGTCCCCATATGAAATATAAATTTCGTAGCAAGGGACCCCCATTACAAGCCATTAAAAAAATTAGAGAATATAGTGAAAGAGGTTATTCAAATGGAAAAATAAGATAAAAAAATAGAAATTTTGTTTCTCTTACAAATATAGCAGCTATCAATGAAACATGTTGTAGAGCATGACTGAGTGATAATTTTTTTAATGTATAATTTATTTCTTAACCAAGAAGACTATGGGAGCATATTTTATCTTTGAATAGAGGATTCATGTCATTAAATTTTTTTGGTATTTTGTATGAAATTGCTTGTCTCGCATATTCATGTTTTACCCTGGGTATTGTAAATACATTGGTGGTCCTCAGAGGATACTCATGTATGGCTGACCTTTTTTGAAATATGTTGGAATTGAAATAATCTGGTAACATCCCGTTTTCCAGTTTGAAATAAAATTTAAATCAATGCAGATGCTATAACTGTGTTGTTCCTGGAAAATTGGATGATGGTCTGTTTAGTGTGCATGGGGCACAAAAGTTACAGGTATGCTTATTATAATGCATACTTAATAACCTATTATGCATATTAGAGGCTCAAATATTGTTAGTGTACATTTATTTAATAAATATGTTACTATGTGAATGAGATGCACCAAGTCACTTATAAATCATCTCTCTTATACACTGTTTACAGATGATTTCATATTTGTAGACCAAAGGACGAAATGTGAATTTTTTTCTAGGACATGGTATCCTATGGGGAAAGGTGATGTCATAAGTTTTCTGATGTCATTTTTCCCTATGGAATACATGTCCCAGAAAAAAAATCACGTTCATTCCTTATGTCTACAAATATGAAATCATCTGTAATGTTTGATAACATACATCTTAAAAGTGTGAATCTTAAAGGTGAAACAAATGACATCAATCAGATATTAATATCACTCAGGACTACTGATCAATCAAAATGATGATAATTGTGAATTGCTAATTTATATCAATACCATTACCAGTGTGTCCTCTGTCAATTCTAAGTGGGACAATATAGGCATGCAGATCTCACTCGAAAAACTGGAAATTGAAGAACCACCTCTTCTCTGAATCACTCAGATGAGTCAATCAAATTTGTCTGTTGTGTATTATGGTGATGAATATGTGAATTGAAACGGTAAAGAGAAGCCAGAATGCTCTTCAAGACCGTATGAAAGCATTCCTACCTAAGCAACCATGTCAAATGAGTTCTTGCTCTTAACCAAGGAGTGTTCCAAAATGTGCTGTCACATATTCTGGCTTATTTTCTTATAATCAGTCAGATGATGTCAGTCAGAGGTATGTATGCCAATTGACACTTGCCTGGCTCCATATACCAAGAGCAAATAAAGTGATGGGTGCCTCACCTCAGCTGTATGTTAATTGTGACAAGGTATCCCTGCCAATGATATTGTTTTTGTGTGTGACTGTATGGCAAATAAAATTATTCTCTCTCTCTAAAACCTTTTGTCATTGTCTGGGCTTGCAGAAGTGAGAAGAGAAACTTGCACTTGATAGCCCAACAATCTCTCACTGGTTTATGGTGAGATATTACCTTCTCATCAACTGCCAGTGGCCAGCAATCCAGCAAGTGGCCTACCTTCCTAGAAGCAGTGGACTCCCTCCATGATTCATATGTTTGGAGACTTAAGCTATGCCCTTCTGTGTGACATAGCACCTACTTCCAAAATTTTAAGTGGCCCCTCAGTCCAACAGGCCGTCATGGAAGATGTTTGTTGTCTTGCACTGTAAGAAGAAGTTCTCTTGCTTGGCCCTTGTCTATTGCTATGAGCATTGCATCAAGTTTACTAAGTGGATGAAGGAGCTAAGGGTCACATTGGACCACAGGAAGAGAAGCAAGTGATTGAGCAGTCAAAGCCGGTAGTCCTTAAAGCTGTTGAGGAGTTTCAGAAAAGTTGCTGGGAGAGTTCTTCAGGCATGAGAAACTCCATCCCAATCAGTGCATGGTATATGTGGATCTGGGACTAAATCTGCTGCACTGCATTGTCCTCCAGATATGCCTGATGCTGGTGGCTATCCTGCAGGAAAAGAAGCTATTGTGGCATTGTCACATATAGCAGAAGTGGTTTACTTTGTGAAACCTTTGCATAAAAGGTAATTATTAAGTGAACACAAAAAGGCAGTCATTACCTTACTTGAGGAGCTTGGTGACAAACAGCACACCCTGAGTAGATGCATTGTGGTTCAATGGAACACACATTAACAACTCAAATCCCAGACATGAACCAAGGGAGTATATGGTCAGAAAGTCAGTCTTGCTTAAGTTTCCCAAGCCCCAAAAAAATTCAATCATGGCTGAAGGTCTTGAAGGACAGCCACAAGGAACGCGTCTTGCAGTTTGTGAGCAAAGAGCTAGAATACATCCGATTCTGCATTGTTGTCAACAATAGTGGTTAAGCTTGTCCTGTCCTGAGCACCAAGCAAGTTGACATAAGTGTCTTATCACTCTGAGAGCAGGAAGAGGGTGAAACTCATAATGATGCACCTACAAGCCACCCAAGGCCTTCCTCGACCCTTTCAACAACAGTGTCATGGTCCTGCCAATTAAAGCTCTTCAATAAGTTTGGCCCATTTAAACTGTAGATTAGACTTTGCATGACAAACCTTAAGATATATAAGTCTAAAATCTCAATATGTCACAGTGCGTGCATTATTTCATGTCATGATAGGTGATGATTGGACATCATGATATGCTTCAAGAGGCCTTCTTGAAGTTAATCTGACATTTTTTAGCATTAATCCGAGATTCAGCATGTGACAAACTTGATTCTTAACACATGCAAATAAAAGCTGGTGTATGGAGTTATACTTATGAGCAGCAAAGACGGATACAGTCTCCCTGAATGAGGCAAGAAAGCATGTTTTTATCATCCTCCCATGCAGGCTACCCTGCCTACACAGTAACCCTCTGCCACTATTCCAGGCTTTGACCCAGTTGGCCTTCTCAGCCAATCAGCTAACGGGATTCAAAAAACCTAAGGGTATAATTTATGTGACCTTCCAAGTTGAGGACAAGGAATCTTTATAGGGAAGTCATTTTGAATCCTTAAACTTGCTAACCACAAAAATAGCAACCCCTTAATGGATAACAGATGGGCTATTTTGGGTATTATAGAGCAGATTGTGAGATAAACTCCCATTAGAAAGTAGTTTTGAAAACCACAGAAATTTTATATGGTTGTAATGACCAGAAGCTCATGAATATGCAATTTTTACCCAGAATAGTCACTTGCGCAGCCTGTGTGGGCAGGGGTTGTCTTGGCAGGGTGGTTTTTATAAGCTTTTTCTATTTGCATTCTAAGTAGACACTCCTGGTGGGTGGACTGGAATGCCAAATCGAGATAGCTGGTCCCACACTAGACTGACTGTTTAGACTGGCGGGATTTTTGAAATATGTGAATGGTACGAGCATTTTGGGGTAAAAGTCGGGAACCCATCATTTTAGCATATTTCAGGTATGCTGAATCCAAAAAAACTGGTTCCCAAGCGATATTCCGAGTCCTTCACCTCCTAATTTGCATAACAAAATGGCCGCCAAATTAGCAATTTTTTGATCGTTTTAAAGCAGTAACCTTTAATATACTACTGTTTAGGAAAGCAAAAAAGGCTAACTTAGTGGCTCAATCCATGTTATGAAGACTAGGGAATAACACACACCATTTTAGAATTAATTATACAAGTTTGATGGTCATTGATATGCTAATTAGTAGCCGCCATTATACAATAATGCCTTTTCTTCAATAACTTTCTTACTAATCAACCAAATTTAACAAATTAAAGTTCTATACCAATGTTTTGAGGGTCAATCTATTAAGTCATAACACTTATCCAATATTAATTATGCAAGAATAACGGTCATTAGTATGGTAATTGGCGATGAAATATTACAAAAAATACCAATCTTCTTAGTATCTTCTCTGCTAATCCAGCAAACTTTACAAATTAAAGTTCTGTACTAACATTTTTAAAGTCAATGAAGATAATGAACTTATTTGAAAAGTGATAACACTGATGAAATATTAATTATGGAAAAATGATAGTCATTAGTATGCTAAATAGTGATGAAATATTACAGAAAAAAAGAAGTTTTTTCATATCCTGACTGCTAAGCCAGCATACTTTTCAAATAAAAGTTCAGTAACAAAGCTGAAAGAGTCAAAGGATGATCAATTTATTTACAAAGTCATGACATTCATCAAATATTAATTATGCAAGAGTAATCATCATTTGTTCTTATATATAATATATATATACTAATTAGCAATGCTTTATTACAGAAAAATATTTTTTTCTTAATATCTGCCCTTCTAAATAACAAATTTTGCAAATAAAATTTTCTATACACCTGCCTTAAGGGTAAAAAAACCCATTCATAAAGCCATAAAACTCATAATAGTATATTAATAATGCAAGAACAATAGTATTTGTATGATTATAAGCGATGCCATATTTGCAGAAAAAGGTGTTTCTTCAGAATTTTCAGGGACTCAATGCATGATGGCACATGCCACTCTTGAATTTCAGCAAAGTTCTTCCTGACTAGGTGTACACCTAAAGTTCCCATTGATCATATCAATGGGAAATTTGCTGAAATTCAAGAGTGGCATGTGCCGCATATCAAGATGATATATGCATTATTGGAAGATCCCTCAACTCAGAAATGAAGTCACCTTGCCACTCCCATTATACTCAAAAATATACTGAGGTAATACCGACACTCCTACTATAATAAAACTGCTACTTTCCCCTTAAAGCCTACCTGAAGAGCAGACAGATTATTCATTCTTTTAATTAAAAAAATGGATGTGTGCATGGAACACTGATAGTGAGAGAGAAAGGTAGGGATGGTCAGGAGATATTCTAATAGGACCACTTGACAGAGACAATTGAGCGCCAAGGGAGGAGGAGGGTACCAAGAGAAACTGGGAGCAAGCAGGGATGAAGGAGGCATTTATATAAGATAGTAGTAGCCAGAGAGTGATTGAAGAACCACTCTGGAGGAGGAGGTAAGAGCTAGTGGAAGCAGACAAAAGAGGGGAGAGTTGATGGGTAGGAGGCAATGCAGGGAGGAGGAAACCAATATCAGGAAGGAGCTAAGAAGTAGACAGTGAAAGGGGGACAGATGAGCTAATGAGTAGGTAGGCAGGAGGCAGGAGCTAGACAGGAGGCAGAGGAGAATGCATAGATGGCGGAGGAAAAAGAAAGATGAGCAGAGAGGTAGGAAACACAATTTTACAAAGCAAAAGCAGTTGGAATAACTTGGGATGAGGCTGATTGGGAGTAGACAGAGGTCAGAATGAGGAGAGAATGGCTGTTGTGGAGGCTAGAGCTAGGAGGAGGCAGACAGGAGCTAACAGACAGATTCTGAAGGGAAGAGCTTGGAAGGAGGCGGAAAGGGAGATTATGGAGATAGGGATCACCGGAAAGGATGGATAATGCGGTGAAGGAGGCAAGAGCTAAAGATGAGGCAAGAGCTATTGAGAGGAGGCAAGAGCCATTGACAGGGAAGAGCCATGAAGACGGCATAATATTATTATATAGAATGTACCTTGGCAAGGAGGCAGGGAAAAACCAGAGAGCTTAAGTTTCAAATTTGTTTGCGGCATTTGATCCCACCCGGAATACCAAATAATAACAATTTGAATTGTTATGCCCTTCTTTATTTTGTTCATAAACTTTCATGATAACTGTTTAATTCAAAGTATTTGAGTGACTGCTTCATGTTTTGTGCAGCTCTGTTGGCCATGCCTAGCATGCCTACCCTGCATGGGTTCATTGATGACGGTTCAGACCCCACTACATAACGATATCTAGAAGTCATCACAATAATGATTTGCAGGATTTCCATTTAATATGTGTATGGTGTTCATACTCACTAATTTGGACACTACATAAAATGATAATACAGTGATTTCTTGTCTTTTATGTTTGAATTAGTGCTTCAGATTGCTTAGAAGGCATCTCGGGCAATCATGCATGAGACACTGCTGAATTATGGGAGCTCCTTCCTAACTTTGCCAGCGCCAAAACAGAATTCCAGCTACAGCCCTGATCTTCCCTGCTGATCAAGCAAACTATACAAAAAAACAAACAAATTTAGGTCAGATATCACTGATATTGTTATGTTAGAAATTGAGTTCATGATCTGCTTTGACCCTTGAAGTATTGCAGACTAATTTTGAAAAAACTAAAATTGTTAGGGAACTTCATTTGCTTAAGTTTGCTTGATGCGTAGGAAAGATATATACATAGGTGGCGCTGTCGAATGCAGTAGTACAGTTTGAAATCTTGGGAATTTTTATGCAGAATTTTTAGTGTCATTGAGGAGTGAAAGGTGTTCATTTTTGGACAGAAATGTTCATGAATGTACCAGGACCTGCAAGAAATTAAGGGATTCGATTGACAACTTATTTCTTCATTGGATTTGAGGATTTATAAATTCAACAGTTGGAGCAGGATTTGTTTTGCCAGTCGTGACGCTACCATTGCTGGCTGGGCTATTTTTAGACAGGACCAGAGAGCTATTTATAGCTGCAGCATGACATTGTGACGTTACCAAGCTGCAGCAGGACATCGTGACGTTACCAAGCCTCAGCAGGACATTGTGACGTTACCAAGTTCTTGTAGACTCTCCTTCAGTGATTCAGGACATTGTGACATCACCAAATTCCTGCGAGGTCACATTTGCTGAAGTTCAGAAGCAACCATGAGCACAAACAATATCCTCAAAGATATTAAAACCTGGAATGTCAGTGACTGTGTGACAAAGTTCAAAGAAAGCAAGGACAGACTCTTCAGTTATGGCATGAAGGATGTCTCAGACACTCTTAATTGTTTGGAGTTGTCAGTGATTAATGCTATACGGGAAGCCCTGATTGAGGAGGCTGTTAATATTTTTCCTCAATTGAAAGATCACAGAGTTCCCCAGAGAATTGTAGTTCGCACTGCAGCCAAAGATGTGTGCAACCTTGGATTCAGCATAGTGAATAAGAGTTTGACTAAAGATACTGAGAAAATATTCATCAAGGATCGCATTAGTGACAGTCAACAAGACATTGACCCTCTGTCCATTTCGCAAATGCAAGAGTTGCTTGAAAGTGTGTTGGAGCTATCAAGCAGAGTGTCTGTGTTGGAGAATGAAGTTATATCGCTCAAGAAAGAAAATAAGGAGTTAAAAGAAAAAGTCGGAGAGTTCAACAACCAGCCAGCACTTCTCAATGTTGAAGACAGTAACTGCGGTATTGCCTCATCATCTACAGACACTGAAGGTGACGATTTTGAGATCCCAAGAGAACAGAAGGAAAAGAAAAAGTGGAAATTAAAGAAAAATCTTCTAAAACAGAAAGATGACACTGCAGTCAAAATTTTAGAAGACACTGCAGTCAAGACAATAGCACAAAATCAAGGCAGTCCACAACAAGTGCCCTCAGTTAGTGAATCACCAGGCCCAGGTTTGACTGTTTCAACTAGTTATCGTGATGCACTCCGCAATGGGTCATCCAACAGTTATGACAAAGTGAGCCTGCGGGCCGCCAAGAAGCCAAATAATGTCTCAAGGCAAACAGTCCTGACTGATATTTTCATAACTGGGGCTGACATTAATACCCCAATTAGCCATGTGGATGAAGTTCTAAAACACATAGGCGTGGATAATGCTAATATTCAAGATGTTACAAGGAAAGATGGTTCTGCTACATGGCGATCATTCAAAGCAGCTATCCCTGTGAACATGAAGGATCTCGTTCTGCAACGACATCAGTGGCCCGAAGGAATCACTGTACGTCCTTTCTACCAGCGTCGGATGAATCATCCCTTTCGTGACAACAACCGCCCCTTCAGAGGCGGTCCACAACGAGTGCTGTCTCACAATGGAAGATACCGTAACGCCAACTGGGAAAATCGGGAATTTAACAACAATAGCTGGAGAGCATCAAGATGGGGACAGCCAGCGCCTGCGGACTATTGGTTTTAATGTTAAAGGATTCAAACAATCGCATGTATATATTTCTAAACTTCTCTGTGACTGTGATATCATTGGTATAAGTGAAACCTGGTTAAGACCAGGTGAGTTACCAATGATTAAAGACAATTTGCTACATAAAGATTTAAGTGTATTTGCAAAATCGTCCATGAATGACATTGACCCAACTTACTCAGGAAGACCTTTTGGTGGTATTGCTCTCATCTGTCGAACTTATGCTGGATTATCATATGAAGAGATACCACTTAATTCAGATCGGATTGTGGGTGTGAAAGTTTGCAATTCAAAAGGTACAGCACAAATAGTGCTGCATGTGTATATGCCTTTTTATTCTGGCGATCATAACCAAACAGATCTATACATAGAGGTGCTTGATGAACTGCAGTCCATTATAAACCAGTATGGTGCTACCTGTCCATTGTATATAATGGGTGACTTTAATGCTCAACTACCTTTGAGAGATCGGTTGAATAAGACATGGTACAAGACACCAGGCTATAATAAGCACTCGAGGATATTATATGAATTTATTTGTGACAATGGTATGAATGTGCAAGACTTTGAGAATGATCAGCAAATGAACTATACTTATTTTTGTCACACTTCGCAGAAGTTCACCTGGATTGACCATTGTTTAAGTGTGGATCATTCAAATGGAACATCCGTTTGCTCCATTCTGGAACATGACGAAGACAATGTTAGTGATCATTTACCTTTATACTTGGAGACTAAAGTCGCAACTTCTCCAATAGCAAGGAGCAGTCAAAACCAAAATGATTACAGCTGTCAATATATACCAGCAAAATGGAATGATCAATTGAAAGTTGCTGCCTATTCAAGAATCGTGGAGGAAACGCTTTCTCATATTGACTTTTTGGCTAGTAACATTCCTGATGATATGATTCAACAGTCAGTAGATGATCAGCTTCATACTATCAATCGGGTAATGCATGTGGCAGCCACAGAAGCAGGATGTACACCGAAACGGAAACATCTACCAAAACCATACTGGAATCCAGACCTTAGTAGAATGAGAGACCGGAAGCGATTTTGGTGGAGGTTGTGGGTGGAGAGTGGCAGACCCAGAAACGTTGTTGTTTATGATACTGAAAAAACAGTTTCGCAAGCTATCAAGACACTCTGTGAATAACACTCAACAGCAACACCTCGGGAAATTGGACAAATTATTAAGGGATAGAAAGATGTCATCATTCTGGAATGAAATCAAGTACCTAAGAAGGAGCAAAGTGAATTCTGACCTGAGTCCTAATGACTTTGCAACATTCTACCAGGGTATCATGTCGGACAGTGGCAACAGAACTGAGGAACAATTGACAGATTGGGCTAAAGTTGAGCACCACAAGACCAAGTGCAGAAATGAAGTTATACACCAGCACATCACAAGTTCTAGTATCAGTGATATCATAGTTAATCTACCAACAGGGAAGTCTCCTGGAATAGATGGAATTACCTCTGAACACTTGAAGAATGGCAGATGCATGAAACTGTATGAACTGTTGGCTAATCTTTACAGTATTGTATTATCTAAAAGCTGTGTTCCTTCTGTATTTACCACTGGTATTATCATTCCAATACTAAAGAAGTCTACATTAAATCCAAATATAACAAAACACTATAGGCCAGTTACACTAAGTTCTGTTCATACCAAGATTGTAGAGCTGTTAATTGTCCCAAGTGTAAAACTGTGTGATACCCAGTTTGGTTTTCGAGAGGGTAGAGGTACTAGTATGGCTTGCAACCTATTTACTGATGTTATAAGTTACTGTAAATCACAACAAAGCCCCCTGTTTGTGGCTAGTTTAGATGCAGAAAAATGTTTTGATACTGTTTGTCACAAATCTCTTTTTGTTAAACTGATAGATGTCCTTCCCGCTTACAAGTGGTTATTTCTGTATGAATGGTACAATAATTTGAATGCTGTTGTTAAATGGAATTGTAAGTTAAGTAGTAAATTTATTGTAACCAGAGGTACCAGACAAGGGAGTATTTTGTCACCATATCTTTTTAACATATTCATAAATGGGTTATTACTGGAATTGTCATCACTAGACACTGGTGTGCGAATTGGTAACATGATTTACAATTCCTTTGCTTATGCTGATGATGTGACTGTTATGAGTTCTTCTATCAATGGACTGCAACATATGTTAGACCTTTGTGTGAATTACAGTAAGAGATGGAGGTTTAATTATAACAAGGAGAAGTCAAAATGTATGATTATTGGAAATAATCCATTTGTTGTTGAACCCTCATGGTTGATAAATGACAGTAAACTTGAGAATGTTAGCACCCTTGAAATATTGGGCTGTGTGTATAATAAAACGGGTACAAGTTCTGATCATGTAAACCATCGATTCAGCAAGTGCAGGAAATCATTTTATAGTTTGTCATCTGCAGGTATGTTGTATCCAGGGGCATCAACTGATGTTAAAGCACATTTGTATAAACATATATGTCAACCTTCTCTTGTTTATGGTTCAGATTGTGTTCATCTGAATTCAAATGACATTGATAAAATGGACTCTGTTCAAGGTAAACTTATGAAGCAATGTTTAGGTCTTAGCAAAAGGTCTCATAATACACAATTGTTACAAGCGATGGGCTTGAATAAAGTTAGTGATATAGTTCACAGAAATTGTACCAATCTGCTTCACAGGATAGGGCAGGTAGAGAGCCCATGTAGAAATTTACTTTTGTATTATGTGTCACGTTTTCTATTATGTAATGAAATTTTACCAGGTACATTATTGTCAAGAGTCTTAATGAGGGGTGAATCAGTCATATCTTTATTATTAAATCCTCCTATAAGAAATAGCACTAATTCATTTGATGGTCATGTTGATTCTTTAAAAATGTTACTTTTTCATGAAAATTTTGTAAAACCATATTCTGATGAACATTTTTTAGTGCATCTTTTAACAACAGCTATCTAAACTGTCACAATTATAATGTTTATTTCTAAAATGTACATAAATCATATGATTTTTGTGTATTATCTCATTTTCAATGTGTATTATTTGTATTTTTTTCTCCCTTTGTGGAGGTGAAATGAAAAAAATAAAAAAAATAAGAATACACTTTTTTATTTTCAGTTATATGACAATTTTACTGACTACAGGTCTTGAATACCTAATTTTAGATGATCGTAATGACTTTGTCAATGACTTCTTCATTGACCCTTAAAATATTGGTATATACATTTTATTTTGTAAAGTTTGCAGGATAAGCAGCATCGTTATAACGAAAACTGTTCTTCTGAAACATGTCATGCTAATTAGCATACTAATGACAATCATTTTTCCATAATTAATATTTGATGAGAGTTATGACTTCATGAATAAGTTCATTATCTTCATGGACTTTAAAACATTGGTATAGACCTTTATCCTTTAATATGTAAAGATTCCTGGATTAGCAGAGGAGACACTGAGAAGATCGGTATTTTTTGCAATATTTCATCGCCAATTACCATACTAATGACCATTATTTTTGCATAATTAATATTGGATGAGTGTTATGACTTAATTCATCACCTTCATTGACCCTCAAAACATTGGTATAGAACTTCAATTTGTTAAATTTGGTTGATTAGTAAGGAAGTTATTGAAGAAAAGGCATTATTGTATAATGGCGGCTACTAATTAGCATATTAATGACCATCAAACTTGTATAATTAATTCTAAAATGGTGTGTGTTATTCCCTAGTCTTCATAACATGGATGGAGCCACTAAGTTAGCTTTTTTGCTTTCCTAAACAGTAGTATATTGAAGGTTACTGCTTTAAAACGATCAAAAAATTGCTTATTTGGCGGCCATTTTGTTATGCAAATTAGGAGGTGAAGGACCCGGAATATCGCTTGGGAACCGGTTTTTTCGGAATCGGCATACCTGAAATATGCTAAAAAGATGGGTTCCCGACTTTTACCCCAAAATGCTCGTACCTCTCTAAATAAAGCCATTTTTCAAAAATCCCGCCAGTCTAGTTCGGATGTAGTACAAGCATGTTCTCTGTCACTGCATGGTAGATGTAAAGTAGAATGATGATGCAACAGCAAGTACAGCAAAGCCAGCTTCCTGCACTTCCCAGTGTTAATTCATGGAGGTGGTCCAAATCGCACAATGAAGTTTCTTGTTTCACGGCCCATGATATCCTTTTGACTGCCATAATACAAAATAGAAGTGTTGTATACTATTGTATAAGTAGCTGTCCTGCAATCTTTTTTTTTTTTAAATTAAAAAAGAATTTTGTGCTAAGCCTTTGATCACTACCTACCATTTGCCTTCAACTCTATCCACCTTTATATTTCATGCCATTTCTGACAGTTTTGTCATTTGGCCTAGGAAGAATGTTGACAATAGAAGTGCAACATTCATCCGGGTGTAATTTGCAACATTAAAAAGTTTAATATGGTTTATCAATCTGAGAAGTGTTAAAGTCCTCTTTCAGAGTTATACTACATCATTATTTCAATTATCATTGTTGCGCAGTATGCAACGATCATCTGACCGAGAACGGACATTGACTCAAAATATGTTGCAGCGGTTTGTTGTCTTGTTGAGTGATTAAGAAGAAAAGACACCACCATTTAACCAATACAATACAAGTTGTAGGTTGGACCTTGCTTTCAACTCTGATGAAGTAATATCCAAATATGATTGAATTCACATTCAAATATTTCACAAAAAATATGTTGATGCCTTGACGAAAAAAAAACCCAAAAAATTGTCAGAAAATCAACTGGAGAGCTATACCAAATACCCTGAAAATCATATTTTACAACCAAGTTAACCCCAGAAACAGATTTGGCATCATTAAATATATTTGAAATGAGGTATTGCACTTGAATTTAAAATGAATATTGACCAAGATATGGCGTTTTTTGTTTGTCGCGGCGGCCATATTGGATTTTGCGCATACCGGCCACTAGGGGGACTCCCACTTTGCATGCGGTGGTTTTGAAAACTCCTGAGTCATATAAAGCACCATGCCAAATTACAAAAACTTGTCACCAAGTGCACAATTGTTACGAATTCCCTCCCCGCTATGATATATTACAATCTTTGTACTGCAAACATTATATTGGCATTTTATTGTTCAAATGCACTGATTTCAGGAAAATGTATTTATTTTATTAAAAAAATTTCTACACTGGAGCAGACGTTACACTTTTAATAATGACTCTAGTTCGATCATTCTTAATCCTGCCTGGAATTTGCATTGTTTTTGTTCATACATATACATGTTGTATCTATAGTAAAAAAAATAAATCTATGAACAACATTGTCAAGTGTGAGTTACTGAGAGAATTACTAACATTGTTGATTAGAGGAGGACAATTGATTTTCCTTACTGTGTTGCAGGTTTTGGAGATTTATAGAAAAACAAGATTGTGTCACACTAGAATTTTTAATAATTGTGTTATACCAGAATTTCCCATTCGCTGCTAAGTGAACAGAGAAAGTAAGAATGCAAAAGTGAAATATAGGCAATTTATGTACATGTATGTGTGCATTGAAGAATGTAAACAAGACACTAGCAACTTATATATATACAAATATGAAGAAAAATTGTATAATTGTAGACCTATGGGCCTCAAATCAAAAATATTTTGTGAATTATTTTTATGAGATTTGAACTTTTGATTATTAACAATATTAGATCTAAAACTTATCATTTGCTCCAAGGAAAGAGGTAAGACACAAATTGAATTTTTTCGAAGCTGATTCATTACATGACTTTTAGTGCTATTGTCAAAGTTTACAAGTAATTAACAATAGATGTTTGCTTGGTTGATTGTCAATATCTGTTGAATTATAAAATGGTAACACATTGACATCTGCAACCTCATCAATAATTCATTTTACGTTGTCTGCATGACAAAGTTTGTGCTGCACAGTGCTTTCAATATAAAGAGAAAAGATAATGTTAGGTGGAAATTTTAACTTATCGAAAAAACTGAAAAAAGTCAATAGATAATGAAATGGTTATGACTGTAAAGCTTTCCTCCGATCCTCTGGGAACAATTACAGTAATTTTACTCATTCAAAATTCAAGCTGCTTCACCAATGGGACTATTTAAACCTCAATTATTTAATGCAGTGGAAAAGGCATAAATAGTGGTTCTTGCAAATAGCTATAAGACTTAGTAATGATGATTGATTGTCAACCGTAATCAATCATAGTTACCAATGAAATCAGTTGAGAGAAGGAATTGATTTCACAATGAACTTTAGTCTGTGCATTGAACAGGTCCCTCAGGTTTAATAAAGCATTGGAAAGTTGATGGCAGTCAAGTAATGAAATAAGCGAGATATAAATATCTTCTGTTAGGTTAAAGTTCATTAAATTTTGTCTGATCAGTTTATTTTATTTATGTCATCAAGCAATTATACAGACTTGCTACAGTACCACATTATACAGCTATTGAAGAGCCATTTTTAATTGAAATAAATGACTGAGTTTAATCTATTAAAATCATAATACAGAAATTAACTGATTGTGATTAACTTTTAAATCAATATAAATTAATTATGAAAATATAATCATACTTCAGTAAAGCGACATAATGTTCGGTAGAAAAACTGTGTGTCAGAATGTGACGCAGCTACACCGCAGCACCTCTGGTGTCAGGCCTGGGAACTACTGCTAGTATAGCAGTGTGACTGAGCGGTTCAGCTCAGTGTGCTGAGAGCTCACAGACAGAACACAGTGACAATGGACCGGTTGTACCAAATGCTTCATCTGCAGAAATGGTTACTATGATTCTATTCTATTGCAGATTAATGCTCTGAAGGATACCTCAAGGATGGATAATACTATTATGAGTTGAAATAAAAGGTATAGTGGCTCATTTCTACTTGAAGTCTTATTTGTACGTAATTGGCCTTGTGACATCATTGTAGATGAATAACCATCAAAAGAGGCATACAATATTGTAAATTACAAATCAAAATATCACTAAATGTCAGAAGTCACATCTCTTGTAATGACATATTGAAGTTATGCATAACTTAAAAACAAAGTTATTCATTGAAATCTGTCATAACTGCATTTTGTCAGCACTTTACTTCCTAGTACAAAGCTAAAAAGGAATATAGCATTGGTCTTTACCCACTACCCAGTGTGATTTAATACTTTGATGAACCCAGGTCATGATGTTATATCTGTGCTAAAAAAGCAAAAGATCCCTCACTTAGGTTAATTGTATAACTTACTTGAGAACTCTTTCCCAATTCATCAATCAACCATGGTGACCAACCAAAACTAAGTGGTTCAACAAAAAATAAGTCCCCTTTTACAAAAACATGAATATTTCAAAGATCTCCTTTTTGATTTCTGTTAAAGTTATCGTATTTTGTAGGCCTGCATATCAACATGATGTCTGGTTAATTGTAGCTCAATTGCTTCAATTTTGTCTGAGCCAGCCGACCCTGAGTGCGCATACCCCTCTTTTCAAAAATGTCAAGTTTTGACTTTTTCAAAAACAAAAATTTCAAAAGGTGCTCAAACTCCACTTGAATTATTTTTAATGTCACCCAAGGAACCTAAACTGTGAAAAGGTTACAAAAGAAGTCCTCAATTGCCCAGTAAATATGATAGAGAAACAGTTTTCTCCAGTATCATGATGATGTATGCACCAGCAGGCGGTTCCCTCGCTTGGTCAAATTGTTGCTATCCATGGGAAAAGCCACAGATTTTTTAATACAGGGTTAGACTAACTTGGAGGCTGCTGGCTCAGTCAGGAATAATGCCACTAAACTATAAATACACACATTTAGGGTCGATATGTATGTTTGTAATTCAATCCAACTTTTATAAAAATCGGAGAAGGATTCTTTGAGATATTCAAGTTTACTTAAAGGGGAACTTATTTTGTTAAACCGTTACTTAGAAGACAGTACTTATGATATAATACATGTATAGTGCCAATTCCAGTAAACTGCTGACCAGCCACTATAAATATGTTTTCAGTCACTTTTTGCTTTCATATTTTTATCTTACCAATTATTTTTATCTTTCTGTCTATCTATGACCACATGATATTGTTGAAAAAGCTAATTGGTTGAGTTGCATCAAATTCATTGCATACAAGGTAAATAGGATGTTGATGCAGGTTACACTTCAGTACTTTCAGCATTGAATTTCCACGGAACAAACAATATAAACATTTAAAAAATATCACAATATGAATCAACAAGGGATTAAGTGTAATGTAAATACAAAAGCACTGAACATACATTGATCAATGAATAATATTAATTCAGGTAGGACTGGCTTGCTGAAGGACAAGGTCAGAGTCATGGACTTCTACAATTTATAAGAGCCAAATTGCTTTAGGCAGTATTTAGTGACTATGTTTTGCAGATAGATGGGGAGATGAAATAATAATTGACGACATTTGTAAATAACTTTGTTTCTCAATTTACTGGTAGATTAGTCTCCATTAGACTTACTTGCCAAAACAAACTTGAGCCAGTAGATGACTGTGCTCCTTTACAATAAGGCCACTCCTCTGTCATTTTTCTTTTAGTCTAGTTTTTGTTGTTTTTATTGCTTTTATCATCCATGTTGTACAGTGTTATATCTCACTTTGTCACACGATAGCCTGTGGCTACTGTTTTTATTATGTTCCGTGACTTGAAATAAACATTTGTTATTGTTATTATTGTTATTAGTGCAATATTATTAAAGGACTTTGAAATACATTAATTTACGTTTTTTTTTTGCAACCATATTTCGTTCATACATTTCAACTTCTACATGTATCACTTTTGATCTGTCATTGCTTTCAATTATGCTTCATGAAACACAACAACCTTTCATGCTGTCTTTAATCTGTCTGTTCTTGTACTCTTAACAGGCTTTTCTGGTCTTTGGTATTTTCAAATATAGCCTATGATTAACATATATACACTGTATAGCTTAATCTCATTTTCAATGCATTAGTCTGTTGACATTTGCAGCGGTTGCCAGACACGGGAGATTGCATGGCCTGCTGAAGTCATTACAACACCATGCGTCTCAGGTATAATTAGACATCACGCTAATTAAGACATAGTCATGCGGAATGTTTTTTAAGGATTTGCGACTAGGAGACAGACAGAAGAACCTTTTAAAACCATAATTCATAGTAACATCTACATGTGTAGGGGCGGTGCCCTGGGGCCCACCACCTGAGGGGGCCCACCAGCAACTTTTAAAAAAAACTGAATTATCAAAAGTGACTTAAAAGAGGCAAAAATTGTATTCTGGGCCTCATAAAAATATCAAATCATCTTCAATAAAAAAAAAAAACTTGACGAGCATAATAAACAATGAAGTAGGGGGCCCCTCTGCCAATTTCGGATCCAGATATGGTCCACCAGGAGGGGCCCTGATATCATGCCTTCACATTCATAGGCCCTCCTTGTAGTTGGCCAATATTTTTCTTAAAAATGGCTTTGGAGGGCATGGGCCCCCATGCTACCCTTCAGAATCCCCCACTGTCTGCCCCTCAATTAATTGTATTAAATGTAAGGAGGAATGTGTTCACCTGACACTTTAATATTTTGCATGATGATAATTTTTCAAATTAGTGATATGACACTAGTTAGTGTCCACTATCCATTATCGTATAGAAGTTTTTGCTTAATTTCAAACCACGTCACTCTACATGTATATACTATTCATAATTTCATATCATATCATGCAGGTAAGAACAATCTATTTTTTGCTACTACAATGGATTTTTATGAAGGAATTAATAGATCTAAATTGCAAGCTTGAAAATGCCGCTATTGCGATAGTAGGGGCCTGCCAATGATTTTGCCCATGGGCCCACTGTTGGGCCAGTCCGCCCTGTTAACATGTGTGGATTAGTCGAAGTTCTGTTGAATCTGTATCATAGTAATAGCTCCTGATATTCTTGCTAAAAAGAGCTTGAACAGCATAGAAGAGCTTAAAATAAAGACATCAAAATATGAAGTTACTGGGAGTTTCTTGAACAAAATTGGTCTCCAAGTGACACCAAATTAGCAATGACTGGGAGACAAAATCTGTCCACTAGGATGCTATTTGGTCTCTCAGTTAATATGTATAGGTTATTCACCTAGGGAGAGGCAATATGTGATTTATCCAGCGAGGGTGTTAGCCCGAGCTGTGATAAACACATATTGCCAATCCCGCGGTGAATAACCGGCTTATACCATAAGACAAAACTGAAACTTGTCATTTGTTGCTGTGGGTTTTTCACAGCTTCACTTATTATTCTCCCATGGGAGGATAACTGAACAACAAAGAATATGGGTTTTATTGCAGTGAAATACTGTCTCATGATTGGCTCACAGAGGTGTCGAATGGTATAAGTTAGAAAATACACTGGCATAAGATTGGTAACAGAATAAGCTAGAAACTAAATTGAGTTGTCTTCTCCTCTTCTGCAAGATTTACAATAATTATTCTCCTCAAGATGATATATGGGTAAGGCCACGAAGTTGGGGCATCTGAGCTGAAAAAAGCTCTCAAAAAGAATGTTTGGAATTTTGACAAGAAATTATGAAATCTATTTCAGATAATCATATGCCCATATGAAATCAATATTCTTAAGGCTGTAAACGTTTCACTTTTTTATGAATGACTATTTATTTGGAATATTAAAAAACGTAACATTTTTCATATTTTGCCATTTCCGACTTCCAAGGTGCTTTGATTCCTCAAAATTGAATATTTCAATGAAATATAACCTGCTTGGGTCACCTTACAAAGCTTGTTGGAGCTTCCCATACACATGTATTTGATTTTTCTTAAATTCAATCTTTAAAAAACGTAACAGGACAATGAGGGTTCTGAGTTCTGTCGATGTAAAAGTAATGATGAAATATCTACTTTTTGGCTACTAACTACACAAAGACACTTATTTTCTGTGCTATTTTTGTTGGCCACACTGCTATGACTTAACCGCAATGTAGACTTCAAAATCCAAGCGAGGCATGTTGTAACAGGACAATTCTTTAGAATGCTTAAGCTACTCTGGAAGTTCAGAAACTTTCAAAATTTAGCTGTTTAACTATACTTAATACATTTAGCTATAATTGTAACCAAGGCTGAATTATATTTTTTGTTGCTCTCAGATGTGCTTGACAATTAAATCAAATTAATTGACCGCAACAGGACAAATATTCTGTTTGCATTACCTTATATACACATTTTAAAGGAGTAACTGGATCAATAACATCTGTTACAACCAATTAGCACTCTACTTTTGATATATATATATACTTTCTGCAGTGCCAACACTGTTTAAGTTGAATTTCAGAGAATTTCGTAACAGGGACATGTCCTGTTACGCAAAAAAAAACAACTCTTTCTTGTTCAAGAATAGGGAAAACGAACGTGAATCACACTAAGGAGTGGATCAATGGGCTTCAGAGGATGCTGAATTACAAAATTCAAATTTTCAAATTCTATTAAATGTAACACATCAAATTCTATTAAATGTAATTAACGCATCAAATTATATTTCTTCCTACACCATAGAAGTGATTGGTGAATTTCAATTGCTGATTTGATGCAGTAGATACCTGACAGTCTTGAGAGAAACCCTAAGCCCTCAAAAGGTGTGAATAGCAATAGCCACTGAGGTGTATATCAGGTAAAATTGTAAGAATATTTAACTTTGCAAAGATCAATCACCAATTAGGCTGTAACATATTGCATCAAATGTAAACTTGATTGATTTCAGATATTCTGGTCTATGGCCTGTGGAACAAAGCCAAAAAATAACGTGCAAGCACTTTACAGTCCTCGTTATACTTACGTGGGATCTCAAGTGCTTTTCTATGCCGTTGAACTGTGATGTCAGAGATGACTGTATTATAGCATTGCAATATATGTAAATTAACTACAAGCTGTGATATCATTTTAAACTGGGTCAGATTTCCCGGCTTCTAGCCAATGTGGATACTCCAAAACTGAGCGTCACAGTTTCAACACAGTGTCAGAGTAAGCATTTTATATGGGATAGCCCCTGCAACCACATCATCACAGCTTGCCAGCCAATGGGCTTACAGTAAAAGTAAGCATCACAGTTTAAACATTGACATGTAGAAGGAAGCATCACATTTGTTATCCCAATGATCTATCACCAGTCAAATCTGACTAAATGGCAGCTTCATGAGCATTCACAGTAGACAACTGTTATAATTCCCACAGAGTTGTTTGATTAATCTGCAAACTTGTGACTTCACAACTTCAAGAGACCATGCGATAAACAAAAGGCTTCGAAAATTTTTGTAAACACATGGATTATGTGACATATAATTGTTCTGGCAGCCCATTGGCTAACAAGCCGTGTCGTGGAACTTGGATTGGTTTTCCCAGACCCAATTTTCACTCTAACACTGAGTTGAAATTGTGACGCTCAGTTTTGGAGGATCCACATTAGCTAGCCAGGGAATCTCACCCAGTTTAGATGACATCACAGCTTGTAGTTAATTTACATACATTGCAATGCTAGAATACAGTCATCTCTGACATCACAGTTCAACAGCATAGAAAAGAGCTTGAGATTCCATGTAAATATTACAAGGCCTGCAACTTCAAGTTTAAGCAACGCATGAACTGTTTCTCATAGAAATGACATCATATATTATATATACATGCCCTGGAGGATGTGTTACTGCACCATAAGGATTAAAATTACTCAGGAGGATCTTGTTAGCATCTATGGGGTGATGAGGGGTTTCTAGAGAGTAGGCCTAAGCCTGGGCTTAATATGAATAATAAAAAACTGACCCACTCTTATTAGGAAGCTTGAATTTGAGTGAGCGCCGGTAAATATTGCCATGATAGGCCCATGAAATTGAGAGGAGAAAAAAGAATCCCATTTGTAAAGTAGACGTATCCTGTTTTGAAAACTTAAATCAGCTATTCATTAATTCATAAATATATGAACGACGGAAACTGTTGAGAAATTACAGTTTCAAACAACATGGACAAGAAACTTTTTTATGTTATTTCTTTTTATAGGAATTTAATGAAAAAAAAATTTAAGGCTTGAGGGAAAATAATCAATTAATCGAAATCAATCAACCAGGGTACCGGATTAATCAATTATGGATTTTCCAACCGATTCCTAGCACTAACATTGGAAAGATAGATAGATAGATCCTGATATAGATCCACATAGACAGACAGGCAGAATGGTAGTTATTTAGGTAGTTGGATAGCACATGTGTACATGGTGTGGGAGAGGTGATATATATTTGGGGGAGGGGGTAGTTAATCATTGGGTCTGTAAGGCTCGATTTTTTCAGATCTTTGCTCAAATTCAATGCTAATTTACAAGCCTGCCGGATGTTTAGGGGGCAGCTACCCCCTGCCCCCTGCCCCCCTCGTTTTATGCTTACAGTGTAGATAGGATAGATGTTCTAACAGCAACACCTTAAAAAGTGATTGCATGTTAATTTTTTAGTCTGGATCGTTTGCTAAAGTTGGCCATAAAGCAAATATCATGAATTTACAGGTATGGAACCCATGTGGAGTGTATTTGGCAAGCAAGAAACTTGTTAGAAAACATGAAAAACAACTAGAAACTAGAATGTAAAACCAGCTTCTGTCATTTTTGTTGCATAACAGGACAAATAAGTAACAGGACATGTCTTCGTCACACAGGCAAACTCAGAGTACCACTCACTGCACCAGATACTGTGTGGATGCTATCTGAGATACTGAGATGGTTAGAAATATTTGTGCCTTTTTTTTGCCATGAACAAGAACAAACATTCTCCATACAATAATTCATAAAATTTGAGAAATATTGTTTTAATGACAAGGTAACAGGACAAGTAATAGGACAAGTAACAGGACTAGTAACAGGACAAGTAATGGGCAAGTAACGGGACAAGTAACAAGACAAATAGGAATAGAATGACTGTATGCACATAATGATGACAGTCCAGATGTGTGATTGCGGAATTTTGATTCAGCAGCGTCGAGCAACAGTTAAATACACAAAATTCAGATTGTGGTTCTCCATTCTAATTGCAAGTGGTGACACTTTGATACAAACTCAGTAACAGGACATGTCCTGTTACGTGACTATGTGACCAGTTATACCAAATATTTACGATAATACCCATGAGGTACTTGGTGATTAACCAACAATGTGATAAGAAAAGATTGGTAGATTCAGTTCAACATTTTTTAAGCCATGGAGCCACTGAAACTCTCTCATAATTGTAAAAAAATGATTGCTTGTTTGCAAGGACATAACAGGACATGTCCTTGTTACTACAATTCAAACAGGACATAAAACAACTGTCCTGTTACCATATCACCCCAAAAAGCGCGTAACATTTCGGTAACAAGACAAAAAAGGACAATTGCCCCTTTTTCTTCATGTCCTGGCCTCAATTTTCTATCCTCAAGTCTGCAAATTGGCAATATTTATGTCTGATCATTGCACTGCTGTTTTGTAATGTAAAAATAGAGATTAAGCCATTCAAAATATGAAAAGACAGGGGGTAGAAAATTTGGCCGCAAAACATTGTTTGATGAGGACATGATGAAAAATCAAGTTATCGGTGATATTTTCTTCTATTTGTTGTCATAACTGAATTGCATCTTGTAAGCATCACCTTAGTGGTCAGATAGACACCGTTTGCAATTCAGTATTACAATGAAATAAAAAGTTAGAATAGTCCAATGGCGCGTAACAGGTAATAGCTGAAAATGTTACGATAAAAAATTGACTTATATCTTATCAAAATAATGGATTCCCAGGCGTTCACTATGTATGAAATAAAAGTACAGGACCTGTTCTATCATTCTAAATAATAAAAATGACATAACAGAGGGTTTCCTAAAGACAGTAAAGTTCTCTTTTGACCATGTCAATCCACGAACGCCTAAAAACGTCATTTTTGGCCTGTTTCCATGACAAAAAAGTTGTCCTGTGTCTTTAGTTTTTGTGGTATCAACCTCAAATTTTTACACAGTTTAGTCTAATATGCATGCTTTAGTCCTGCATTCATCCAGTAAGCTTTTATCAAAATGCATTTCAGCCAGCTCTGAATTTAGAGGACACTTTTAGTAGCTCAAATGACTCAACTTCGTGGCCTTACCCATATATGTGGTATTTGCACAATTTGCATCTGCTACAATCTCAAAGTGTATGACATAATTTACCATCAGGCAGATCATATCAAGCATCCTTGTCCCAACCATCTTAAAAAGAATATCCCACTTCTGCCAACTTCATTGGATAATAATCATTGTAGACCTGAAGACCCAGCATCTTATATTTCAGTGGCGACTCTGACGAGGGCACATCATCCATCCGAAGTATAAGAAACTTTATGTTCATTCTCTAGCAGTCGTGGTTATAAGCCTTTTTTTTTTGTCAATCAGAAATTGGATTGCAAAATATTGTTTTGGACTGATGAACTCAAGTAAAAAAATTATGTAACACGATCAGTCAGCCAGCGTCTTCAATATGTCAGTTTACTGTCAGCCCATTGGCTATCAGGCTGTGATGATGTGGTTGCAGGGATTATCCCTGATAAAATGCTTACTCTGACATTGTGGTGAACCTGTGATGCTCAGTTTAGGTGGATACACACTGGCTTGAAGCCGGGGAATCTGACCCGTTTTAAAATGACATCACAAACTTGTAGTTATTTTACAAATATAGCAATATAGTAGATAACAGAGTCATCTCTGACATCACAATTCACCAGAATAGATAAGGACTTAAGATTCCACGTAAATATAACGAGGACTGTTGAAGCCAGTGACCATTAATGATTAAAGGAGAAGTCTCTTCCCTGTATTGACTTGATTTCTAAAAACATAATTTTAGTATGCATAGACTGAAAAAAGAATTGCCAATTTTCCTGATGGTTGTGGAGCCATAATTTCATTCTGTATAATTGTTTATATTTTACATGAATGACCAATAAAGAAGTCTTAGTCTTAGTCTTATAAATCATTACATGAAAGAAAAATGTCATTTTCTCATCAGTTTTTTATTCTGAATGATGCTGGAAATGCATATCTTTGAGTCAGTGAATTCTGCATGATCCTACTATGCATAGACACATGTCACAGAGAGCAAACAACTCAAATAAATCAATACTAAAAGTGGCAGGAAGTCACATCACAGCCAACTCGTTACTCCAAAAAAGAACCGAACTGACTCCTCTACTGGTGTTATTTTGGCTTTATATTACACTATACAGACTAATAGACAGTGGTGGAGACAATAGTCATCCAAACTGTGATGTTCAGACAAAACAGCTATGGACCGTTTTTTAATTCTTCTCTGTTGTCCTTCACCAAAATCATATATGGATTCTTTTGTTGTGAGCTTACAAAATTAATTCCAAAATATCATTGTCTTCTTAAGAAAATCTCTTGTGAACCTTGATGAGTGCTTTTTCTCAGATTTCACAGAAATATATTGTAGTTTGGGGAATATTATTTCTAGTAATCTAAAATGTTTCACGGAATGTTTCACAGAAATGTTGTTCTAGATTTTATAAATCTTCCAGAACATCACAGCCCATTCAATGTATTTTGCGCTTAAAGGCATTTACAATTATGTCAAATTTAAACTAATGGAGACATCATTTTTTATCATTGTGAAAATATTGATAGGCAGACATTATCTAATGTAAAAGATGAACTTCTAAATGTCAATAGAAGAAGTGACAGAAGCTTCTTTCTTTGTTTTTTAGGTTTCACCCGTAACTGATAAAGTGAAATTAAAAAATTACCAAACTATCATATTTGCAGCCATGATTGGATCGCAGTAGACAGATAGATACAGATATGTTGACCAAACAAAAAAAAAAAAGATAAATAATTGATACGACACAAAGTTTACTTGTTAAATGAGAGTTTGTATCTGAACTATTTTGTTCATAAACCATAAACCACGTGACGTAGCTGAAGTCAAAATGATCTATACTCAGATGTGGTTGACTAAGCCTTTGACTTCAGCTGTAAGAGGCTTTTGCAACTTTGCAATTTCGTTTTTGATTAATTTTCAAATCATTTTACCAATGTAGCTCAGAAGTGTCTGAAGTTGATAAATCAATAATTAATTTCCTGATATTTAGATATCTGAGTAAATCCTAATTTTTTTACTGTTGTTGTCAGTCTATTTAAATCATCAGCTTACTGCATAAATTAAACTTGCAGAAGAAGTGCGACAGTACTAAGGGCCATTCCATGCCAAATGGACCAAATTCAAGAAATTTTCCCACATCATTTTTTCCGATTTTGATGAAATTTCAACCTGATATACATGTATATGTATAATGAGCACATGCGAAATATTTCGGACATATTCCACACATTTTGCTTTTGACAGCATCTTGAAAATGTTGGGCTTTCACGATAAAATTGATTTTTCATCCTTTGATATATTTGAAAAAGGCTGCTGAAGGTTCATTTTTCAAGATATCGCCACAAAACTACTTATATATCATCGTGAGATATAGAGCATAATATACGCTGAATATAATGTAGATGATGCTTTCCATTTGTTCGCACCAGCCTGTTAAATTCGGTAAAAATAATGAAATATGAATAAATTCGTACCATAAGCACTCGATACCGCCTCAATTCGTGCAAAGTTTCAGGTTTATTGAAAGCTTGGTTTCTGAGTGAAAAAATTCCAAAAACCCACAATTTACCCAAATTTCGTAAAAAATGAACCGAATTTAACAGGCTGGTGCGAACAGCTGGAAAGCATCATCTGTACTAGCGTCGGCCAGCAGCATTTTATATATCTGAGCTTGATCTGTGTACAATTTTATTACAATATCTTGAAAAACGTAGCTTCAGCAGTTTTTTTAAATGACTTGACAAGCGGAAAATAGAAATTTTAGTTTGCAGACCTTAATTTTGAAAATGCTGTCAAATTAAAAAAACTTGGAATACAGGGAAAATATTTTGCACAGCTTCATTAAACATGTACATGTAGCTTGTGTAATAATTTCATTAAAATCTGAAGCCATGATGTGGGAGACATTGGTCCATTTGGCATGGAATGGCCCCTAAACGAGTTGGAGGGTGACCATTTTCGGGGCGGCGCTTGGAGCTTTACTCAGCAAGAATTTATCTATTACTAGCTAACAGCCGCCATAATTATTTAATTCAAGAGCCCGAAGTCCATGAGAATTATAAGATTAACTGGTGGGCCCCTTACATTGTTTACTCTCTCCCTATGTATTCTGGAGTAAGCTAATGTTTCATTAATATTAACAGTCATTCGTTGCAGAATGGTGAAGCTAAATATTCAAGTCTGCATGAATGGTTTCCTAGATGCATAATATCACAAAGGAGTTTTTATAGTCCTGCATGAGGATCAGCTTGCATTTTCAATGAGTGAAATGAATTTTTTAATTCCCTCGGGATTAGAGGAAATCTCTGTGATCATAACCAATTCATGATATATTGAATTTTATTGGATGGTATTGTGTAAAATGGTCTGTTTGATATTAGCTTTTTTATTTGCATTGAAAGCACTGCACTTGTGACAAAGCTGACTCAACTGAATTGACAGAAGTCAATATATAAACACTTGTATAATTCAACAGATATTGCCAATTGACTCATCCAAAACCTTTTGTCAATTCATAGTGAAAGTATATGATATATCAGCCAGAAAAAAAAAATTAAAATACTCTTGAGGCTCTGTATCACACAATAAGTAAACAAATTCGATCATGATGACTAATAATGTGACTGCCTTTCTCTCAGCCATTTGTAGCTTGATTTAGGGAAATGTTTGATTATTTTTTATTCGATATCAAATTAACAGTCTTTTGATTGATTGTGTAGAGCTAAAAAAAATCTGAATTTCAAGGCAATTTCACGAAGACAAAATTTGCCGCGAATGGTCACTAATCAAGCGACTACTTCAAAATCAGAAATCAAAATTGTTTCCCAGGCAATGACACACCTGAATTCCATGCTTTTCCATCCATGGTTAGACATACAATATTTATAGTATGACAGTTTCATAAACAGTCAATTGCCCTAATATAATGCAACCATTTAAATAGGTATGTAGATTTATGAAGTTTGTTATGTTTTGTACAACAAGCTACAAAACATTTGAGATCGGTCATTAAAAACAAGTGACTGTTAGGGTAATTGACAACGATCCTTTGTATCATTTTATCCCTTCGAAAATTTTTCTACGGCATATCAAGTCTACAAGAATGGAGAGATATTGTGAAACGAAAGCACAGAGTTAATGAATTCAAGTCCCTGCCCTCCATAAAAACAAAAAAAACCTATTCCTAAGGGCTTTCAAACATGGCCCTTTTAGCGAGATGTGAATGGCTGAAAAGCCGAACTGTCCACTTTTAAAATAGTTTTTACTTCTCTGCCCTAGCCATTTTTCAACAAGATGGTTTTGGAAAGATAGTATATTTACAATAACATCAACAACAGCAATATCAACAGTGGTAGAAGTAGCATTTGCGTACATACTATAGAAGCGAGCCTAATTTCTCTTAAATGACAAAAACGATAATTTTAGAGCACTTGACAGACAGACAGTTTTTATTTTGAAGCTGTAATGCCTAGAAATGAACGTGATACTGACAGAACTAGAAAGAGGTGATATTTTTTGCCGAACACACAATGAGACACCCTTTAAAAACAACATAATGTAATCAGTAGTTAAAATTGTAAATTGTATTTTTTATGTTGCTTTTTTCAGAATCTGACCACCATGGATCTGGTAAGCATGGTAACCCACCTCCTGCTCATAACTTTGCTGTGTCACGTGACCCTATGTTCTGGCCCAATCCATGTCATGTGACCTCCTTTATGTCAAGTCAGTGGCCTTTGCCTGCAATAGTCATCTGTCTCAGATCCAAGTGGAAGTCTTAGCGGGCAGCTATGGGCAATATACAAGGGTATGCAGGTATGGATTCAAATCTTTAAAATGACAACATTCAATTGCTTATTAGATATTGAATTTTGGTTATTATTTCAGTTGTTTACTTTTAAAGATATATTTCTGACTGACATATTAATCCGTTTGTCAGTTAATATTTAATTGCTGGAAATATTTATTAATATGATAGTACCAGTAAAGATTTCATTATATTTTGCTTGAATATTCATCTATGTGATGGCAACAATTCTATTTAAATGATAATAATAGGTAATGTAACTGTAAATCTAGGTTTAATATGTGAGGATACCATTCAAAGTAACTCTCTTTAATTTCAGAGCCTTTGAAGAATACATCAACTGCCTCGAACCCAATATAGGATACTGCAAGAAGGACCAATATTTAACTGTGAGGGAATACTTCAACGAAAAGGCAAAATTCAGCAGTGCTCCTTATAATTGTACTGTTCCACAAGTGGCATTTACATTCAAAGGACTAAAGAAACAAGTGGCAAAGGATAAAGAGCCCAGCAGTCCTGATGTTCCTGTTTCTAAAGCTCATTCTTTAGAAAAATTACCTTTGTTGGTAACTGCGACGATGTGCATTATAGCAAAAGCAGTTTCATAAGAAGATCTTGTTCATTGATGTATAGTAAAGTCTTTCAAACACAAAAAAGGGTAGAGGGTACAAGCTTTTTATACCATTGTGTATTTCTAAGGATTAGAATTGAACTATTCCTGGAAATGTTCCTTTTTTAGTATTTCATGGACATCGACTTTCAAAACGGATACTTCAACTGGAAGTTCAATGGACATATTTAAAGACTTCAGTACCAATGAATACCTTTCCTGTGAAAGGGATGTTGAGCTTTTGTTGACATTGAAGTGCACACACCATGCATTACACGTAATTGGATATTTGTCTAATAAAAGAATGAGGAGTGGCAAAGGATAAAATAGTGCCCAGCAGTCCTGACGTTCCTGTTTCCAAAGCTCATTTCATGGATAAATTAAGTTGTGTTGGTAACTCTAACGGTGTGCATCATATTAAGTGCCATTTCATAGGAGGATCCTTACAATTTCTTTGTTGGTGTAAAAAAGGTCTTTCAAACAAAAAAGGGTAGAGGGTACAAGCTTTTTATATGTTTGCATATTTCTAAGGATTAGAATCTAACTATATTCCTGAAAATGTTGAGTATTTCATGCAATACATGCACATTGACTTTCAAAACGGATACTCTGACTGGAAGTACAATGGATATATTTTAACACTTCAGCACCAGTGAATACCTTTCCAGTGGAAGGGATTTGGAATTTTCGTTGACGTTGAAGTTCGTGCACAATGCATTACACGTAATTGGATATTTGTCTAATAAAAGAATGAGGAGTGTCAAAAAATAAGATACTTGTGATAAAATTTGGAGAACTCAGATTATTATTATTTTTTTACCCTGATTCAAGAATGAAATGAAATAATTTCATGACCAAATCAGCATTGGAACTTTAAGTGTTTCAAATGACATCATCATTATGTGCCTGAATGAATCCAATTCATCATGATTAATTTGAATGTCACATTCTCACAACAAAATAGGAAGCCTTGGATTTTTTGCGTCATTTAACAGGACAACTTATTTTTATTATACATGCTAAAACCCAAATGGTTATCGAATGCTTGGTTTCTCATGTTTGATTTGAAGATATTGCAATATTGTATTTTAGCGTACTATTACAAATGTCTGCTGATCTTGTGTGAAATCAGTACCAAGGAAGTCTCGCAGATGGATTAATTGTGATGCACTGTTACTGACACTGATTTTTTAATGACTGCTGCACGAACGATTCCTGCCTATGTATATAATAATTGTTATATGTCTCTATTTCTTGATTTTCTCATTTTTGTATGTAACATTGCTTGAAAGCCACAAACAACAAAGAAAACTGAAGGTAGAATGCATTGATGAACAGAAATCTATGTCATTATGAAGCCGTTTGGAAAGTGGTGAATAATATTGGATCGATGACAAGGAATTGAAGGTGACCTTGAACTTGAACGATTCTTGTATGACTTCAGAAAACGTTTTTATAACCTTGTAGGTGAAAGATAACATTACAGTACTGATTTTTTAATAATATTTTTAACGCAGTGCAATTGTTAATATAGTTGTGACATCACCAATTGTTCAGAGCACTCTGGAAACCAAATCAATTGTGATTTATACAGATAATATAATTTGGTGATGCAAATTTAAAGAATTTCTATTTAATAATATTAAAGGATATTCATGAGATACACCTCAGCTTGACTTAGAATTCAGAACACCTGTTCAATGCTACCAAAATAATTTACCAAAAGGACTCATCAGTTAATTTGACTTCAATTACTTGGGACAACTTGACATTTTCACATTTTTGTGCAATAAATTATTCAAATTGATATAATTGTCTTGTTATTGATTTTCAATCTGATATTTGAAATAAATTGGAAGTACAAATACCATGGGAATTTTTTTTCTACCTGACTTTAAATAATTATTTCTTGTTCTTTATACCACAAATCTTGATTAAAAGTTGTAACAAAATAGAAAAGAATTGGCCAACGACACAAAGGCAAGTCTGCCAGATTGATATTCATTGAGCACTAACTTACTCTGTCCTACGGAAAATTATAAACTTTTGTAGCAACTATTTTGTAGTAATTGTCTTGAACATCTTTTACAGCTCTCGCAATTGCTCTGAAGAAATACTTTTTTTCATAGTGTTGACCTATGATGTCAAAGCTGGAGACTCCATTGGAACCTATACAACTTTGGTGCAAGCTATGGTGTCATAGGTCAAACTGGCCAATAGCATTTCATGTAGACAACTTCATCATAGCCTTGCAATTATGTCATGGCCAGATGAGCCAATGATACCACTGCAAAAACTCAGGTGTTAAGTGGGAGGGGGGATTGTTTATTATTTGGTGATACCAAAATCACCTGAAATTCAACCAAGCCTTGTTAATAGGATAACTGGAAATTAATCACAGTTATTCACCAACATGTGCTGATATAAATTGGATTTGATATGGAGCCGTCAAGTCCAGCATTTTGTTTACTGTTTGCAGTTTTGTTGGCGGCTCCTTTCAGTGAAAAACTACCAACAATTACTTTAATCCTATGTTGTTTTATTGGTTACCACAGGTCACAGGAGTTAATTTGGAAAAATAAGTATCAATTGACAGCTTTTGAGTAGAGTGCCCCCTCCCCCGGAGTAGTCCAACCTTGCACCTCAGTTGTTGTGATATTATTGGCCACTCTGGCAATGATGTAACTACAAGGCTACGATGAAACTGTCCACAATGGATGCTATTGGCCAGTTTGACCTATGGCATCTTTGATTGCACCAATTTTGCATATCCTCTAGTGCTTGGCAATGGAGTATCCACCTATGACATCATAGGTCCACTCTGGCACTGAGAAAAAAAAAAGATTTCTTCAGATCAGTTGCTAGAGCTGTAAGTAAATATTGAAAAAAAAAGTTGGTTAAACAAAATTGTCAACCCCATTGTTCAACTTCATCTCATGTCAATCATGTGACATCAATATGATCCTGTGGACGAAAAGAAATAAATACTAGCCAAGAAATTAACAATGAAAAAAATTTAATTATTTGATTTGAATGTAAAAGGTTGTCATTGGAATGTAGTCTAATAAGTATGTGTTGCGATTTCATGTTTTGCAGTGCTTTACATAATCAGTGGCAAATATAATGTCACCGAATACCATGTCGCGCCAGACGTGACAAAGGTCAATAAATCATGAAATTTTTATGACCCTGAGAGCACTTCAAATCCTCAGAGATGTCATTTTATTAATCCAAAAGCTGCTCCACCAGAGAAATCTAAACATTTAGTGACATTTCAAGCAGTTTTTGGCAGGAGATCTAAAGAAACACAAAAACGTTGAAATGACACATACCATACTGTATTCATAAATCATGACATACAGGCACACAGTCCGGCTGCATTTCCATTGAAAATGAAACTTCTGGATGCATGGTAAGGACACTGTAATGAGATGAGGTAACTGGTTAAAATTTGAATAAATATTTGGAAGAGGTAACTAACAATTTGGGCAGACGATCTCTCTTTTCATTGATAATTAAATATTCCCATATATATCCCTCCGAATTACTGAAAAACTTTGCTCATTCTGTAGTATCGTGGTGTTAGGCCTTCTTCAGTTAACACAAATAGAATCACAAAATGTTATGTTTTTCCAGGCGATTGGACTGATGAAGTCAAGTGAAAAACAATGTAACGAAATCAGTCAGCCGGCTTTGTTTTCATATCCTAACATAATCATAGAGGTGTGAGGTTAGCTCAAACAAAACTAAAATCAGTATGCCTACCCAAGGCAAGTCCAAACTGATGGAAAGAATGTGAACTTTAAACAAAGGGTCTTGGCAGGACTCAAAATCACAAGTCAAACATTTTGTCACAAAAGTGCTCTCTTAAAATTGCTGTAAACAGGCTTTTAATATGTCAAAAAACTCTTAGGTAATGATTTTAAGTTGTGTATCGGGTATGTACGTATACCCAATGTAGCATGACCAAATTTGATGTAATGCTTATAACAGATAAAAGACGGTGACTTTATTGAAGCCTGTGTAGAGGTACAGCTATAGATGGCGCCACATGTGGCATAAACGAAACAAATGACTGTCATTGGTCCTCCGCTAATTTTTATACAAGTGGCTACAGTCTGTTTGTCCAAAATAGAATTAATAGTTGGATACTTTGTATCATTATGAGGTGTCCCAGAGGACTCCCTTTCTACCCCCCATGATTCCAATTCATGCTGAATTCTTCCAGACTGCAAACTTCATTTGCAACTCATCCTAGGGAGCATACTGTGTTTCAATATAGGGATCACCCAATTATTCTAATAATCTGTAATTGTTGTGAAATAAATAAGGGGATGGGGAAAGACCTTACCCTAGGAGGAAATATTTCACACGAGGGAGCATCCAGTTATTTAAATAATTTTAATTTTTTTTGGTAATAAATAAGGGGAGGGGAAGGGAAGCAGTCTGGTTCCAGACAGGATTGTCTTCTTAAGAAAGTCTCTTTTGAACCTGGATGAGTGGTTTCTCAGATTTTGCAGACATATATTCTAGCTTGTGGAAAATTATTTATAATAATCTGAAATCTTTCATGGAATGTTTCACATAAATGTTGTCATAGATTTGATGAATCTTCTAGAACATCACAGCAACTCAATATCCCTTGCTTTAAAAGGCATAATTATGTCAAAATTAAACTAATGGAGACACAATTTTTTATTGTTGTGGAAATATCCTTTGCTTTAAAAGGAATAATTATGTCAAAATGAAACTATTGGAGACATAATTTTTTATGTTGTGTAAATATTGAAAGGCAGACAAGACTTTTTTCTAGTGTGGCAACTGCACTTATATATACATATATTAATATACTATATATCTTTATTTAATATCTTGTGTGTCCTAAAATTAGATCTTAAAACATATGCTTTTAGTCAGTCTGACTTCAAATCATTGAAATTCAGTTTTATGTGTTGGTTGAGAGAAAATTATTATATTGCTGAGCGACCCGTTTTTATCTACATTACATACTTATCTTGTATTGAAACAAATTTTTTTTCAAAAATTATTTATTGGTAATAGCCTAATAGAAATAATAAACTGATTATTCAGGATATCCTTTATTGCTTCATTCTGTACAATATAAAGTCATTCACTTTGGCTGTCGATAATTTTTCCTGAAAAACTGTCTCATAGGAGCCAATTATCCAGTCATCACTGTGTTTAGTCGAGAGTGCCATATGCCATGGAGGAGTGATAATGATGTTTGTGCATGATATCATTGACATTTGTATGTAGTTGTCTCATGATACTCTGGCATTTGCTGGTCATTTCTCAGCCATGGGAGCTAATTCAGTTCCTTTAGGAAATTGTGTCCTGTTTCAGTCCCTTTTCTTCCCAAGAAAAATATTTTTTTAGTTTTCTCTATTTTTTTTTGGTGAAAAAGCAATCTTAGTTGATGTTGTATTTGGCTGCATCTCCTTTACATATCGGTTTTTTCAAGAAATTAGCTACTTAATTGCCTGGATTTGGCTTCTAAATGTCAATAGAAGAAGTGACAGAAGCTTCTTTGTTTGTTAGGTTTCACAAGTAACTGATACAGTGAAATTAACAGATTACCAAACTATCATATTTGCATCAATAACTGGATCACAGTTGAAAAATATTAAGGAAGATAGCTATTTTGACCAAACAAAAAAAATTGATGAATAATTGATACGACACAAATTTCTAAAATATTAGAAATTAAAGTTAGTATCTCAACAATATTGTTCACAAACCATAACAAATGTGACGTGGTTTCCCGCTGAATATAGCATCCTTCAATCCTTCTCTTCTTCTGACACTTTCTTTAAATCTTAGAATTATGAACATCCCACTGGCACATCCATGTTTAGTAACGTTGTACAATGTCGCAATATTTGTGAAAATTACGTAGAAATGTACTTCAAATGTATGATGTTGTCACAACATTGTGAAGCAACTTCATAGATATGACATCGGCATGCGATGTTTTGTCAACATTTCGCAATGTTGTAAAAATCTTCAACATCGTGTTCATGTTGTGGCAACTTAATTTCTACCATCCATTTCTGCATGACAAACAGATGAGCCCCCCTTGGGATTATATTCATATCTGAATTCATAATTTAATCTGGGCTCACTGATTTTCAAAAGCTACTTTCTGTTATCAGTAACATATTTCCAGCACAACCAAGCTGGATTTGCTCACTTCAGCTAGAGTCGAAAGGATAGATTCAGAAGTGGTTGAATATGCTTTTGACCTAAGCTGTAAGAGGCTTTTGCAACTTTGCAATTTTGCTTTTCATTTATTTTTAAATCATAGTATCATTGTAGCTTAAAACTTATGAAGTTGATAAAATCAATAATTAATTTCCTGATTTTTATATCTAACTAAATCCTGATTTCTTACTGTCATTTTCAATTTAAATTATTGGCTTAATGCAGATATATTAAACTTAGAGAAAAATTTACATTGTTTTCTCTCTCACTATGTATTTTGGAGCAAGCTACTATTTTATTGATATTAACAGTCATTTGTTGTAGAATGGTGAAGCTAATTATTAAAGCCTGCATGAATGGTTACAAAGGTGTTTTTATAGCCCTGAGAGGATCAGCTTGAATTTTCAATGAGTAAAATGACTTTTCAAAATTCCCCAAGGATTGGAGGAAAACTCTGTATTCAGAACCAATTCATGTTGCATTGACCTTTGTTGGATGGTATTGTGTAAAATGGTATGTTTGATATTATCTTTTCTATTTGAATTGAAAGCACTGTACTTGTGACAATGCCAACTCAACTTACTATGAATGAAATGACAGAAGTCAATATATTAACCCTTGTATAATTCAACAGATATTGACAATTGACCCATCCACAATTTTTTGTCAATCCATTGTGAATGTATGTAACATATCAGCAGAAAAAAAGTAATTGAAATACTCTTGAGGCTCTGGGGAGCAGGGAAAACAAAAGAAAAATGGCCAAGGGACACAGGG
Source organism: Platynereis dumerilii (assembly GCA_026936325.1). NCBI lineage: Eukaryota > Metazoa > Annelida > Polychaeta > Phyllodocida > Nereididae > Platynereis > Platynereis dumerilii. The sequence goes on from JAPTHN010000029.1 coordinate 5,463,704, forward strand.
AAACAAGACCCAATTCAGAGTCTCACATTTCCTTTCTGCTTTTGCAGGATTTGCTTCATAATAATTTCAAAGGTTAATAAAAAGGTGGTACTTTATTATTGTAATCATGTGAATGCCTGTATCATACAATAAGTAAACAAATTCAATCATGATGATTGATTGTGTGACTGTGTGTTTCTCAGTCATTTGTAGCATAATTTAGGCAAATGTTTATTTTTTATTGGCTATTGAATGAACGGCCTTCTAATTTCAAGAGTGTTTAGAATTCACGGCTAGAAAAAAGTGAATTTCTAGCAAGGTCGGCTCTACCATTAGGCAAATTGGCGGTTTCCTAGGGTGCAGGCGCAGAGCAAGGAGGCATAAACATGTCACTTTTTCTTGGCATTGTCTTTCTTAACACTAACATGAACGCCGAGAGAAACTGCATGTACAGTATTTATTCAAGAAAGTCAAAAGATTGAATATTTGCAAAACGTCGTGCGGTTGTGTAAACTTCAGAAGTGCCAGTTATATCCCGCGTTTGAGTGAATATGTGATATATCCGAGGCGTAGCCGAGGATTATCACATATTCACGAAAACAAGGGATATAACTAACTTATACCTTAAACAAAACAAAATAAAACAAAACAAAGAGATTTTAAAAGGAAAATAAAACAAGGAGGATTTACGGAAAGAGGAAGAAAACTGCTACAAACAATTTGCCAAGTGGGATTAATTTAATCACACGAAAGTATCAGTTGAAGAAAAAAAATCTGAATGGAATCACAGTTGACAATTATATGATATGAAATTTATACATATTCTGATCATTTTCTTGGATATACAAGGCTAATGCATCTGAAAGGTATTTGAAATTTTCAATCACGCACTAAAAGAGACATCCCTTACATTTTTAGAATTTGGTTATAAATTTAGAGAACAACTGATTTTAATACTGTGGACCTTGACATTGCGTTAGTTACTTGAAATACAGGGATATGTCCCAATTACTACCTTTAATATAGATGCTCAAATAACATACATGTGTAAACACCAAAGCTGCCTGGATCCAAAAGACTGATTTTAAAGGCAATAGTTTGTAATAAGCTAATTCGTTGAAGAATTATAATGAAAAATGTTTTAATTGGAAATTTAAAAAGAAACAGTTTCAATTTTTAAAAGTGAGAAAAAAAAATCCCCCCCCCCCTCCGAAAATGTGGGGGGGGGATGTTTGGGAAGAAAATTAATTTGACAAAAAAAAACAGTGGTACAAAAAAATTCTAAAAAAAAAATTGGGTTATACAATTTGCAATTGGGGGGGGGGATTTTGAGAAAAAATCAGAAAATAAAATTTGGAAGGGGGAGAGGGAGTTGTAAAAAAAAGTTTGGAACAAAAGATTTTCTTGAAAATTTAGGGGAGGAAGAATTTAAAAAACAGATTTAACAGGGAAAAAAGCAGGCAAACGAAAAAATTGTGGAAAAAAAGTTAAAAAATCAGAAGAATATATGCATTTGGATCGTTGGGAATCACCATCAGATATAAAGGGGAGGGGGGTTGCTGGGAATTTTAATTTTCCAATTGACAGGAAATCATTTATTTCATGATAACAGCAGCAGTAATTAGGCCAATTTATTTTTAGTGAATGATGTCCTAAAATATTTCTTTTTGAATTTAACAAAACCATGTTAAGAAATACCTCCACCATCAGCAATTATTTTATATATTCAAGACGACTCTATAGGAATTATTTATTTCACCTAAACTGGACAAGAAATTATCTATTAAAAAAATCAAAGCCTCCTCCTCCTCCTAGAGATCCAATATGGTTGACCCCTTATCCTTATTAGTTGTGTTCTTGACATTAAAATCTGAAGGGGGTCAAATATAAGGATTTACGGATTTGTCTCAGGCGTTTTGTTTTATAATAATTTTGTTTAATTTTTGTTAGTAATTCACTGTTTGGTACAGTTTTACTGTTTGTGTTTTGAGCTTTGTTAAACAATGAAGCTTATATATTCTATATACTCCCATGGGCGTATAAGTGAACAACAAAGAATATATGAAATATACCAGCCAAATACAGGCTTCTGATTGGCTGCTGGCTCATAGGTGTGGTATAAGTATTGTAATGTCCTTTTTTTTAAAACGTAACTTTCCTGACTATTTTATCTGTTAATTTCTTCTATTTAGTTGGTGTTTTTCCTCAAGATTGCGCTCCCTCTTTTCTTTGCACTGCTCCTTGCTTTGCAACCCTTCCTTGCTTTGTCCCCCTCCTTGATTTGTACTCCCTCCTTGCTTTGTGCCCTCCTTGAATTGCACAATTGCATGTCCCTTCTAGCTTGCCACCCTCCTTGCTCTGTGCCTTCCTTGGTCAGCGCCCTCTCCTTGCTCTGCACCCTCCTTGCTCAGTGCCCCATCTTTGCTCTGCATCCCATCATTGCTCTGCACCCCCTCCTTGTTCTGCACCCTCCTTGCTCTGTGCCCCCTCATTGCTCTGTGCCTCTCGTTGCTCTGCGCCCCCTCATTGCTCTTTGCCCTCTCCTTGCTCTGTGCCCCCCATTGCTCTGCGCCCCCTCCTTGCTCTGTGTCCCATCCTTGATCTGCACCTCCTTCCTCTGCGCCGGGGAGAGGGGGGTGCAGCAGCACGATCATGCCTAGGGCGTAAAACAGGCTAGAGCCGAGCCTGATATTTAGGCAATTTAATGAAGTACAACAAAATTTCCCACAAATGGTCACGAGTCAAGCGACTACCTCCAAATCAAATATTTGAACTTTTCTTCAAAAATTTCCAGTGAGACTTAGATATTTCCCGACAATGACATGCCCAAATTCCCTTCTTTTGCCACCCATGATGCAGACACACAAGACATTTTATAAACAGTAATATAATGCAACCATTCAGATAGGTAGGTAGATTTATGAATTGGCTATAATTTGTAAAACCAGCTATAGAACATTCGAGATCAAAAAAGAAGCTTCAAATAAGGAAAGAAAAATTACTCATGAAGAAATTTTAGTGACATGAATTTGTCATTATAATAATATGATTCAAAGCAAACAGTGCAATTATTCCCTTTAAACTTTTAAATCGAAATTCAATATTGACTTGGGTTACTGATTTCGACGGATCTTAGAATGATGACCTCAATGTCCTATTTTCTTTTTTGAAGTAGAGTTGTTGATCAGGTTAAAAAGGTTAGAAACGCTCCCAAGAAAACAGAAAGTTCACTTCTGCCATTTATATAAAAACAGAAAGTTCACTTAGAACTGCCAAATATATAATGAGAGGGCTGAGACGTGATTTCCTGAATTGGGTTCTGGGAGATGCTACTGTGAAACATGTGTGTCTTCAAAGCAGAATCAGCCTAGGCTACAACAGCCTGCTTTAGTTGCGAGCATGAGCGAGCAGGCTGCAACATTTCAGAACTGGTGCTGCCTTGCTGGTCCTCGCTCGCATGAATTTCTAAAGCAGCTCATCACAGTCCTGCTGAGTTCTGTTGGCGCGGACCTGACAGGCAGCAATACGGACCTTAGGGGCAGCAGTTCTAGTGACCTAGAAGTCAATTCGATACCCATTTCGACTTGAATTTCATCAGTCTGCAGCCCCGCTTGCTCGTCTGCATACACACCAGACTGTGTTCAGCCGGGAATCAGCCAGAATTCAATAACTCAGAGAGAATAATTTGCAACAAAAGAATGAAAAACTATTGCAAAAATATTATGTGGAATTGTTCTCTTGTGATACCAAGTTTTATGCTGCAGTAACTGGAAATAGACAATGACTCTTTGTATTATTTATCCCCTCACAAAGTTTTTTCTGGCACATCAAGTCTACAAGAAAAAAAAGTATTTTAATCACATCTTTGACATACCAGGCTATATCACTAACATAAGCTGGTAATTTAATGTAGTAATGTAGATCGGGGCGGTAAGGATAACCAGCGCGTAATTAACGTGTCCTCCTCCAGTCCTGATTAGCCCAGCCAGTGCAAAAATGCAACACATAAATCCCCAATCATCCATCTATCAACATACACTGATCAGTTCAATATTGCTGACATTGGATATTGTGCAAGGGCTTCCAAACATGGCCCTTTTAGCGAGATGTAAATGACTGAATAGCCGACCTGTCACTTTTTAAAAATGTTTTGACTTCTCTGCCCTGGCCCTTTTCAACAAGATGGTTTGAAGATAAAGGGGGTTCCTGAAGAAAAGATACTATATTTACAATAATAGCAGCAACAGCAATATATCAACAATGGTTGAAGGATCATTTATATTCATACTATAGAGCAGGCTACAGCAGCCTGCTTTAGCTGCGAGCGTTAGCGAGCAGGCTACAACATTTCAGAATTGGTGCTGCCTTTCTGGTCCTCGCTCGCATGAATTTCTAAAGCAGCACAGCACAGTCCTGCTGAGTTCTGCTGGGCGCGGACCTGACAGGCAGAAGCGCGGACCTTGGGGGCAGCAGTTCTTGTGACCTAGAAGCCAATTCGATACCCATTTCGACTTGAATTTCATCAGTCTGCAGCCTCGCTTGCTCGCCTGCATACACATCAGACTGTGTTCAGTCAGACTATAGAGGCGAGCAGTGCCTATGGTCAGACATTTTGTCTGACAGGTTTGGAGCTCTGGTCAGACAATTTTCATTTTGGTCAGATAACCACTTAGAGACATTTTGTCAATACGATGTCTTTTGTTTCAATAATATTGGCCCTAGGCCTACGTAATGCCAATATATTCTGTCCCACATACTTGACACAATGCTATTATAATGTCTCTTTACAGCAAACTCTTACCTGTTCAAAGCTGTTTAACAGTTGTTGATCTCTTGGAGGCTAAATTGATTTGTCTCCTCAAATCAAGTACAGGGTGCAGCAAAAAAATTTGCACCATCTCTAGGAGATCAAACAGAGCATTACAAAATATAGTTTTAAGTGATAGGATATCTAGCCAAGCATATTGGCAGTAACTGTTGCTTAACAATTAAATTAGTGTAAAATTAAAGTTAGAACACTGGCTATGCTCAACAATGTACAGCCACTGCGAAATCTTGCTTGCCCAAAGCAAAACACGGTACAACACTTTGGTGACGGCTGACCATCTGATCATTTCTAAATGCCTTCAATTTTATATCATAAGGTAGTTTAAAGAAAGAGAACAACTCAAGTGAATATTTGACATAATAAGACCAGTTTCTGTGGTCAGGTGATCATTTTTGCATTGGTTGCTACTAATAACAGAATAATTCATCCTCATTTCCATACAAGGGCAAAAAAATTAACATTGAGGTTTTTTATTAGCGTTCTATTCGGGCCAAGACAAACCCAGTGTATAAGCCAACAATACAAGGCAGTTTGGTGGCTGAACAATATCATTCAGGCCTGCTTTGCTGAAGGTTTTTGATGGTATGAGTGCAAAACTTGGGAGATGAACACAAAATATTCAAGTGGATCTTCCAAAGCATATTGCCTGCCGGATGTAAATCATAAGAGATAATGAATTTTTGGTCCCCAACATCAGTTTCTGTGCTGGGCAAGTAAAATATTTTGACATGATGGGGTGAATATGCATGTAAAGGACCCCAACTCTCCATCTCATCAATAAAGTATTTGAGCACCAAGAAATGGTCTTAGAGGGCTGCACTTGCCAAATATGTCTGTCTATTTATTGATAAACTGTAATGTGATATTCTAACAAGATTAGGTGGAGTATGTCCTGCCAAGAGAAGCAATTTGGGTATACTTGAAAAGACATGATGCACCTGAATAAAACCAATGTGCACTGTCTTTAGACCTAGAACGCAAAAAGTAATTCATAAAATGAAAAATGTTTTGAGTAAGTCAATTAAGATATACATGGCTTGGTTGTGTCCCAATTTCATACTTATAGAAGCATTGGTTAGGAAGTTATAGCAATTATAATTCATAGCTATTGCAGGTGCAATTTTTTTTGCCGCACCCTGTATTGACGCTTGCATTTTTTAAAAACATTATATCCCCTAATACATGCTAATATCAATCAATAAGGAAAAATACTACTGCTGAGGTGATTGTAATTAGAATACTTGATTGGTCAACGGTTATTTTGAACACCTCTGTCTGTCTCGAATTAATTTGCAATTCATACAAAAGGTGTTTAAGAAGGATGACAGATATCAGAATTGCAATTCACTCTGATGCATTATACACTAATTGACTCACTTGAAACAAACGCAAATTGCCATCTGTTACTTGCTAATCGTCTTTGTTATTTCTTGTGATATTTTTAGCAGTCTCCGGTCGGATTTTTCATCTGACCAGAGTAAGAGACAGGTCGGACAATCGTAAAAACGATCGGCAAAAGCCGATTGTCCGACGTCTTTTGCGCCCATTGGAGGCGAGCCTAATTTCTCTCAAATGAAAAAATGATAATTGTACATGTATTTTTAGACTGCTTGAAGCTGTAATGCCATATAATGAAAGTGCTACAGACAGAATTTAGAAAGAGGTGATTTTTTTAAGCAGAATACACAATGAGATGCCTTAAAAGCAGCATGATGTCATCAGTAGTTATTGTTAATTTTATTTTTCTGTTGGTTTTTTTTCAGAATATAACCAAAATGGATTTGGTTGGCATGGTAACCCACCTCCTGCTCATAACTTTGCTGTGTCATGTGACCTGCGTTCTGGCCCAATCCATGTCATGTGACCTCCTTTATGTCAAGTCAGTGGCCTTTGCCTGCAATAGTCATCTGTCTCAGATCCAAGTGGAAGTCTTAGCGGGCAGCTATGGGCAATATACAAGGGTATGCAGGTATGGATTCAAATCTTTAAAATGACAACATTCAATTGCTTATTAAATTTATATATAATTATTGTTGTGATATTCACCTGTGTGTTAGCAAATATTTATTTGTCATTAAGATTTTTATCTCTGTGTCGGTTAATATTAATTGTTGTGGAAATAATCATGTATGTGATGGTTATTTACAATTTAATTGTAATTGGAATATATATTCAAGTTGTACTCATTCTCAACCCTGTATTCAACAATATGCTGGTGATGCTGTAATTGCAATCGAAATCCCCAACTCTGTGTCGGTGCAGATTAAATTGTAATGGAGATATTATTTTAGTGCCAGTAAAGATTTCATTATATTTTGCTTGAATATTCATCTTTGTGATGGCAACAATTTTATTTAAATGATAATAATAGGTAATGTAACTGTAAATCCAGGTTTGATATGTGAGGATATCATTCAAGGTAATTTCTTTAATTTCAGAGCCTTTGAAGAATACATCAACTGCCTCGAACCCAATATAGGATACTGCAAAAAGGACCAATATTTAACAGTGAGGGAGTACTTTAATGAAAAGGCAAAATTCAGTGGTTCTCCTTATAACTGTACTGTTCCACAAGTGGCATTTACATTCAAGGGACTAAAGAAACAAGTGGCAAAGGATAAAGAGCCCAGCAGTCCTGATGTTCCTGTTTCTAAAGCTAATTCTTTAGAAAAATTACCTTTGTTGGTAACTGTAACGATGTGCATTATATTAAGTGCAATTTCATCGGAAGATCCTAACATTGGTGTACATTGTACAATAATTAAGGTCTTTCGAACAAAAAAGGGTAGAGGGTACAAGCTTTTTATACGTTTGTGTATTGATAAGAATCTAACTATTCCTGAAAATGTTCCTTTTTGAGTGTCTCATGGACATCGACTCTCAAAACTGATACTTCGACTGGAAGTACAATGGATATATCTTAAGACTTCAGTACCAATGAATACCTTTCCTGTGAAAGGGATGTTGAGCTTTTGTTGACATTGAAGTGCACACACCATGCATTACACGTAATTGGATATTTGTCTAATAAAAGAATGAGGAGTGTCAAAAAATAAGATACTTGTGATAAAATTTGGAGAACTCAGATTATTATTATTTTTTTACCCTGATTCAAGAATGAAATGAAATAATTTCATGACTACTTCAGCATTGGAACTTGAAGTGTTTCAAAATAACATCATCATTTTGTGCCTGAATAATTTAAATTCATGATTAATTTGGATGTTGCAACAAAATCGGAAAAATTGGATTTTTTAATGTCATTTGGCATGACAACTAATTTTTAATATATTCATACAAAAACCCAAAGCAAATGTTTGTTTTCTCATGTTTGATTTGATGATATTGCAATATTGTATAAAGCTATTTGCTTTTTAGCAAACTATTACAATTGTCTGCTCATCTTGCGTGAAATCAGTACCAAGGAAGTCTCGCAAATGGAGTAATTGTGATGCACTGTTACTGACACTGATTTTTTAATGACTGCTGCACGAACGATTCCTGCCTATGTATATAATAATTGTTATATGTCTCTATGTCTTGATTTTCTCATTTTTGTATGTAAAATTGCTTGAAAGCCACAAACAACAAAGAAAACTGAAGGTAGAACGCATTGATGAACATTTAAGGATGTTCATGAGATACACCTCAACTTAATTTAGAATTCAAAACACCTGTTCAATGCAACCAAAATAATTTAACAAGAAAGATTCATCAGCTAAAATGACTTCAATTACTTGGGACAACTTGACATTTTCACATTTTTGTGCAATAAATTCTTCGAATTGACTAAATTGTGTTGTTATTAATTTTTTGTTTGATATTCAAAATGAATTGGAGTGCAAGTACCATGTGAACTTTTTTTTCAACCTGACTTCAAATGCATTTTTGTTATACCACTAATCTTGGTTAAAGTTGTAACGAAATAGAAAGCAACTAGCCAATGACACAAAGGCAAGTCTTCCAGAATGACGTTCATTAGAGCTGTTTGCTGATTAGCAGCACAAACAATTTCAAAATAACTTTCAAACTGGTCATGTGATGTCAGTGGCTAAAAATGGTTTTGTTTGTGTCAGTTATGGTTAATCAATTGATTCAATGCTTATCATATCTAGCAGAGATGACAATAAAAAAACTAATTAAATGACTTGAGGTATTTGATCAAATAAGAAGATTAGGAGACCAACAGAAAACTGTAAATTATGTGGCAAAATCAGTTTACAAATCGAAAATAAAAACAATCAACTTTTCCAGTGGATCGCCCTTTTTTGTCGCAATTACCTTAAATAACTTTCAAGTAAATTTTAATTTGTAAATAAAAACAAATGCTGGTAAAACAAAATTGTGAACCCCTTAATTGTTCAACTTCACCTCATGTCAATCATGTGACTTCAATAAGATCCTGTGGACAAAAAGAAATAAACATTAATCAGGAAATCAACAATGAAAAAATAATTAATTAATTAATTGATTTGAACGTAAAAGGTTGTCATTGGAATGTAGTCTAATAAGTATGTGTTGCGATTTCATGTTTTGCCGTGCTTTACGTAATCAGTGGCAAATAGAATGTCACAGAATAACATGTCGCGACAGACGTGACAAAAGTCAATAAATCATGAATTTTTTATGACCCTGAAAGGCCCTCAAATCCTTAGAGATGCCATTTTACAAAATTCAAAAGCTGCTCCACCAGAGAAATCTAAATTGTGACATTTCAAGTAGTTCTTGGCAGGAGATCAAAAGATACAGAAAAATGTTGAAATGACTCATTCCGAATTCATAAATTATCACCTACAGTCACAGTCTGGCTGCATTTCCATTGGAAAATGAAATTTCCGGATGAATGGGGAGGATACTGTGATGAGATGAGGTAACTGGTTAAAATTTGAATAACAATTTGTAGGAGGTAACTAACAATTTTGGCAGACGATCTATCATTTCATTGATAATTGAAGATTCCCATATATCACTGTCTTATTAGTAAAAAACTTTTGTTCATACTGTAGTATCGTGGTAATAGGTCTTCTTCAGTTAACAAAAAATTTAATCACACAAAATGTTATTTTGTTCCAGATGATTGGACTGATGAAGTCAAGTGAAAAATAATGTAACAAAACAAAGGCTTTGTTCGTGCATCTTTCTCCATACCAAATTGGATTGAAGTGCGACCCGATAAAACGAGTTCGGGGGGGGGAGGACTATTTAATAATCGGGGTGGCTTCGAGTTTTCCTCAGCAGGAAGTTATTTATTTGATTCTAATGGCGGCCATAATCATTTATTTCAAGAGCCCGAAGTCCCTGAATATTCATTCTCAAATCGAACAACACCTTATTAAGAAATACCCCCTCCAGAAATAGTTTTTTTTCAAGACTACCCAAAACTGAGCAAGAAATCATTTATTGAAGAAAAAATCCAACCCCCCCCCCTTTAAGATTAACTGGTGCCCCCTTACATTGTTTTCTCTCTCCCTATGTATTTTGGAGTAAGCTGATGTTTTATTGATATTAACTGTCATACCTTGCAGAATGTTGAAGCTAAATATTTTAAAACTTTTGCATGAATGGCTGCCTCTGTATCTTACAAAGGAGTCCTGCCAGAGGATAAGCTTGAATTCTCAATGAATAAAACAACTTTTGAAAATTCCCTATGGATTAGAGAAAAACTTTGCAATCATAACCAATTCATGATGTATTGACCTTTGTTGAATGGTATTGTGAGCCCTTGAGGCTCTGAGGAGCTGGGATTACAAAAGTAAAATGGCCAAAGGACACAGGGACACAAAACCCCATTCAGAGCCTCATATTTCCTCTTTGATTTTGCAGGATCTGCTCATGACAAATTCAGTGGTTATTCTTGTATGGTACTTTTATTATTGCAATCATGTTAATGCCTGTGTCATAAAATAAGTAAACAAATCCAATCATGATGATTGATTATGTGACTACCTGTCTCTCAAGCATTTGTAGCTTAATTTAGGCAAATGTTTGATTATTTTTTATTGGATATCGAATTAACAACCTTTTGATTGATTGTGTAGAGCCAGAAAAAATTTGATTTTCCAGGCAATTTTGAATAAACAAAATTTGCCGCAAATGGTCGCTAATCAAGCAACTACTTCCAAATTAGAAATTGAAATTTTTCTTCAAAAAGTTTTGGAGAGATTTAGAGATTTCCAGGCAATGACACACCTGTATTCCATACTTTTCCGTCCATGGTGTAGACATACAATATTAATTGTATGAAAGTTTTACAAACAGTCAATTGCCCTAATATTATGCAATCATTTAAATAGGTATGTAGATTTATGAATTTGTTATATATTGTACAACAAACTATAAAACATTTGAGATCAGCCATTAAAAAAAATTGCTACAAATATAAGGAAGGAAAATTACGAACAAAGAAATTTGAGTGACATGAATCAGTCATTATAATAATACGGTTCAAAGTAAACATCTTACTAATTTTTGGAAGGTCGAAACCAACAGGGCAATTATTCTTTTACACTTTTAAATCAATATTGAATATTGTCTTGGGTTGCTAATTTTTCTCTGAATCGTAGGATTTATGACCACAATTTCCTATTCTCTTTTTTAAAGTAGCATTGTTGATCAGGTTAAAAAGGTGAGAAAAGCTCCCAAGAAAACAGAAAGTTCACTTCTGCCATGTATAATAGGGGAAGAGGGGGTGAAAAGTCACAGGGGTAAAAAGTCACAGGCCTTTTTGACCAACTTGCAGTGACCTAATTATTAAGCTTAAATCATCATTTGGGACGCTTTTATGAGAAGAAGGTCTGTAGGGAATATGAAAATTATGCTAATTATGCAAAGTGGGTTTTTACCCACCTCATGCATTTTTGGGGTCCCAAACAGGTTTTATCGACTTCGAACTTTCCCTATTAATGTCTGGTCACTGTGACATAGGACGTTGTGCTAGTGTTTCAAGGTCTTTTGGATAATAGTCTTTCATGCTGTGTACCCATTTTTGGCCATATGGTCACCAAGTTGCCATGATCATGCGTTGAATTTAAAAAACATCTGAGGGGTGAAATGTCACAGTGTGACATTTCACCCCTGCACAGTGATATTTTACCATAGGGTACCGTGAATTCAATATTCTGTGCTAAGGAAAGTAAAATATTCCACACTTGAGGCTTTTAGCTTACAATCTTATCATAATGCATCATCAATAATACATCTGACAGAGCATTGCAGCAAGTTTTAATTTCGCAAACTTCTGGCAATTTCTGACGCAGGCTTTGCTGATGGTGCATTGTCAATGCATGTAGATAGCTTTGGAAGGCTTACTATAAATTTCATGCACAAGGATAACTACCAAGTCTAGGTATGCATATTACCTCATATAGAGCTGTATGTTCACAACAATTGCATGTGACTTGTTACCCCGCGGTTGTGACTTCTTGACCCTGGCATGGGGTAAAAAGTCACAGCTGACTTTGCCTTAAATAATTGTGAACTGACTAAAGCCTATTTACAATACAGCAGCTATCACGTGATACAAACATAGTCAACTAAATACTGCATAATTGTGCCAAAGGTCATTCAGATCTAACAAACACCTGCTCTGTTCTGGGCCTTTTTTTAAATTTTGTGACTTCTGACCCCCGCCTCCCCTATTATAAAACCAGAAAGTTCACTTCTGCCAAAAATATATAACGAGTTGGCTGAGACGTAATGTCCTGCCACTTTTTTCTGCCACTTTTCTGGGAGATGCCTACTGTGTGGAACATATGCGTCTTCAAAGCAGAATGAACCAGAAGAATTCAGTAACTCAGAGAGAATAATTCGCAACAAAAGAATGAAAAACTGAGACAAAAATAATGTTTTTTGTTGCTTGCTTGTGATACTATGGTTTAAGCAGCAGTGACTGTCAGGGAAATTGACAACGATCCTTTGTATTCTTTACCCCCTCCAAAATTTTTCTCTGGCAAACCTAGTCTACAAAAAGGAGAGCATTTTCATCACTTCTTTTGACATACCCAGCTATATCACTAGCATCAGAAGATAATCACTAGTCTCTACCATAATAATGAATTTAAATCGCTGCCCTCCATGAATAAAGACCCTATTCCTCAGGGCTTCCAAACATGGCCCTTTAAGCAAGATGTCAATGACTGAATAGCCGACCTTTCCGCTTTTTAAAAATGTTTGACTTCTCTGAACTGGCCATTTTTAAAAAGATGGTTTGCAGATAAAGGAAGTTCTACAGGGAAAGATAGTATATTTACAATAATAGCAACAACAACAATGTCAACAATGTTTGAAGCAGCACTTATGTAAATGTCATATAGAGCCAACTCTCATTACACCTAAATAAAAAAAATTATGAATGATATAATCAGTAGTTAATTGTAAATTGAATTTTTCTGTTGGGTTTTTTTTTTCAGAATCTAATCACCATGGATTTGGTCTATATGGTAACCCACCTCCTGCTCATAACTTTGCTGTGTCATGTGACCTGCGTTCTGGCACAATCCATGTCATGTGACCTCCTTTATGTCAAGTCAGTGGCCTTTGCCTGCAATAGTCATCTGTCTCAGATCCAAGTGGAAGTCTTAGCGGGCAGCTATGGGCAATATACAAGGGTATGCAGGTATGGATTCAAATCTTTAAAATGACAACATTCAATTGCTTATTAAATTTATATAATATATATTATAATTATTGTTGTGATATTCACCTGCGTACTAGCAAATATTTATTTGTGATTAAGATTTGTATCTCTGTGTCAGTTGATATTAATTATTGTAGAAATAATCATGTATGTGCGGGTTATTTACAATTTAATTGTAATTGGAATATATATTCAAGTTGTACTCATTCCCAACCCTGTATTCAACAATATGCTGGTGATGATGTAATTGCAATGGAAATCCCCAAATCTGTGTCGGTACAGATCAAATTGTAATGGAGATATTATTTTAGTGCCAGTTAAGATTAAATTGTATTTTTATTGAATATTCATCTATGTGATGGTAATGATTTTATTGTGATTTTAGTAATAAATAATGAAACTGTGTATGCAGGTTTAATGTTTGAGGACACCATTTAAAATAATTTCTTTAATTCCAGAGCCTTTGAAGAATACATCAACTGCCTCGAGCCCAATATAGGATACTGCAAAAAGGACCAATATTTAACAGTGAGTGAGTACTTTAATGAAAAGGCAAAATTCAGTGGTGCACCTTATAATTGTACTGTTCCACAAGTGGCATTTACATTCAAGGGACTAAAGAAACAAGTGGCAAAGGATAAAATGCCTAGCAATCCTGACGTTCCTGTTTCCAAAGCTCATTTCATGGATACATTAAGTTTGTTGGTAACTCTAACGGTGTGCATTATATTAAGTACCATTTCATAGGAAGATCCTTACAATTTCTTTGTTAGTTTAAAAAAGGTCTTTCAAACACAAAAAAGGGTAGAGGGTACAAGCTTTTTATACGTTTGCATATTTCTAAGGATTAGAATCAAACTATTCCTGAAAATGTTCCTTTTTGAGTATTTCATGGACATCGACTTTCAAAACGGATACTTTGACTGGAAGTGCAAAGGACATATTTTAACATTTCAGCACCAATGAATACCTTTCCTGTGGAAGGGAATTGGAACTATTGCTGACATTGAAGTTCATACACAATGCATTACACATAATTGGATATTTGTTTAATAAAAGTTTGAGCCTAGTCAAGATATAAGATACTTGTTATAAAATTTGAGACCTCAGATTATTATGATTTTTTTACCCCATTTCAAAAATGAAATTATATTATTTCATGACCAAATCAGCATTGGAACTTTAAGTGTTAAAAATAAAATCATCATTTTGTGCCTGATTAAATCCCATTCATGATTAATTTGAATATTACAACAAAACAGGAAACGTTGGATGTTTCTATGTCATTTGGCAAGACAACTAATTTTTATCATATACATGCAAAAACCCAAATGGTTAGCAAATGTTTGGTTTTTCATTTGATTTGATGATATTGCAATATTGTATAAATCTATTTGCTTTTTAGCAAACTATTGCACTTGTCTGCTCATCTCGTGTAAGTACCAAGGAAGTTTTGCAAATGGATTAATTGTGGTGCACTTTTTACTGACACTGATTTAATAATGACTGCTGCACGAACGATTCCTGCCTATGTATATAATAATTGTTGTGGTCTATATGTCTTTAAGGCTGTGTTTGTTTCAGGTGATCTGAGTGATCTGGATCCAGTTCTGTGGATCTGAGATCTGGATCCAGATCCAGATCAGTGCTGAAAAAAATGTGGATCTGTGAATCCAGATCAGGATTCGCATTTGTTTCAGACAGATTCAGATGATCTGGATCCATGGATCCTCAAATTTTCACAGCCAGATCCCAAAGGATCCGGATCTGGATCAATGATCTGTGGATCCTTCTCCAGGTCAGGGTTCAGCTCAGATGGATCCAGATCCTTCAGATCAGCTGAAACAAACAGGCCCTAAGTTTTTCACTCTTGCATGTGACTCTGCTTGAAAGCGACACGCAAAGAAATAAGGTGAAGGTAGAATGCATTGATGCACAGAAATCGCTGTCATTATGAAGAAGTTTTAGAGAGTGCTGAATAAAATTGGATCGATGACATATAGTTTGGTGGTGTGAATTTAAGGGATTGATATTTATATTTTAGCAAGATGCTCATCAGACACACACCTCAGCTTCACTTAATATCCAGGACAACTATTTAACGCAACCAAAATATTTGACCAAGAAAGACTCAGTTGATATGGCTTCAATTACTTGGGACATCTTGACATTGTCACATTTTGTGCAATAAATTATTCAAATTGACTACTTCGTTTTGTTTTTGATTTTTTTGTGATATCAATCTCAATGAGTTTAAAACCCCAAATCTTAGTGAGGAAGACTGGAATTGGCTACTCCAGAAATCCATTTGGCCTGAAAGGGGTGAGTCGTTATGTGCTGTATTAAAACATTTTTACAACAGTAGTTATATTGCAAAGCCTCAAGTAACTTTTAGTTAAATGTCAATTTATAAAATCAAAATGTTCAGCGCAAAAAAAGTCATAATTAGCGTGTATGCTGCATGTTCATATTTTGCAGTGCTGTGAATAGTCAGTAGCAAAGATTATATCACAGAATAACGTGTGATGCCAAAAATGACAAAAGTCAATAAATCATGTATTGTTAATTTATGATCCAAAAAGTTTCCTCAGATCCTTGGGGATGTCATTTTACTAATTCAGAAGCTGTTCCACGAGTGATATCTAAATTGTGACATTTCAGGCAGTTCTTGGCATTAAATCCCAAAATAACAGCACTTGCATAAAAAGGTTTAAAATGACTCATTCCATATTCATAAATCATGACCTACAGTTGCCACAGTCTGGATGTATTTCCTTGGGAAAAAGGAATTTCCTGGTGCACTAGCCTACTGTAGTCAGTGCATAAACAGTTACTGGCTAATAATTGTAAATATCCACAGTATCGGCTTTAAGGTAAATGCATCTTAAATTGATAGCTATAGACACCTTCCCTAGGCCTATCCTCATACTTAAATGGCAGAGGAGTTACCTTACTGTAAAGAAATGTAGATGTCAAGGGTGATAAACTTTGACGAAGATGTATTTTTTATTGGTCAAACAGTAAAGATCACCCTTGACATCTTCATTCCTTTACAATAAGGTAACTCCTCTGCCGTAACAAAATACATTTTAAAGGACAACAATCCTATACAGTTGATGAGACCTGTTATGAAGTCTGACAGTTATGTCATAAAAAGTGGTCTTACTTATGTTGACTTGATATGTAAAAACAATTTTTTTAACGTGATAAAGGAATAAGGAAGAACAGTCAATCACTGCATTTTTTTTTCCCATACTGAGTGGGGAGATTTTGCCTGCCAGTCATTGCCAAAGTAGCATCACTTGGAGACCAATTTCTTTCAGAGACTCCTTTAGATTTCTCATTTGGTTGTTTTAATTTGTAGTTTCGGATGCATCTGAAACCAAGGCTTCTGGTTTTCTTTCAAAAATATTCTTCACAGTCTCAATAATAATCCTTTGCTCTTGTCCTCTTTCTGATTTCCGATAAAAAAGTCAAACATTTTTTGTGGCAATCAGCGCAACTCCGAAATTAGCAGCAAGCTCAAAAATTCAATCCTGTGGCAAGCAAACCGTTATATAAATATATTGCAATGGATCTACTTGTGCATAAATATAAATGTTGCGTATCACGACGCTACGAAATAGCGTTGGACTCCCAATCGAAATATCTTTTAAAATGCACTACAGTGACTCAATTTAGCTATCTATCTAAGACAGTTTTAGGTACATAAATAAGCCATTGCATGACGAGAAAAATATTTTTTATTTTAGTTCTTCAATGCTTTATGTTTGAATATTGCTGGATCCTTATAAGCATTAAATGTAGATACTGGTCACAGAGAGCAAGCAACTCAAAGTTCTCTAAATAAATCCTAAAAGTGGCAGGAAGTCATATCACAGCCCACTCAGTACTTCAAACGAGAACTTAGTGCTTTCCAGTGAGCTGTAAACTCTTGACCTAGCCAAAGTACCATTTTGGCAACAGAGACAAGTATAATGCTCATTAGTGTTCAATGTAAAAGCACAAGAGAGAATGAACTCCAGTTTTCTAAGGCAAAAGTCACCAAAATTGCAATGTTCAGACAATATTTTTAGGAAACATTTTTTATTCTTCCTGATGTCTTTCACATTTGAAATCATGTTGATTCCTTTGTTGTGAGCTTCCAAAATTAAATCCGAACTATCATTGTGTTATCAAGAAAGGTTTTACTTGAATCTGCATGAGTGCTTTTATCAGATTTTGCAGACCTATTTTAGTTTGGGGAAAATTGCTTATAGTAATCGGAAATATTTCACGGATATGTTTCTCGGAAATAGTGTCATAGATTTTACAAATCTTCCAGAACATCACAGCCCACTCTGTCTTATTTCCTCAAAAAGGTATATATGTCATGATGAAACTAATGAAAATATTTTTTTTTATGTTGTGAAAATATTGATTTGCAGACAAGACACTTTCTTTTGTAGCTACAACTAAAGCAATATATATAGGCTATATGTAAATATATACATATATATCATTATTTATCGTGTCAATCTTAAAATCCTACCTTAAAACATTGGTTTACATGTATAAGCTAGTAGGTTTACAGTGTGTCTGACAAAATTATGCATGTTACGTATTTCACACTAGTACAAAAACTATTGGACCAAAAATTGTGTCCGTTTCACATAATCATTGGATTGGGCTTGGAAACCGTCCATGTAACTTTCATTAAGTTTCATTGAGGCAAAATTGAGTTATGCCATATTTTCAAATATCTGGGTGTCTGATGAAATTACGCAAAATCCACATGTGGCCTGAAAAACGTTAAAGTTTCAAATGATTTTGCTTCAATCATTAGCATTATATCATTTGTCAACTATTCATGTCAAAACATTTCACTTACATGCTGCCTTTGTCATGAAATATGTATTAATTGTCTCCATTGGAATAACATTGATTTTGCATAAATTTTTCAAATTTTTCAAATTTATGCTCCCGAAAACTTCAGAATGGTTCCGATCATTTAAAAAATGCTTCTAGCACTAACCTTATACCGTCTATTTAGCTCTTTGCAAACAAAATTGAAATAACATGCTGTACTTTAAAATAATTAGCAATCAAAAGTTCTTTCCGAGACTTCCCATTGAAATAGCATTGTGATTAGGATGTGCAGTTCCTTATCCAATAGTTTGTCAGTTTCCAATGCACAACTTATCGGTCAGTTTCACAACACTAAATAGATGGAAAAAGACAGCTTTTAAAGGCATTTTCGAAATGATCAGTCTATTTTGAGATTTCTGATAGCATAAATTTGAAAACTTTATGCAAAATCAATGTTATTCCAATGGAGACAATTAATACATATTGCATGACATAGGCAGCATGTAAGTGAAATGTTTTGACATGAATAGTTGACAAGTGATAGTATGCTAATGATTGAAGCAAAATCATTTGAAACTTTAACATTTTTAAGGCCACATGTGGATTTTGCGTAATTTCGTCAGACACCCAAATATTTGAAAATATGGCATAACTCAATTTTGCCTCAATGAAACTTAATGAAAGTTACATGGAAGATTTCCAAGCCCAATCCAATGATTATGTGAAACGGACACCATGTTGGGTCCAATAGTTTTCGTACTAGTGTGAAATACGTAACTTGCATAATTTCGTCAGACACACTGTATATTCTGTGTGACTTGAAATCAACATCATTCAGTTTTATGTGTTGGTTGAGAAAAAATCATTGCTGTGTGACCCATCTTTATGCATTACATATACTTGTCTGGTATTTAATTAACTTTTTCTCATAAATTATTTATTGGTGAACCTTATATGCATAGATACTGGTCACAGAGAGCAAGGATCTAACAAAAATCAATGCTAAAGGTGGCATGAAGTCACATCACAGGGGGCCAGTCAAAATCTCCTTTTCCCTAAATCTACTTCTTTGGTAGGAAAAGTAGATTATGGAAAAGTAGATTTTGGAAAAAGTAGATTTTGACTGGTATTCCATCACAGCCTACTGGATACTTCAAAGGAGAACTTAGTGCTTTCAAGTGAGCTGTAGTCTAACTCTTGACCAGACCTTAATACTATTTTGGCTACATAGACAGGTATAATGGTCATCAGTTCACAATTCAGAAGCACCAGAGACAGAGGAAGAACTTCAGTTTTCATTGGCAGTGGTAGTCCAAAATGCAAGTTTAGATAGAATTGTTTTGGACGTTTTCAATTCTTCTTTGTTGGATTTACCTAATTAAATTATATTGATTCCTTTATTGTGAGCTTCCAAAATTATTGTTAAGCTATCGTTGTCTTCTTAAGAAAGCCTCATGTGAATCTGCATGAGTGCTTTCTCAGTTTGTGTAGACATTTTCTAACCTGAAATGTTTCACACAAATGTTGTCATAGATTTTACAAAACTCCTACGACATCACGGACCACTCAATCTTATTTCAAGAAAAAGGTATGTCATGATGAAACTAATGGAGACATAATTTTCTATTGATAGGCAGACAAGACATTGTTTAATGTAGCAGCTGCTTAACCACTTACCTTATTTCTTTTGGCTGTAGTTTATTTTTCCTGATACAGCAATGCGTTTGCACATATGCTTGACATTTGTATGTTGTTGTTTCATGATACTCTGGCCTTTGCTAGTCTTTTTTTGTGAAACAGCAATCTGAGTTCATGTCATATCGACTGCATCTCATTTTCATATTGATTTCTCATTGAAATTAGCTAGTTAATAACTTAGATTAGGCTTCTAGAAGTCAAGAAGCAACAGGAGCTTATTAGTTGGTCAATCAACCCTCATGAGTGCCAAGAACTTAGCATGAGGGCGGCACTCATCGATCTATCTATCAATCTATCTTTCTCTATCTATACATGTATATATATCTGTCTATCAATCGATCTGTCTGTCTGTCTAGCTGTCTATCTAGGTCTTACCCGCAACTGATTAAGTGAAATACATAACTTCATAAAATCATAACTTCGATCACACATTTTCATAAGCTACATTTCGTTATTGGCAACACATTTCCAGCACAGCCAAGCAGGATTTGCTCATGAAGAGGCGTTCGAAACTTTGCAATTTCATTTTTGATTAATTCATGAATCATTTTGCCAATGTAGCATAACGGTTACTGAAGTTGTTTTAACAATCAAAACAAATTTCCTTATTTTCAAACAGGTAACTAAATCCTGATTTTTTTTTTACTGTTCATGCTGTCAGCTAATTTCAAATATCAGCTTACTGCGGATCAAAAATTACTAAAGAAATGCGAATGGACAAAGCAAGTCACTTTTTATTTCCCCCCTCAGGTATTTTGGAGTAAGCTCATGATTTATTGATAAGAATCAGTTGTTGTAAAGTATAACAGCTTTTTGCATGATTGCTATCAATGCCATTTCAACTGCATGTCACAAAGGACATTTTAATAGTCCCACTGGAGGATCAGCTTTAATTATCAATGAGTAAAACGACTTTTGAAAATTCCCTGAGGATTGAGGAAAACTCCCTATTCATAACCAATTCATGATGAATTGACTTTTGCTGGTTGGTTTTGTGTGATGAATTATCCTGTTGACATCTTTTTAGTTGCTTTTATAGCACTGAATGGTGTGCACTCATCATAGAGATAAATCAACTGAACTGAGGAGGCGAAGTTAATATCTTAGCACTGGTATAATTCAATACAATAGCCATATTGACAATTGATCCATCCAAAATCTATATAATGTCAATTCTTTGTAAGCATCAACAGGAATGAAAGGTATTGCCATTTCCTCTTTGTTGTTCCAGAATATGCCTCATGATCATTTATAAAGTTCATAAAAAGATACGGTCCTTTTCCCTATTGATAATATGTGAATGCTTGCATCATACAAAAAAGTAAGCTACTTCAAACACGATGATTGATTGTGTGAAATGTCTATGTCATTCATTGCATTATTTATGCAGATATTTGTTTACCTTTTATTCAATATTGAACTAATAGCATTTGACTTGATTATATAGACATACAATGTATTATCCCATGTCTAGGCACATTTTCTCCCTGATACTGTGTTTTTTACTGGGCCGATACAGCAGGTAAAAAGTCAGTATCAGGAGAAAAACCAGTATATGGTCAGCTGACCAGTATTTGCCAGGGAGTATACTGACTTTAGATTCATTAACCAATCACAGTGCAGCAATGTGACACACCCACTTTCAGCTCAGCCAGACAAGCCAGAGTTCATGCATGGCTGCACAGAAGAAAAAATCAATAATCCATCACTTCACCACTCCACCACTGTGCATTCATTGTTGGGATTAGACTTCTTGGAGCGTGGTAACATTGTATAATTTAATTAAAGCAACTGGAGTCACCAATTTGAATAAAAAATGTATAGATAGAGTTAATTTAAAAATGAAACAAGGGCTCACTTACAGTATTATTTTCAAAAGTTATAAAATCAATTTCTAACTCACTTAATTCTGAAAACACACAGTTCTGTTGTTTGGAAATGTATAATATACTCTAACTTATTAATTTCTGATATTTCATTGAAAGTTGAATTAAATAGATTCGGTAATAAATATTAGGCTGATTTTTTAAAATAAAATTTTAATGTCATGGTAAAAATAGTGGGCAGTTCAGCAACTCTTTATTTTTCATAATACTCAATCATAAGACTATTATAAGCTTTACATAATTCAATCAGCTACCAACTTCTCAACCTGTCAAACAGCCAATCCTATTTTTGAATATTAATGCTAACAGTATAGCTGGACAGCTAGATAGATATATGTATATATAGATAGATAGATAGATAGATAGATAGATAGATAGATAGATAGATAGATAGATAGATAGATAGATAGATAGATAGATAGATAGATAGATATATTAATTCATAGATAGTTAGACAGATAGATAGATAGATAGATAGATAGATAGATAGATAGATAGATAGATTAGATAGATTAGATAGATAGATAGATAGATAGATAGATAGATGATTGGTTGACTTATCAACGTATATTATATATAGGCTATTGAGTTGCTATATATAACGTGTGTAAGTCACAAGCTGGTTCAAGGCATTTTGAAAGACAGATGGATGAATGTATACTATTACTAATTTGAATTAAATAGAAAAATGTGCCTAGACATGGGATAAAAAGGTCATACCATGGGTAGGTGCAGTACATCCCAGTATACTAGGGATGTACTGCACCTACCCATGATATAACCTCATATTACGCTTTAACATACCTTCTATCGCCCAATGTAGTATAAACATTTACACCGGTAGGTAGATTTTATCCAACGCATGTAATATGCTCAACAAGCCATAAAACATTTTAAATAACTTGTAAAAAAACCTCAAATTTCTTCAAGTTAGGAAATGTAAATATGCCGAGAAGTAAATTGAGTGACATGAGTCTGTCATTATAGTATATTGATTCAAAATATAATTTTTTGGAGATGAAAACCAACAGTGCATGCAATTATTCTTTTCAATTTTAAATCAAAATCAAATATGGTCTTTGGTTACTCATCTATCACCATCATGCCCTATGTGACGTTTTTCTTGGAATCTTACAATAATGACCCAAATGTCCTATCATAACTCTCTTTTTTTAAATAGCACTGTTCATTAGGTTAAAAAGCAGAAAACAGCTCACAGGAAAACACACTTGTAAGTCCACTTCTGACATATAACAAGTTGGTTGAGACGTGACTTCCTGCCACTTTTTACAACTGAATTCTGGCGGTTGCTTACAAGTAGTGTGTGACAATTATATATGCATAGCAAAATGAAGGAGAATCCCCCTATTCAGAAATAACCATCTTCAACAGTATTTAGAATGAAAAACTAGATAGATAGATAGATATATAGATAGATAGATAGATAGATAGATAGATAGATAGATAGATAGATAGATAGATAGATAGATAGATAGATAGATAGATAGATAGATAGATAGATAGATAGATAGATAGATAGATATGGTAAGTGCAGCCCTCTAAGCCCAGTTCTGGGCGCTCACGAGGATTGATTGATGAGATGAAAGAGAGAGAGGGAGTCCTCAACATGTTACACATTTACCCTATGTGAGGGATCTTTTACTTGCCCAGCACAGACACTGATACAACTATATCATACAAGGGGCCATCAATTTAACGTCTCATCTGAACGACATCCTGCTGGGATTTAGCTCTTGAAGGTACACTGAAAATTTTGGGTTCCCCACCCGGGGTTCGAACCCATGCAGGCAAAGACCTTCAGTGGAGCTGGCGAAAGTGATCCTTCACTTGCTTTATCCCTCTCCAACTTTTGCTATTGTGCTTAAGGTCCACAAAACAGTAGACCTTTTTTGTCACAGATTTTAACATGCTGTTATTGCTCCATAAACTGAATACGAACAGTTTGATCTAGTTCCACTTGTTTTGTATTGCCATGCATCCAATTTCATTGACACATTGCAACTGTGAGAGAAATTTGTTCATCCATTAATGCATCTGAAATACAGCTGTATGTCTTAATATCTACCTATAATTTTAAAAGGCAAGATATCTTTTGTTACACACTATTATTTCTGATTGTACAGACCAGCCAGTGCTTACAATGTACATCATTACCTCAAAATGATTGAATGCCAAAATCTCAATGACTTGGCGAGTATGGCTAAATTCACGACTGTATCAATTGCAATAGTTGAAGTTGGATGGCGGCTATGTGCCACTTTCAGTATATATTGAATTTTATATGTAATCATAACCAGGGCCGGATTATCCATAGGGCACAGTGGGCACTGTGCCCAGGGCCTCACAAGGCAAGGGGGGCCTCACAAAAAAAGGGGGGGAAAAAGCTTGAAAGTCAAGAACAAAAATGTATACACTTTTCCGAAGACATACCGCATCACACCACAAAGCCATGGTGATTATGAATATAGACGGCATTCATTATATATTTCTTAATGTGTGATGGAGGTCCACCTCAGATACGTAGAGGCCCTGTTTGGGAACTTTCCCAATAAAGAAGGGCCTCCTTAAAAATGGAGGCCCCTTTGTGTCCATCATCAAGGAATTTTCCCTCAGTGCAAGAGAGTATTGCCTGTTCTATATGTCAAGATGTTTAATTTTTTTGTGTCCTCAGTAAATCTCGGCCCACCTCAATTACACTACAGACCCACCTCAAATTGTGGCCCTCCTGGAAGCCAACATGAATATGGTATTCATATTATTTTCTTATGGAAGTTCTTAGTTTATCTTTTGCAGAAAGTTTGAGCCAGCAGAAAACTCAAAATTTAAGTTTGACAAAATTTTTCTTTCATATTTTTGGACTGCAACCATTTTTACTGGCAAATACAGTGTACAATAAGCCTTAAAATTGCATTATGGTAAACTCAGTAGTCATCCAAAAAACATTCATTTTTATACATTGTTAGAATACAGTTGTGAAACATATTCAAGCTTAACCTTTAGAGAAAAAAAATCAACCATTTCTTTAAAAGGCCTGTTTCACGTGTGATTTTTCTGGGTCAATTGCCGAAAAAAATGATTCAAAAATCACCTTTGAAACCCACTTGTGTAATCTGTAACCATTTATCCAAAATGGATTAGTAATACAGTTGCTGAAAATAAAGCTATTGATTGTTATATTTTTGGTTTTGTCTAATCGGCAATAATGGTTTTTGGATAATTGGTACTTTGGGTAGCCTACTGGATGAACAAATTTCATGTGAGAAAGGCTCATGCTTAAACAGGCCTGCCAAGGGTGTAACTGAAAAATCTGACGTCGGTGCTATGGACTATTAAAAAGTCTATGTTTTCATTTTACATTTGAAAGTGTTTTAAAGCTTATTAAGTTAGTATGAGTTTCACTGGCTACTTTTCGTGGTATTGTGAAAATGTGTCTATGTTGGCGATTTCGGGAAAATTTTATATTCCCAAATTCTTGCAGGCAGCGAATATGTACAAATTGTAATTTATATCATAAATAGATGGCAAGTTGGGGCCTCAGGGCCTGATTGTGCCCAGGGCCTCCCAGCCCCTTAATCCGGCCCTGATCATAACAAAGTATTTAATTGTCATGACATCAAAGTATCAAGAAAATAAGCAAAATGAATTAGATCATAGTGAGTGTGGATATCAACAAATAAATATAAAGATTAGTACACAAAATTAATGTCTTATTTTGTCTTATTTTGTTTTTAACTGCCACAGTTAAATGCATGTAATCTCAGATATGAAGCAGTTGCAACAATTTCCAAAACTATTTAAGAAAAAACTGAATCTCTCACAAAATGTAAATCAGTCAACTTTCTGGAAGTTTAAGAATTGCTTAGAGTTGCATAGAATATTGTTGACAACTTGATTTACCAGCTTAAGATTGCCACCATCAATAGCCTATGGTATTAAACGAAACGGAATGGAGATAACGAGTTTTAGGCTCCTGCCCTCAATGAATAAAGGCCAAATTCCTCTAGAGCTTCCAAACATGGCCTTTTTTAGCAAGATGTCAATAGCTGAATGAGCACCCGTCCGCTTTTGTAACAAGTTCTGACATTTCTGCCCTCACTATTTTTTCTTTTTTGCACTCACCATTATTAACAAGATAGCTTGCAGAAAAGAGAGGTTCCTAAAGGAAGGATCATATATTCTGCAACAATGGCAGAAACAGCAATATTGATTTAAGGAGCAGAAACAATTTAACATCCTTTCTTCAAACGAAGATCTTCGTTATTCCGATACTCCTGGGCGTTTCTTGAATGACAAGAGATGTGATTTTGGACCATTTTTAAAGCTGAAATGCCATGACATGAAAATGGTACAGACAGAATTCAATTTTTTCGGTTACAGAATGCAGACCAATAAAAGACCCAATAGAGCTTTTTTTCTGAGGTGATTATGAGTTGTAATCTCTCAACAAGTGTGACTATGGCTACTAAAGGGATTACTGGCCACTTAACAAAACAGTGTAAAACAAGCAAACACTCCTAACAGTTTCATTTCTGACAACTGTGAAGATTTGCAATAGAATGAGCTATTTTCTCCATGATTCCCCTCCTCCCAACCAACCTCGTGAAAAACAATCCAATCAAATTTTCATACTTCAGCATGTGTCTCTTCTAAAAACAGGTATAATTTTGAAGTTATTGTATTAATACAAAGAATGTTAAACCAAGCCAAGGCATGATTTTCTCATTCCCCCAAGGTAATTTCCTTCAAGTAGCTTATCTATAGTGCAGCCCTCCGCATGTTACACACTATACCCAATGTGTGGGACATTTTACTTGTTCAGCATAAACACTGACATAAGTATGAAGCCGTTTTAGGGCCAAATCGCGTGTCGTCCGATCGGGGTACCCACGGCGCGCGCGCCGCGGGTCGGGGCTGCCCACGGCGCGCGCGCCGCGGGGTCGGGGTTGCCCACGGCGCTGGTGGGACACGTGAGTTGCGCGCGTCGCGCGCGCCGCGCCCCTGTGGATTGAGTGCAGCCCGAACCGCTTGATAATTTGGCCAGTCAAACCGCCCAAGTGCAATTTCGGCACATAGGGCGCCCCCTCGTGTTAAAAGCAACACTGCCATCATGGAGAGATTCTGTGTTTCCAAGTCGTTTACATGGTGATTTTGGCACCAGGTCAGTGGTAATCCTTTATGTATTAGATATGAATAGTTAGATGAGAATATATCCTGTCTGGAAATATACTTTTCACGTTAGTTTAGTACGATTGTGACTTATTAAGCACAGGTTGAAGTTGGAGCTGTCAAAATTAGTTTGGCAGTTTTGAATGTTTCTGGGCTTGCTCATCCTTAAATATAGGACCAAAAAATTACATCCTGCGACAAAGTTGGTCTAATATTATGAAAGATATTATGTATATCATCGAAATTTAGGCTCATGATAAATCGGCTATTTTACAGCCCCTGTTTGATGATGTCCCCCATTATCGCTCGTCGGACGGGGAATTACTAAAATGCGGGCTGGGAGAAAGCAGGTAGCGGGTAGTATCAGTTACACCCTGCTCGTTTCGAGGGTACGGGAATATACACCACGAAGGACTCCATACACCACGAAGCCGAAGGCTGAGTGGTGTATGGAGGCCTGAGTGGTGTATATTCCCGTACCCTCGAAAAACGAGCAGGGTGTAACGGTTTTATCCTCAGACTTCTTGTTTTATTGATGCCCATAGATTATCTTGCAAACTGAGTCTAAAATGTCTTTCAGTAACAAAGCAACAGCATTGTGACGTCATCACCAGTGCTGCCATCTGGATGACATCACAATGGCTCAAACAATGACATTGTGACATCATGGCTATTGTTGCTACAGGATGACGTCATAACAATCCTATGGTTGCAATTGTGACATCATTGTTTATCTCATACACCCTGTCTGATGACGACAGACAGGGTGTACGGTGTCATACACCGCGGCTCTCAACCAATCAGAATCAAGGATTCACACTGGACTGAGGATAATATCAGTTACACCCTGCTCGTTTCGAGGGTACGGGAATATACACCACGAAGGACTCTATACACCACGAAGCCGAAGGCTGAGTGGTGTATGGAGGCCTGAGTGGTGTATATTCCCGTACCCTCGAAAAACGAGCAGGGTGTAACGGTTTTATCCTCAGACTTCTTGTTTTATTGATGCCCATAGATTATCTTGCAAACTGAGTCTGAAATGTCTTTCAGTAACAAAGCAACAGCATTGTGACGTCATCACCAGAGCTGTTACCTTGATGATGTCACAATGGCCCAAACAATGGCATTGTGACGTCATGACTATTGTTGCTACAAGGATGACGTCATAACAATCCTATGGTTGCAATTGTGACATCATTGTTTATCTCATACACCCTGTCTGATGACGACAGACAGGGTGTACGGTGTCATACACCGCGGCTCTCAACCAATCAGAATCAAGGATTCACACTGGACTGAGGATAAATTCTGATACAACACAGAAGCTGCTTGATGCAACTCCACCCGCTACCCTTCTGTCGTAGCTTCTTCTGCTACCTTTCCCCGCTCTCTCTGTTCATTAGTTGACAACCATTCCATTTACAGGAATGGCAGACCCCATTTTGGAAATCTCAGAAGATAATCTATCGATTTGGATGTTTAAAATTATACCAATCACAGTCTTTTCCCCTTGAAAATATGACTTTATTCACTAAGTTACTTTAAAATCATTTTTAAAAACGCAGTGGCTATTCGCACCTCCGGGAGGTGCGTATAGCTTGAAATGGCTAAAAAAGTGGAAAAGACAATGTCACATTCAACTTAAGACATCAGATTTGACTAATTTCCTGAACTGAGTCAAACAGAAATAAATAGCCTATATTATTTTCAAAGTATCTTAAATTAATGTTTTTATGAAACTCTCATCATTGCTAGCTGAGAAGAGCCCAGTCAATTGAATAGCCCTCTATTTGCTCGGGTTGCTTCCTATTGTTCCCTGTGCTTATTATGCATACACCCGCTACCCGCTACCCGCTTTTTAGTAAGTCCCCGTCGGACGTCAACTTTTTGCAATTTAACCCCATGCAGTTCAGTGACTTTTTGTCAGAAATGCCAGTGGCGGATCCAGAAACGATAGTCTAGGGGGTGCCCGGACGTGGTTCGGCATTTGCGGGCCCGCATTATCACAATTTTTCTTCAAAATGCTAATTTAATCTTGGTGGTCTAGTGGAGGCCCGGGCCCCCTAGGCCCCCCCCTCTGTATCCGCTACTGAATGCTGCTCATCCTTACTGAAAGTTAACAACACATTACCAATGTACCAAGGTTGAAATGGAAATTAAACATAATGATTGGAGAATAATGATGCTCGGCCAGAAATGACGAATAAGCGTACTACTGATAAAAAAGGTAGCAAGTCAATTCGTAGATATGCCAACTCGTAGACAAACCAACTGGTAGACGACCAACTAGTAGACAACCAACTGGTAGACACCAGGTACTACCAACTGGTAGACATCAAATTGGCAAGTTTAAGCTTTTATCTCACTTTCGTTTTGTCTGTTTCAGCTTACATCGTAACAGTGACACTCAGTAACGTCATGAGGCAAAGCGGGAAATTTGGTGAGAAAAAAGACTCTCAAAAATGCAGGATTCTCCGACCACAAAATAAAGCGCTCATCTATGTTGACGTCTCTTATGGAAATGGGTTTTCTCCTGCCCCACGTTCTTCTCATAGCGGTTCCCCAGACGGGTCACCATCTAAATTTTGGATGCGATATGAACTAGGCGGGTAAGTAATAGCTCGAATGAATAATAGAATATTCTTCTTAGGGGAGCCACTTTTGGTAATAAGATATTATAAAAGAAATATTGAAGATTAGAAGATGTACGACTTTATACCGAAATTTCAAATATAACTGAAGTAGGCCTGGGCAAATGCACATTACACACTTTCTGGAAAGAAAATTGAGCTTTTCTGCCTGTCGATGTTCTCATTTGGAAGGTACATAACTCTTGCCATGTAAATGAATGAATGAAATATATATTCTCTCTTTTATTTTCAGGTTGATTACAAGAATGACATATGTTTCATAAGATTTGAAGATGAATGTGAGTGCTGGGCATTGTATAAAGACATCACGAAAGGTGAAAACTGAGGGGTCAACTCAAATTTTCATGTCTTATTTTAATTTGGCGTATAGCTGTTATTCAATTTCCATGACTGTGTAGTAAGTACTTGTCCTCTATGTTGTGATTTAAAGAAAATTTTAATGTATAATTTCAGTTCAGAGTCTGTTACCAGAAGAAATCTGTTGCATCGTCTGTGAAGGGAGAAGTCAGACAAGCCTAATGAGATTGTTTTATGCGACAAGTCGATGACAACTGTGTCACAGGTGAATATAAATAAAATAAAATTGCAATACTTGTAAATATATAACATAGGTTTGAATTCTATGAAGAGCACAATCATGCCATCTGACATCGGTGTTTCTCCTGTCTTTTGGAGTTGTTGCTGAATAGACAAAAGCCATGGTGTCCAGTGGCGGGTTCTTTAGGGGCCGCCCCTGGATCTGACACTAGTGTCACAATGCAAATAAGTATAATTTCCTAGTTCTGATAGATTTCAAATTAAATAGGCATGTAGTCCCAAATACCAATCTGTTGGAATGCTTTTGATAATAAGTCAACTTAAACAAGTATATTTTATTGGAATTTGTCCTCCAAATGAAATGTTGTGTAAAATTTCAGACTATCAGCGGGATAGCCACAAACCTGAAATCGGAAGTGAAATCCTGCACCCAGATGTCACTTGGAATTGCCGGCCTTGTGTGTTTGCTCACAGTGCTAAGGTAAATATTCACTTTAATACAATAACACCATCTGGCCAGCCAAAATTATTAGTGACTTGTGATATTAAGATATATGTCTACATAGAATCAGAAAACAATTTTCTATTTTTTTTTTATTTCTCTCCATTTCCTCCCACAATTTTCAGTTAATGGGAAATTCTACTATTCTAGTCATGGAGCCCTACTTGGTTATACATTGTTTGCCCGAGTTCGCGATATATATTTTGTTGGAGTGAGTCTTGGCTCAGTTTGTAGTGCTTTTTGCTGTGGCCTGCTCAGGACTTTTTGAATTAGCCTACTAAAACGTATGAAATTATGAACACGCAAAACTCGACCCTCGTGTTTCCTGGAAGTGCCAACGTCATTTCTCGAGTGTGGTGTTTCCTACTACTCCCTGACATGTGGGGAGTACTAGAGTCCCGAGATTAACTGACTAACATTTCTGATGTTTTTTTATACCATTTTAAGCCGAAGAGAAAACGCATTAACTACCGTTTTCTCCGAGTATCGCCAGAAGAACTAGGACGCGGATGAAATCTCTGTTGGAACTGAAATTTCTGATGAAGATACTATGAACATTATTTTCTTGTGTGACCAGGTACGTCAAGATTTTAAGCAAAAAACAAAGAGCTAATTTGGAAGTTAAAATGTATAATTATATAATTTTTTCTATGATTTACAAATCTGTTTGAATGTTGTCAATGATGTATGTTTGGTATTTGACTGATACCGCATTACCGCTTGTTATATCCTTATGCTTCACTACTCCTGAGACACATTCTAGCATAAAGTAAATATTGAAACATTTAATTGCCACTTATTTTAAGGATAAACAAACACAAGTGAATGTTATGTTCAAAATTCTATTAACAGTAGGTCTAAATTAAATTTGGCTGTTTATTTGTGCGAAATGCCTTCGTATCATATTATGCTCTCTTCCTATTTTCAGGTGCTGGAGATTTCCAAATACAGAGCCCAGCTTTACTGGTTGGAGAATAAATCGAGCCAGGCTTGTCGCTCATGCAGGTAAATAATTTATGCTAAGTTTTAGATAAATAATTGCTTGTTATATTGGACTTGTAGCAATGAGTTCAATTCCCCATGAAAGTATGATACTGAACAGCCAGGGTTATCGCTTTTCATTCTTCTGACAAGTATGAAAAGTTTGAAAAAGCATTATTTTGTTAATGAAGTTGGTCACATTGCTGTTGGCTCCATCTTTCTAATCAACTGACCTTTATTAGTTACAGCACTGTTCATACCAACTTCAAAAAAGATTTATTAATGTAAATTTGATCGTGAAATATCATCTTTTCTTTGCAGGATCTCTACTTAACTAGCAAAGTATCCCTCATCCACAGTTCCGATCTTAGGTCAGTTAGGAGCAGAGAAAACACTCTTCCAGGATTTGAAGACAAGTTATGTGACCCGCAAGTATGGATTGATTTACCACGCATCAGTTGTTGGTCAGACGAACGACTAGAGCAAAGGAAAGGTAAATATCATGCTTCTTGCTTTTTGAAGAAAAGCCAGAAGTCCCTCAAAATATTGGCTTAATCTTCCTTCCTTGTAGGCCTATTAGCAGATCATTGCTTCAAGCTGTATTCAACTGTCTGTATGACCTTGGGTATTAACTAGAATTAAAAAAAAAAAAATTTACTTGATCAATGTCTTCAGATCTTTTCTGTTACAGCTGAAACTCCTTTGGCAGTGAGAAGAAAAAGAAGAAAAGTAACTCCAATGAGGACACATTGTTAGTCAAAGGTAAATATTTATATGGATTTGGATGGATGATTGGGGCTTTACGTCCTGTATTTGTGCACTTGGTAGGCTAATTAGGACAGGAGGAGGACACTGCAATAAGGCGAAGGATGATTGAAACAGCAGTCCAACATAGGCCCAGGTGACCCGGCAAGAGCTGGATTCGAACTCCAGACCCAGCGATTGGCAGTCCAGCACGCTACCACTAGACCAACCCTCCCCCCCCAAATAAATATTTATATGGAGTTTTTAGAATATAATTATGCCGTGGGGGGAGGGTTGGTCTAGTGGTTGCGTGCTGGACTGCCAATCGCTGGGTCCAGGGTTCGAATCCAGCTCTTGCCAGGTCACCCAGGCCTATGTTGGACGGCTGTTTCAATCATGCTTCACCTCATTGCCATGTCCTCCTCCAGTCCTAATTAGCCTACCAAGTGCATAAATACAGGACGTAAAGTCCCAATCATCCATCCCTACATTTAGAATATGCCGCAGAGTTTAAAAAGATGTTTTTTCATGTGCCCTCAGTGGCATACAGATGAAAATCCCATATTACTTGTTGTTACATGTAGGTCAGAATTTGCAAAATTTGTGTAAACTAAATATGTATGGAAAATTTAATTCAGCTGTAACTAGATGAGAAATAGTCAAATGAAATTGAAGAAACCCGACTTTAAATGGTCTGTGACCTTGAAAAATAATTCAAGGTCCCCGAAACTTTGTGATGGTCTGAAGGGATGAGTGGATTGACTCGGGCTATAGTGAATAGTCTGAAGGATAAATTAGTTATCGCAGTTAGATGAAAATGTAATTTTCATGTTTAGAATTTGTTGTATTATCGGATATTTTCTCGAAGCATAATCTGTCTATTTACAATGCATTAAGTCATATCACATTTTTTGACTTCAGATTTTACGTAATTTAGTCTTTTGAATCAAACATTTCTTGCAGGACTTCATGTTAGTTTTGTCACTCAGAAATGTTGTATTCGCATTATTTTCTTCATTTTATTATTATTTAGGGAATCGCCATGACATCCGATGGCAGCGAACCCGAAGTTCTCATATCTGCTTGGTGAAGGGCGAGATCCAAACATGTATGCACCTGACAGGCAGATATTTTTATCTCTGACCCTCATCAGATACAGGAAGTTTCTTTGGGTAAGGTGAAATTATGGTGAGAGTCATTATTAAGTGACAAAACTTGGAAAGGAAACTTGATAACCTTTGGTATTTTATTGTCTCCCCCATATTTATATAGGGGGCTACTCTGTAATCACTGAGTAGACTATTGTGGAATGGATGTTTTTTTTTTTGTAATGCCATCTCCTTCGAGATGACACTGCATATTCCCTCAAATATCATTGGTAGTTGTTAGTTGTATCTTAACTTAGGTATTTACACCTATTTTCATACAGTCAGCACAAAAATTATTTGCACACTTTGATTTTTCATATTTCATGAACTAATCCCAATATGATTTTTAAAAAGGTCCTTTTTTTTATTATTAATCTTTATTCATATATAAAATATACAGTTACAAAATAATTAGAAACAAACATAACAAGAAAAGACAAATAAAAACAATTTAAAAACAAATAAAAATAATAAAATTAAAATTACCCTGTAGCTAAAGACTCAATTATATCACAGATTTCTGAATAACTTAAATTAAACTCCTCACATAATGCATCTATAATAAATACAAGTTCTTTAATCTGAACTGTATCAGTGCACCTATTTGAAGACCTTTGCACTGCAAAGTTTGCAGTGCTTGTTTAAATGTATTGTAACCTCAAGTAATTGTTCTTCTGCAGTGAAGTCGGTCTGCGACCTGATCAGGCAAGGCGTCAAGGAGATCCTCATTGGCTGTCTCTCGCAGGACCCCCTGAAAAATCAATTTGGTCGACACCGAGGTCCAAGGACTGGCCCGACGAAGTGACAACTCTACTTTGATTGTATTTGGGTAAATTCAATATTATTTATGATTTTCATATTTGTTAAAATAAATTCTCTAGAAACCAAGCTATCTTGACCTAAGGCCAAAATTAAATTGATTCCATGGGAGAGACGGAAAAGTTGCCGAGTTCTGTGCATTCACTGCACGAGTATTTTTTTAACCAACCTTCAGGTATTTTTTTTAATGACGCCCTGCCCACAGGTTGTGCCTCTATAGGCCTAGTTCCTTAAATTTACATGTATTTTCAGCTGCCAAGACAACCGCCTGCGGTTACAGAGGGACGTTACCCTTTTGACGAATGATGGAACATGCCAAGAGGCGACTGAAGAGAAGATCGAAGAAAGACTGTTATTAACAATAAGTTAAAGAGTTGCTGAGAATAGTCACTTTTTGAAGCTTTAAGAAGTTTTACTGATGAATAGTAATGATGTTTCAAATCAAGTTGTAAAATAAGCCAATATCTCAAGAATTCTCTCATGGATTGATAACTTATTGTAGACCCAGGAGTCAGTTGAAAATCAAATCGTTACTGGAAAAAACCAAAAAAACACAGGAATTCCAACTGATTTTATCAGCTAGTTGATAGAATCAACTCCAACTAGTTGGATAAATAACAACTGACCAAATTATACTTTTCTAAAAAATTATTTCGAAAAAAAAAGCAAAACGCAAGATTCACCATGAAATAGATTCTCATTTTCAAATTTACAATAATTAAAAAAAATTGTTCTTAAAAATATACAGAGTCTTTTATAGACAACAGGTCAAAGTCTTATCAACTTTCGAAATTATAAAATTAAAGCGGTTTTCATCCTTTGACATACTTTCTCAGTCAGATTTAGATGAAAAATTCCAACTGACTTTAACAAAAAACACAAACTTGTGTCTAGTTGATCCAAAAGTGACTGTCGGAGTTTAAAATGAAATTAAACTGATTTTTTCAACTTATTTGACTGACTCCGAGGTCTAATTTATTGTTAATCGAAACATTTATAATTTGAAATTACCTTTCCATTCTCGCACCTGGTTTTGTTGGGCTCTGTTTTACCTGTCGATCAAAAGAATTTTGTTTTTGTAGTATCACCACTGACTGTGTTTGGGTATTCTGTAATTGATTTATTGTTTATGTTAAGCTTTCCGCAGTTGATTATTTTTGTTTAATAAAACTCTGTGGTATCTCTATGGCATTGTTCCGACAGCACATGCCTATTCACTCTTTTTATAACCGAAGGCAGTTGAATGGCTTAATGGTTAAGACTTCAAATACTGCTGTGGCTGATGTCTTTAGAAGATAAGGATAGAGGTGTTCAAAGTATTTTATTCAAAGACATGACTGGATTTGGAAAATCAGTGTTTATTTTTCCCAAATTTTTAAGCAGATCTGGTCTCGTTTATTTGCTTGAGTACTTAACCTCAATAGTGGAATTGTAATATTTAGCAACTAGGTTTTTTAGTGCCATCTTCATAATTGTGACCTGCTCCACCAAAATGAGTTCAAAGTAGGCATGATATATTTCTCAGAAACGAGCAAATTGTGTCAAAAGGTCACATTTTGATGTTTTTTAGCTGTTGGTACACCGTTTTTGCAAAAGTAATTTTCTTTGAATGTTTAAGACCATTTTACCAAAAATTGATTTTAAATTATCTAAATTGAGTGTTCCGCTTGATTTTATTAGTTCTTTACTTGTAATGGCGGGAATTTCAAATGCCATTTTCTCGAAGTTCGATGTTTCATATCATCGATGTTTGAGGTGCCATATCTTTGGATTTGATCGAGATATCAAAACATAAACATGATTTTAAAGCTCAATTCCAGTAGAATAAAGTAATATTCATAACTAAATATGATGGGAGGCCGACTTTGAACCCATTTTGGTGCAGCAGGTCACAATTTCTTCCGAAATATCAGAAAATTGAAATAAGATTGTTGAAGTATTGACTTAGTTGAGCAACTTGAACTTTCTGACTTCTTGGATAAGGTCCCCTTTGTCTAACCAGAGCTGGCGACCTCTCTGCTGTTTCTAGTTACCCTTTGTCCAGATTGATAATTAAGGCGACGCCTCTTGCCTACTCTTTAGCATTTATGCACATATGTGGCAGTTTCCAGTGGACTTGCCACTCAAGAGACTTCACTATAAAACCACCGGTGTATGATACGGTTATCAGCCTACTAAGGGAATTCATTTTCGTGCGAATGCTTCTAGCAGACATGCGCAAGAACCGAATGAAACTGGGTCAAGGGGCAGCGCCGCTTCTTTGAAATACCACAATAATTTTTTGAAATGACTTCCAAACCTTGGCCATGACCAAAAACAGCAGACTCGTAGCAGAACTTAAGAAATCCCAAGAGTTTTGGATTAAAAATATATATATCTGAATTGGTGTTCTGTTTCTGTGTCACTCTAACCAATGAGTGACAGTGACAGGAAACGCTTACAAGAAAAAAGAAATTGATAAGTTAGTCGAAATACCACAACAACATAAAAACAAACTTTCAAGTATTTGATAAACTGTTATTTTACAATAAAATTAAACATTAAACGACAAAAAGTACAATGAATTGTTTATGGGATAGATTCTGCAGGCATATTTGACAGTTTTTACAGGCAATTATTTACAGTATAATTATGTGCCTCAACAATGAGTAGTCTTACATATTTTTAAAATTTAGGCGATGAAGGCATGAAATTGAATGTGTTACCCAAGAGCTGTTGATCTTGTAACTTTATATGCTATAATAGAATAACACAAACAGCCACCTGAAAAAGCGGGACATATATTTATACATATTCCAAATTTATAGATTTTACTATAAACTGCAGGACTAATAGCAAATTATTTATATGGTCTCTTCATTTTATGTGCCCCAAATTCAGGCTACACTAGCCTGCTTTAGTTGCGCAGGCTACAACATTTCACTGGTGGTGCTGTATTTCACGTCCTCGCTTACAAGAAATTCTGAGCAACCCAGTACAGTTCTGCTGAGTTCTGCTGAGCGCGGACCTGATAGGCAGCAGCGCGGACTTTAGGGGTTACAGTCACAGTGAGCTAGAAGGCAATTCGATACCCATTTCGACTTGAATTTCGTCAGTCTGCAGCCTCGCTGGCTCGCCTGCTTGAATGGCAGACTGTTCTCAGTCAGCCCCAAATTCACTGTGCACATTGCTGTCACGCTCCTCGCTCCTTGCCAAATAACCTGCATATTCCGCCCCTTGAAGCTCCTGAGATGCGAGCTGCAATAAAAGAAATAAAACATAACATTTTACGAATGAACATTTCAATCTATAATAGTATAATTTAATACATGTATAGATCTGAACAAATAGGGGTGTCAGTCTCTGTAAATAGGCCAACATGTCTCTTTACAGAGCCAAGTTCTTGTGTTTTGTCTGTTCCGCAGATATGAAAAAGGCTGAACTTTCTCCTGTTTATAAATGCAATAGTAAACTTGATAAATGTAACTATAGACCAATTAGTATATTACCATGTCTATCTATTGTAACTGAAAGAGTTCTAAATACTCAGCTTTGTAAATATTTTGATGAAATTTATAATGAAAATATTTCTGCTTATCGTAAGTTTCATAATACTGAATGTGTTGTTCTAAATGCTATTGAAAATTGGAAGTTATGTCTGGACAATGGTGACTATGCTGCTGCAGTCAGCACTGATCTGAGTAAAGCGTTTGATGTTTTACCACACGGTTTATTATTATCTAAACTTAAAGCCTATGGTCTTGATACAGATGCTGTTACCCTTTTTCACAACTATCTTAGTAAAAGAATCCAACGAGTAAGAATAAATAATGTTAGAAGTAATTGGACTTAAGAAGGGTGTGCCACAGGGGTCGGTATTAGGCCCTGTGTTGTTTAATGTTTTTATTAACGATATTTTTCATTTTGTCAATAACTGTACTATTTTAAACTATGCTGATGACAATGTAATCTCATGTAATTCTAAGACAATATCCGATTTAAAGTCAAATTTTGAACTTAATGTCAAAAATTTACTTAACTGGTTTACGATAAACGGCATGAAAGCTAACGCTAACAAATTTCAACTCATTTCTTTTGGTAATGCTAGTCGTAGTTTATCTAGTATAAATGTTGATGATATAAATTTAGAAAGTCAACCATGTATTAAATATCTTGGTATTCATATTGACTATGAATTGTCATTTAGTAATCACATTGATTTTATATGTTCTAAAGCTGGTAAACAGGTGAATGCACTTCTGCGTATGTGCAATCTACTAGATCGTGACACTAAATTTCTAATGTATAAATCTTTTATTAATTCAAGTTTTACCTATTGCCCAGTCGTATGGAGTTTCTGTAACAAGACAGATATGTGTAAATTAGAGAAGATTCAACGTAGAGCCTTAAGATTTGTGAGCGGAGATTTTTCTATATGTAGTTCTGACTTACGAAATATGTTTCATGTTTTGCCTTTGTCAAGTGTAGCTATTAAAAAAATAGTTGATGCTGTTTATAAATGTGTATAAAAGATATCCCCTTCTTTTTTATGTAATTAAGCCCCTTTCACACATTCCCGGTTTTGCCTTGAAAGCACTCCCGGCAGCTTGAAATCCAAGATCCGCCACTGTCCGCCGACAGTCCGCCACTCACCGCCGACAACCCGTCCACATTTTACGACTTACCGTCAACTTTTGGGGATGAGAGCGATGTCCGGGGCAGAATCAAACATGTTTGATTTCTCCCCAGGCAGCCACGGCTACGAATGAGCCGTAGGAATACGACATAATTACGCCGTTTTGTCTTGATTGAAACGTTTAACCGTAAGTACAGTCCTTAACATCGTCGGATTACCTTATTTCCAAGGGTTAAACTTGTCAAGCAGACGACATTACTGCGTGTCTCCGTCCATGACTGCGACGTTACTGCGTGTCGCCGTCCACGAAAAATTCATGAACAGCCAGATTCCTACGAAAAAACGTGGGATTTCCGCCGTTTTTCCGAAGATTAACCTTGAAATACTCAAGGAAAACCGCCGATATACACTGTCAGGCCATCCACGGCAACACCACGGCAAAACCGGGAATGTGTGAAAGGGGTTTAAGAAATTCACTATACGTAATACACATAATTTTACGAGAAGTAAATTAATATATTTGCGCTCTACCAGAACAACTAGTTATGGGACTTTTACTTTCACATTTGTTGGTGCTAAGATTTGGAATAGCCTTCCCGACCATGTAAAAAACATTGAGACTCTAGATGATTTTAAACGTTACATTGATGATTTTGATTTGTTGGACAACGTATGGTCTTATGTTTTAACTTAATTATTTTATGATTGTAAATAGTTTTTATCTCTAAATTTATTTGTTTTATTTCTTGTTGTCTTGTCACATAATAGCTTTTAGCTAGTGTTTCCTTGTTTTATCCTTCTGTGACGTTAAATAAACATTTGTTATTATTGTTATTGTTATTATTGTTATTATTGTTCAAAGAGCCAGGCTCTGTCAACAGACAGCCATCTATTTGCAGTCCAGCTCTGCGAATAGCGAATAAACTGACCTGTCTATTGGCTAGCTAGGGCTCTGTGAATAGAGTGACTTGTCTAACAGCAGAGCTGGGCTGTGTGTATAGTGATTCCCTCTATTGACAGAGTTTTCAAACTGTATGCACCAACACCGCATAGACAAGGATAAATACCTATAAATTATAAGTTGTCTTGTATTCTTATACTATTAGGATTAAAGTGCACCTCCATCTCAATCATCTGTCACAGAGGGTCACTCCCGGATACTTGGCTTTCAATGAGTGGCCATCTGGAAAATGGGTTCTTCATCTCACAGGAAACAGCTAGAATCCCATCTGCACAGTTTAATTGCATCTGAAAAGAATGACACAATTATTTTATTAAACAAAAAATCTTGTCAATCCGAGGAAAAAACCAAAGCTATCATCATACTATTAATTCACGGCCCCTCACGCCACTCCTGCCAATTTAAACTATTCATTGTTTAATTATGAAATATGGTCTACAATGTCCTTTGCTGGGTTTGCAGTTTTAATTGCAGTCACAGAAATTGAAGTGATGTTTTCTAGACATGCAACAAGGTTTTTATATTGCTCTCCTTCTTATAGTCCTCCCAGTCCACCCATGTCTTCGCAAGTGTCATGCTAGTAGCCTAGTACTATTAATGCACAGCAGTGATGTGGTCGAGGCCAGGACATCTGAGACTGAGGCAAGGCCAAGGATTTGGCATCTGAGTCCGAGGCAAGGCCATTAAAATATGGCCTCGAGGCCTCCATCACTGGCCCAAAGACACCCGAGACTGAGGTAAGGCCAAGGATTTGGTATCCAAGTCCGAGCCGAGGCCATCAAAATATTGCCCCGAGGCAATCTGTTAACACCAAACTATACGTACACACATATATATATATTTTGTTTAATAAAGATTTAGCAGGTTAGACAGACATTGTTACTACAAGTCCAATGTACAACTACAACATAATAAACAATTATTTATCTAAAACTCCACATTAATTAAAATTAATTAACATTAATTATTCACCTGCATCAGCGATAAGCCTGGCTGCGATTAATTCCCCAAGAACAATGGCTGTCATTCTGTTCTTGAGGTAATCGTAAATTTGGGCTCTGTATTCGGAAATCTCCACCACCTGAAAATGAGAAGAGAGCATAAGTATGATACTGAGGCATTTCGCACAAATAAACAGCCAAATTTAATTTAGACTGACTCTGTTAATTGAATTTGTGTACATAACATTCATTTTGATCGTTTGTCCTT
Source organism: Platynereis dumerilii (assembly GCA_026936325.1). Taxonomy (NCBI): domain Eukaryota; kingdom Metazoa; phylum Annelida; class Polychaeta; order Phyllodocida; family Nereididae; genus Platynereis; species Platynereis dumerilii. The sequence continues at coordinate 5,504,935 of JAPTHN010000029.1, forward strand.
AAAATAAGTGGCAATTAAATGTTGGTCAATATAAACTCTATGCCAGAATGGGTCTCAGAGATAGTGACGAATAAGGTTATAACATCAAGCGACACCAGTCAAATACCAAAGATACATTATTGACAACAATCATATGCACAGAAAAACAGATTTGTAAATCATAGAAAAAATTATATACATTTTAACTTCTAAAGTAGCTCATGGTTTTTATATATATACATTTTAACTTCAAAAAGTAGCTCATGGTTTTTCTGTTAAAAATCTTGATGTACCTGGTCACGCAAGAAAATGATATTCATAATATCTTTGTCATAAATTTCGGTTCCATGGAGATTTCGGCCGCGTCCTTCACTTCCTGTTCTAATTCTTCGAGTAACATGGCAGAGAAATCAGTTGTTGCTGCGTTTTCTTTTCGGCCTAAAATGGTATCCAAAACATCATCAGAAATCATATGGGGAGTATAAATCAACAACACAATCAAAATGTTGAAAAATGAAAATAAATTCCATTTATGTAATAATGTGTAACTCAGATAATTCTAAACTGGGAAGTCGGGGCTAATCATCGCAATATCATCATCATCATGCTATAAATTCATGGATGCTTTACACTACTCCTCCAAAACTATGCAAAGCACACTCTCAGAAACTTGCACACAACTTATCAAGCGGATCTACAACAACCATATCTATGTCTCGCCGCTGAGACGTTTCACCGCCGACAGTAGTGGGACGTTTCACCACTGGTTGAGAACAATGTTAGCCAAGTAATCACTGCCTTGTATAACTTGATAAGCCATAATTCAACAAAAACACACAAAATATTGTCTGCGTTGCTATTATATCAGATTCTACATTATCTATGATTAAGTTTTTTTGTTACTTAGTAGCAAATTGACGCAACATTTTGTAGCGTCTCAGTTCAAATGTTACAATGTAGCTAAAAGTATGCTAAGTAACAAGGAAACGTAACTAAATGAATAATGTCATTGCCAGAATAACAAAAGATAACAATATTCACTTACAGTGCCCCCTAGTGTTAACGGATGGATGGATGATTGGGGCTTTACGTCCTGTATTTATGCACTTGGTAGGCTAATTAGGACAGGAGGAGGACACGGCTAGTGTTAACGGAATTTGATAAAATTTGCCCCGTTTTGTCACCAAACATTCTAAAACAATTCAGTTAAAACCACATAAACTTAAAGAAAAATTGAATTCAAAACTTTTTCCGGAAATTTTTTGACATGATGCCCCCCCCCCCAATCGGTGGACCCACCCACTAAATACGGGCCGTAGTCTGTAAAGGAACCTGGTGACCCCCCTTTTTTAAAAATAAAATTGCTATTTCATATCTCAGCTGGAATATTACCAAGTTTTACTACATTTTCATAGGTATTTTTCATTTTATAAGCGTGCAGATTTGAAAAAACATATTTTTCCCTATGTTATCAATGTTATTTCTGAAGAGTGAGTGAGTTTGCGTTTTACGCCCCATCAGCACCGGCGTGACAAATTGGGGTGCATTCAACATCATCAAGTGTAAGTAGTTCTTTAAAAGTGCTGGTGACCCCCTATTTATCCCTTTATTCCTTACAGTCTCAGCATGCTCATCACAAAATTTCATTCACTTTTCATGGTTGGTTCTGAACTGTATCATTTCCCTTTAAACAAAAAATTAAGTGATCGTTTCCAATTACTTTAATAACCAAATAGTGAAATTAACTGGCGGTGAAACGTCCCACAACTGCCGGCAGTGAAAGAAACGTCCCAGCGGTGAAACGTCCTGCTACCTTGGGGGGGAGGGTACTAATTTTTGACAACACCTTCAAGGGGGGCGGGGGGTTAGGGTTGGCACTTCCAAGAAACACGAGGGTCAAGTTTTGTGTGTTCGGAAACAAATCCTCATGACGCGGGGACTACCTAAAAGCCGGGACTAGCGCCCGGGACGCCCGGGACGAACTAATTGCCGGGACATAGCTCCGGGACAGTAAATTCAATGAGATTAAGATGAGAGAGGAACAACCATTTGAGATACAGAAATGGCAGACCACTTTTTAGAAAGCTGAGGTCATGTTCTATCTCTAGAGAAACTTTAATTCTCAATATTCATGTTAGTTTTTATAGATCAAACTTATTTGTCATTGAGTTTATTTTATGGAATTTTTTTTGTCTCAAGCTAAAATTTACATCACAAACTTGTGTGAGTTGCCTGTATATACTATTCTGTATCCATCTACCTATCTATCTATCTATCTATCCTATTATCCACGCCAAGTCGTAGACACACCAAGTCGTAGACACACCAAGTCGTAGACACATTTAAGAGCTAGCCCCCAAGTCGTAGACACAGGCTTTTCACAAAAAAATTTCATTACCCACTCGTAGACATACAATAAAATGAACTAACCAAGTCGTAGACACCACACCATCCAACCTGTAGACAACATTATTTTAAGAACAAAAAGCCGTTTAAAGCAGCTAAAAATGGGATAATATAAAGCAACTATGGCAGTAAATTGAGTAATCCTGCATTTCAATCAGGACACACTATATTACTTCAATTCTTCTTTGTTCAATTGAGTTGATTGTAAACTTGTTTGCTTCAAAATAACATTTGAAATGCAATTTAATCAATTAATGCAATTAAATCAATTAGCTTCTGATGGCAATTAGCACCTGCATGAGTGACACTGTCAGAGGTAAAGGCCTTATTGCCTTTGCAATTGATTGATTGATTGATTGATTTATTTAGAAATTATCGGAAGGTATTTTTTTTTTTTTACTTCTTGTTGGTTATTTTTTTTTTTAATCAACAAATGAAATGAGTGTCTACGAGTTTGTTAACAGCAAAAATACTGTGTCTACCACTTGGAAATATCACATTGACCAAAAAGTCTGTGTCTACGACTTGGTGAACCTTGCAAATTTGATGTCTACCAGTTGGTAGTCTAGTTGGTTGTCTACCAGTTGGTTTGTCTACGAGTTGGCGTGTCTACGAAGTGTCTTGATACCGTACCGGGCGCTTGTCCCGGGTTTTTAGGTTTTCCCCGTGACTCGTGTCACTCCAGTTAATAGTGTAACCTTTCCAAAAGCGCCCCAAATGCAGACAGCATGGTCCCGCATTATCGCCCACAACGTCCAACTTCAGGCAAAAATTACAAGTCTAGGGAAGCTACAACTCACATCCAAACATTCAAATATCCAGAAAGACTTCCAGGTGTTTTTTATCGACACAGCAACGTTGTATTTACTCGAAAATGAAGTTTCCTTGCTCAGATATTTTCTCTTTTTCCATGCGTGGCCACCTAGCTCAGTTCAGTTCAGTTCAGTTGGTGTGCGTGCCCGGATCTGCCGGGTTGCTCGACCCTCTCGGGGAGCTGCACTCGATTAAGTCCATTATTTTCCTAATTTTTTCTGCTGTGACTTTTAGCTTGGTGGGGTCCTCATTGAATATGTCCTGGGCGGTAACCTGTCCGACGTTGGTCCTGTTTTCATCAGTGCATGTTTCCAGGACATGTTCCTGGTCTTCTTCCTCGGCTTTACAGAGTCTGCACGTGGAGTCTTGGAACATGTTTCTGTAGTTACATTTGACTCTGAGCATTCTTGTCCTTGCTTTGAAGATTATGCTAGCTTCCATCCGGGTGCACTTGTCCAGGTATGCTGCTCTGTTGCCAGGTTTTATGTGGGTCTTGTTGTCCAGGTAGAATTTCGTCTTATGGCTAGTTCTCACGACGGCGATTTGAGAGCGACGCATCAAGAGAAGTCATTTCTTGGAAGGTTGTGGCGTAGAACGTTGGTTTTGGCACATTACGTAATCAATTAGTGTCATGTGCGACGCTTAAAGTTAGTAGCCGCGGTGAGTCTTGAGGTGTCCGCGGCGCTTCTTAAGCTTTCTTCGCCGCGTTACGCCTCTCTTTCCTCAGCGCAGTTCCAAACAGACGCGTCGCACTTTGTTTTGGAATTCGGCGAGGCTGCTTTTACTTCGCCCAATGTTGTTTCCTCTTACGCCGCTGATGGTTGTGAGGCAGCTACGTCTGAAATTGGCGACCTGCGACGCATCAGGAAACCTTCGGCGTACACCCGTGGTAAGATGCGTCGCTGAAAATGACAGCCTCGCCGAAGACTGTAAGGATGCAACGCCGCATTTAGGGACTTGTTACTGCGTAACTTGATGGTTCATCGTCGCACATGCATTCATAAAGCGCCGAGGACATTACAGGCGCGTCGATGCTGACCTTCTTCGTCGTCCTTGCCTTAAGCAGCGACGAAGGTCTCTTAAGCATCGACGAACGTCTGTTGTTGCAGCGCTGCGGCAAAGTGTGTTTGGCTGCTGCAGGAGTCACTTTTGGTCATTATAAAAAGGGACACAGAGGACCTCCTTGCTTCATTTGCTGATTGCCCTTCAATGAGAACACAACGACTACTGCCTACTGAACATATGCATGATGAATGAAGAAGAAATTATTGTTGTGGCTGGTGCTGCTGCTGTTGCTATCGGAGCTGTCTATTTGAGACAGAGGAGGAGGAGGGCCAGGAGACAGAAAAGGTGGTGGATTCGCAACTGGTTGCTGCAGAGGGAACAACATGGTCACTTCCATCAACTGCTGCCTGAACTGCAAGTGCGTGACGTGTCCGGCTACTACAACTACACTAGAATGCCCCCTGCCATCTTTGCTGAAATCCTGGAAGCTGTTGGACCACTCATCGCTAAGCAAGACACCAACATGAGGAGGGCTTTGGAACCTGGTCTGAAGTTGGCTATCACCCTGCGGTACATGGCAACAGGAAACAGCTACAAGTCCCTAGCTTATGCTTTCCGTGTGGCACCCAACACCATCTGCAACTTCATCCCTGAGGTCTGCCTTGCCATCGTTCATGCCTTCGAAAGACAGCTGGCACTACCCACACAGCCTGAAAGATGGAAGGAGATAGCCAAGGCTTTTGAGAGGAAATGGAACTTGCCCAACTGCATTGGAGCTCTGGATGGCAAGCACGTCGCAATCCGATGTCCCAAGGCTGCAGGCTCCTTGTTCTACAACTACAAGGGATTTCACTCCATTGTCCTGATGGCCCTCGTTGATGCCAACTACAAGTTCATCTATGTGCAGGCTGGCTGTCAAGGAAGTGCATCTGATGGCGGCGTCTTCAGGGACACAGTACTTCGACAACTCCTGGACGAGGAAGATCTAGGCCTACCACCTCCAGAACCTCTACCTGGCACAGAAGACAATTTCCCATATTACATCGTGGGTGACGAGGCATTTCCCCTGAAGACATGGCTGCTCAAACCAGTGCCAAGAAAGAACCTTGACATTCCTTCCAGAGTCTACAATTACAGGATTTCAAGAGCCAGGAGAGTGGTGGAGAATGCCTTCGGTCTGCTGTCAAACAGGTTCAGATGCTTCCTGACCACCATGCCCCAACGACCTACAAGAGTGACATACATCACAATGGCTGCTTGTGTTCTACACAACATTCTGCGAGACAGAGTAGGCGTCCACCATGCCCGTGACAATGAAGTGATGGACAGAGAAGATCCACAGACACATGACGTCACTGAAGGAGTTTGGAGGGGAGACCGTCAATTGCATGACCTAGGAGAACCACTTCGACACGGAAATGCCTCCAGAGATGCCAAGGCTGCTCGAGACTACCTACGTGACTGGGTCAACAGTCCGGCAGGAAGTGTCCCTTGGCAGTTGGAGAAAATCTGAAGAAGATGCATTCAAAACAACAAACCCCAGTCCTTTTAAGGGCCACCAAATCCTCCCAATTGAGCTGGCCATGTACACATCCTATGTTGACAAAACAAGCCCAAAAATCAATCAATCAATCAATCCCTCCATCCATCTATCTATCTATCTATCTATCTATCTATCTATCTATCTATCTATCTATCTATCTATCTATCTATCTATCTATCTATCTATCTATCTATCCAAGTCCAATCCCTGCAAAGTGACGACAACTGCTTTTCTTTTGCTGCAGTGTATATATGTAACGAGCATTGTGTTCCATCTATCAAGCTATCTATCTATCTATCTATCTAGCTATCTATCTAGCTATCTATCAAGCTATCTATCTATCTATCCAAGTCCAATCCCTGCAAAGTGACGACAACTGCTTTTCTTTTGCTGCAGTGTATATATGTAACGAGCATTGTGTTCCATCTATCAAGCTATCTATCTATCTATCTATCTAGCTATCTATCTAGCTATCTATCAAGCTATCTATCTATCTATCCAAGTCCAATCCCTGCAAAGTGACGACAACTGCTTTTCTTTTGCTGCAGTGTATATATGTAACGAGCATTGTGTTCCATCTATCAAGCTATCTATCTAGCTATCTATCTAGCTATCTATCTAGCTATCTATCAAGCTATCTATCTAGCTAGCTATCTAGCTATCTACCTGCCACTTGAGCTAGACAAGTGAAATTACAAAGTGATGCACTTGTACTAGTGCAACCAACCAACACAATTTTTAAAAGCAAAGCACTTGTACTAGTGCATTACATTTTAATTAAGAAATTCATGCACTTGTACTAGTGCAATAAAAATATGTTTATACCAAAGAATGCAGCACTTGTACTAGTGCTGCACTTGGTATGTTTTGGGGCAAAGAAAGGGGGAACTAGCACCTTGCTTTTATGAAGGTGATTACTTTTAATGAAGGCCAGGACCGGACTTTTGTTTTGGGGGACTTTTTTTGTTGGGGGACTTTTTTTTTGGGGATTGTCAACGTTTTTTTTTGCTCTTTTTTGGCTCTTTTCGGTCAACACAAGCTCTTTTTTTTTTGTCAACATAAGATGTGTACGTGGCCTGCCCTTTTGGGAGGATTTGGTGGCCCTTAAAAGGGCCGAGGTTTTTTGTTGTCTTTGCTGCATGTGGTCTTCTACTTTCGTGGAGAAAGGAGACCTGAAGTCCAACTGGGCGAAGGGGAAGGCTGGTGCTGGTGATGGGCGGCCGGTTGACCAAAGCTGGGTCCAGGGGGGTAGCCGTATTTCTCGGGGCTGTCCTGTGCATCCATCATCAGTGTCATGGTGGAGTGGCTGGGCTGCATCGGGGTGTAGCTGGGAGTCTGCCTGGAGGATCCTCCTTCCCTGGGCTGGTGCTGCTGGTAGTGATGGCTGCTGGAAGCCTGGGGATGGTGCTGGTGGTGTGATGGCACATACGTCGAAGAAGGAGGAGGATGAGGAGGAGGTGGCATCTGCAGGCGCTGAGGAGGATGAGGAGGCTGGAAGGTGTGCTCCTGATGCTGTCTTGACTGGCGGGTGACCTCATCATCCCAGTAGAGGGCGGCCTCTGCAATGGTCCTGACCATCTGCCTCCTGATTTCATGGCTGGCGTGCACTCCCACGTGGTAGAGGTCCTGGCACTTCATCCTCCAGTACTCCTGGTCGGGTGTCAACTCCTGGTGGTCGGGGCACATCTTGCAGCCAGAGCCTTTCAGGATTTTCTTGGCGGAGGACATGGCTTGCATGCTGCCTGCGATGACGTGCATGGCGGAGTGCATGGCTTCATCTCCTGGGGCCTTCCTCTTGGTTCCCTTGGCAGCGGCTCCAGGCTTTGGTGCTCCAGGGAAGACTTGGGACTGCTGGCTGTCCTGTGCTGGCTGTTCAGGTGGCAGGTCCGGCATGTCATAGGAAGCTGGCAGGGAATCCTCAGGGTTGTAGCTTTCATCATCGGAGTCTGAGGCTGGCCGGTTGGCAGACAGTTGAGAGATGGCGGACAGCTCCTTCCCTGGCTTGTGCACGATGGAGTCCTTCAGGAACCGACAGTTGTTCAGGATGTACTCGTCCCTCTCTGTGAGCTTTTCCTTCCTGGCGGCTCCTGAAGCTTCAGGCCTGACGAGTCTGGAGAAGTGAGTGCGCACTGTCTTCCTCCAGTTGAAGATGTCCTGGGAGGTGTACTTGGGGCCCAGCTCCTTTGCTTTTTCTGAGTCCAGCAGCAGCTTCTCGTTCCCCTTGTAGCCTCTGGTCCCCTTCATGTACAGCACAGGATGCTCCTTGTACCAGTTGATGAGGTCATCTTCTTGTTCAGCTGTGATGCCCAGGTTGTTGCGGATGTTTGGCTTGGGGGCCTTCCCTTTGCCCTTCTTGCCCTTGGACTTGGCTTCAGCAGCTGCAGGGGTGTCATCAGCAGAGTCTTCTTCCTCCTCGAAGGTGTCCTCATGGATGGCCACTCTGTCTAGAGCAAGAACAGGCTGGCTCTCTGCTGTTTTCTTGGGAGTCTGCTTCTTCGGAGTCTGCTTCTTTGGAGTCTGCTTCTTTGGAGTCTGCTTCTTTGGAGTCTGCTTCTTTGGAGTAGACCTGGCAGTAGGCTCTGGAAGACCCGTGGAAGACTTGGCAGCAGGCTTGTCAGCAGGCTTGGCAGCAGGCTTGTCAGCAGGCTTGGCAGCAGGCTTGTCAGCAGGCTTGGCAGCAGGCTTGGCAGCAGGCTTGGCAGCAGGCTTGGCAGGCTTGTCAGCAGGCTTGTCTTCTTCAAAGAGTTCAACTGAAGAATCTTCTTCTGTTGTGTTGTCTTCTGGCCGGCCCTCGAAGATGGTCTCGCTGACGACAGTGGCTTTGGAGGTTGAAGTGGTGGTCTTCGTCTGGCTGCCAGCTGTAGTGGAGGTGTAGAGCCCAGGTAGAGAGAGGTCTGCCATGGCTGTAGTGAAGAAGGCAGTCACTGCAGCATCTGAAGGTTCATGGAGAGGAGTTGCAGCTGGAGTTGTAGCTGGAGTTGTCACTGGAGTGCTCCCAGGAGTGTGGAGTGTTGACCTGGTGCTGAGCTTGGTTGGTGCCCTGGTGACGACGGTGCCCTTTCTCCTCTTTGGTCCCATGTTGTAGCAGCAAAAGTACAATTGTAGCAACAAAAGTAGCAGCAAATGTAGCAGTTGATAATAGTGTCGTGGATTCTAGGTGTGTTCTGGTCGAAGGTCTGAGTGGGTATGGTGCTCTAAACTGGCCTCCTCTATATATATGCAGGGTGCGGACCGCCTCTTTCCCCCTCCTTCGCCCCCCCTGCTTCGCTGCTGCTGCCCCAGCCGCTGCGCAAAAAGAGGGTGACACGCAGACAAAGGGTTGATGCTAAAAATAGAACAACGCATGCACTCAGGCGCCACTCTGTCTGCTGCATTGGGGGTCCAAAAGACGCGGCGCGCACCCTCTCACGTGCGTCGAACATGTGTCTTTCTGCGACGCGTGTCTGAAACATGTGACATGAAGCAAGAGCTTTCTGCTACACTGCTGTTTCTGCGTCGAAGCTCTTCTTTGTGCGTCGCAACTTTAAAAATCTGCGGCGCGCACTGATTTCTTTTTACGCTTCTTCTTGCTTCACCACTTCTTTCCTCGCAAAGATTCAACCGGTTGAATCTTTTTTTCCTGCATCGTCAAATTTCTAGGAATTGCGTAGAAAGACCTCTTAAAGCGACGCATGCTGTTCCTGTTGCGCCGTAAAGCCTAAATTGACGGCGAACATGCTCAAATCTTTGCCCTTTCCTGGAAATATAAGAAACGCCGTCACTTAAACCCTCTGTTACGTCTCCGTGAGAACTAGCCATTAGTCTTGTTGCGTCCTTCATTGACCATTTCCATCAGTTTGTTGAGCATGTTTTTCTTAATTTCTCTCTTCTGTGTGTTGATGGAGCGGCTGTTTCTGGCGTGACTGTCGACTGCTGTTACTTCTTTCATCTCCTTCGAGTAGATAGTCCACCAACTTGCAGGGTCTTGATCTTCTTGGATCATGTTCAGGATGGTGTTCCTGCTCTTCTCCATTTTTTGCAGGTAGTTCAGGCGGTTTTTTGAGATTGCCAGGTTCATTTCCAGGAATCCCGTTTCTAGGTACAGGGGTTCCCACGGTGTGCTTCTAGGGGTCATTAGGATCCTTTTTATTATGTTGTCTGCTATCTGTTTCACTTGCCTTGTGTCCTTTTTTCTAGGGACAGCTGCTTCCCATCCGTATGTGATAATTGGGAAGATGCATGTATTTAGGAACTCCCACATCACTTTTAGTTCAATGTTTTTTAAGTCTACACTTCCTGCTATGGCCATGGCCGTGTTGTACGGAATCGGGCGTGCTGCCCTCTGCCGGATTATTGTGTGTTTATTGGTCAAGTCCTGGTCAAGTTGCCCTGCACGGAATCGCCCGGAAAAAGACCCCGCGGCGCTCGTCCAGTAAGCGCCGCTCGGTTTAACAAGGGCGCGGCGCTTGTTGAGCAAGCGCCGCTAGCATCCCCGTCGAGCGAGGCGCGCGCGCGCCGCGAGTATGGCGAAAAATATATAATGATAATGTCCCTAAAACGGCTTCATACATAAGGGACCAACAAAAGCATTACAACTGTCTATCTATCTATCTATCTATCTATCTATCTATCTATCTATCTATCTATCTATCTATCTATCTATCTATCTATCTATCTAAAAAAAACTGCTAAAAAAACCAGCCCCTCCTTGTCATCTAATGGCGGCTCCCTAACTGCTGTGATTATAATTTCCTTTCTCAAGTGCATGGAATAGCAAAAACATACCTTAAGTCGCCAATGGGGATTATGCATGTTTCATTTAGTCACTTGGGTGCCTTAGAGGCGACTATGGAGTGATTGTGAATGCAGGTGACATAAACATAATCACTCCATAGTCCCCCTAAGACACCTAAGTGCCTACACTTGTATAATTGCTTGTACAAACCCAACAAAGGCGACTAATGTTCAATCACTAATTTAATCTCAGTCTCAGTCCCATAGTCGCCCATAGGTGTTGAGATGATGAATCCTCCCCTCTCCTTTGTGTTTGTCACTGTTCTAAACCCTCTTGCACTGGAACCAGGCTTTCTCAATACAAATGTAATCCATGTATAACCGTGTGCAATAGAAACACAAGCTTAAAAACTGCCATCAACTCTTTCTGGCGACTTCAGTAACTTCGTAGATTACAGAGATTTAAAGTTCATAATCACCTCGGAAAAAAAGCTCTATTAAAGCCACATAAAGGGGCGGACTGGCCTATGTGGCAAAGTGGCAACTGCCACGAGCCCACATACTCAGGGGGGCCCAGGGGCGGACTGGCGGCATTTCGGGCCCGTGGCAAAATAAGTCAATGGGCTCCTACGTCCTTACTGTGGCGTTATTTTCAAATGTGAAAAGGAAAATATCATGCCCTATATGGGTTGTTTTTCAATCGGGGTACACTCTGGAAAGTCACACGATATCCAAAATACCAGAAATACCAAGCATATATGTGGAAAAAACGTTACACAGATCGATTAAACATACTGAGACGGACCTACAGTAGCGAAAAAATTATTCAAATCGGTTGATAACTGCCAGAAAAAAATGTATTTGTGTCATTTTGACCAAAATTGACTGTCTCATTTGCAAATTAGGCAAATATCGCTTCAGATTTTTCAGTCCTGACCTAACAGTAAGTTTTAACCAATGTGAATATGCTTTCAACATGGTCCCAAGAGTTCAACATTAGAATTACATGCAACAACTATGATTAGTCTCTTCAGAATCCTGCATTGAACACATGAAGGTCAATTCCGTCAAATATTGTCCTCTCCGAAATAGGGTCAGCAAAACAGCAATAACATTAAATTAAGATAATTTTATTTTATAGAAATACTGATTCAATAGATTAGACAAAGTTTTAGTAAGTGTTTCACTTCAGTTGTACGAACTGCACAATGCTCGTAGCGGAAAATACCAAAAACAGCTTTCGTCAAAAAAACTGTCCTCTCCGAAAATATGCTGTTCTCTCCAAAAATGTCTATTTTCCTTGACACGCGCAAAGTTCCTGGCCAAAATTATGCAAGTAAGATTATTTTTCATTGTCAGATATATATCTATCCACTCAGTACAAGCCCATACAACTGGGTATTCTATACATCAAGTAATAGAGGGATGAGCCTTGGTCAAATTATCTACAATAACACAAAAAGTAAAAAAAATAATAATTCAGAATACTTGTAGCCCTAAAACTTTCAGAAATCCATGGCACGGTATAAAGCAACAGAAAAAAGTCAATTTGGCCAGAAAAAAAAGACCTTTATTTTTGACCCCCTTGAGACAAAACTATGTACCCCGATTGAAAAACAACCCCTATTCAATTTGTTAAATTTGTTAGAGGGTCTTGTCCTATTCATTTAATTTGGTTGCATCGCACAATCGTAAACTGGATGACAAAATTGAGCTTTTTGGCTTTTTTCTTGGAATTGGCCCATGCAAGATGTCAAAATAATATATTTTTAAAAAAGAGCACAATTTCACTGTCAGGTTCAAGATTATGTGTTTCAACTATGCTAACTGAAAAGGATAGAACCCTCGCATTTATTAACAATTTGCCAAATTTGGCCTGTAATATTTTAAGTTTTGTTTGGAAAACGCCGACGGTATGGACGTAGGGGCCCGTTGACCCGAAATGCCGCCAGTCCGTCCCTGGCGACATGATGTGATCAGTTGTTCACTGTACTATATTTTTCTGTTGCTTTTTTCAGAATCTGGTTAGTATGGTAACCCACCTCCTGCTCATAACTTTGCTGTGTAGTATACATTTATTTAGAATAGCATTATATGTTTTCAGATTACACTTGTTTACATTACATGCGGGATCTTAAAAAAAAAGTTAAAAGAACTCATTGATTCATACAGACAGTTGTCATTGGAATGCAGTCTATGCATGTTCATAATTTGCAGTGCTTTGCATAACCTGTGGCAAAGACAATGTCACAGAATAATGTGTCTTGCCAAAAGTGACAAAAGTCAATACATCATAAATTGTTTATGATCCTGGAAGTGTTCTGGAATCGACGGATTACGAATTCAAAAGCAGCTTTTCCACTAGTGAAATCTAAATAGTGACATTTCAAATGGTTCCTGACAGTAGAACAAATAGTTGCACCAAGACTTTCAAATGACTCACTCCATATTCATAAACCATGATCTGCAGTCATACAGTCTCTGGCTGCATTCCCTTGAGAAACCAATTTCCTGGTGCATTACCATGGTCAGTGCTAAAACTATTGTTGGCCAGTAATTGTAAATCGGATTATTTGTAGTTCGAAGGACCCACCTCCCATTTTGCTACCAGACGTTTCAGAATTCTATACAATGGTCCCTGCCTTGTAAGATCCCCTGTTTTACGACTGTCTTGTTTTATGTCAACGCCTTCCACACGCACTAAGTCATATTTTTTAGTGTATTTTGTACATTGATGAGAGACTGCACCCCCATGAGAGACCATTTCATTACAGCAGAAGTGGTGTTCTTATTATGCAGGGATCACTGCAACTAGAAGATGACGCTAAATATTGCAATAACAAGGGTCCACCAATGTTTTTACCCAGAAGCCAACTTAGGGGCCAGTCTGCCCCTGATAATGTGTCATGCTAAAAATGGCAAAAGTCAATACATCATGAATAGTTTATGATCCTGAATGTGCCTTCAATTCCTCTGGGAATGTCATTTTACTAATTCAAAAGGTGTGAAATCTCAATTGTGACATTTCAAATGTTTCCTGGCAGGCGATCAAACAAAAACACAGAGACTTTCAAATTTATGACTCATTCCATATTCATCAATCATCACCTTCAGTCAAAGAGTCTGGCAGCATTCCCTTGGGAGGAAGAAAGTTCCTGGTGCATCATTCTAGTCAGTGCTAAAACAATTATTAAACCATAATTTTTAAACAGATCACAGTGCGTTGTTCCAAAAGTTTAGAAGGGATCAATATAGCCACAGACAATAATATGAGAATTACAAAGTATAGTAATGAAATTAGGTCGTAGGTCTAAAAAGTGGGTGCAACTTTTTTCATTAATTTAGACAATGAAATTATCAATTTTGACAGATTACCAATTACTTTATTGATGATGAAGGACTCCCAAGACCGTTGTGATTAAATGCAATTGAAGTGGTATGAAATACGGATCATAAATTTGGGCAAGCTCTGGTTGGTTAATGCACTTTTCAGCTTTTTTATCACAGAACGGATTTGCTCTTAAATGATTCTTAATTAAAGGCATTTGTACAGTTTTACTCCAAATTTTCGGCATCAGGAGTCTAATAAAACATATCAAGAGAAAAAAAATTTTTTTTCGGGGGGGTCACTGCATTATTTGATAGGAATAATGCTATTTTTAGCTTAAAATCTGATAAAAACACTAAAATAGAGGCCGAGGGATGAATTTTAATGGTAGAAATGCAAATAAGGTGTCAAATGAAAGCAGAGAAATAGCACTATATGATCCTTGAGGCGTTTTTTTGAATTTTGGTCTGAGTATTTTTTTTGCCCAATAAAGATGCCAAAAATGGCTCAGTTTCAAATAAAACCCCATGGAACAGGCATTAAAATTCAAAATTCAAAAATAATAATAATAATAATAATAAATACTTTATTTAATCATGTGGAACATGAAACTTGGCATGTACAATCTTGGTCAGAGACATTCACTCAAGGCATCATTCAAACATTCACATTCACACAGAGATTCATACAACATTTATACAAAAGAAAGATGTGATGATTATTAGTTAATTTTGTATAAGATTTACCCTTAAATCATTTAGTAGTCTTACGCTCGATGGAACAAATGAGCTTGAATATCTGGAAGTTCTACATTTGATGGAGCTGTATCTCCTGCCAGATGGCAGCATGTTATACAATGAGTTCAATGGATGTTCTGCATCATTTATGATGACTTTACAGCGTTGGAGAGTTGCTTTGTTGTAGATTTCATCTAGAGACATGACATTTGTAATTCCTAATCTAACACATGTTTTTATAATTCTAATGAGTTTTCTCTTGGATTCCATGCTACTATTACCATACCAACAAATAATAGAGAAAGCGATGACAGATTGTACAACAGCTGAATAGAAAAGTTCCAATATTTTTGTGTCGATCCTCAGTTTACACAAATTTCTGACAAAATAAAGTCTAGAATTAGCCTTTTTGAATACACTTTGTACATTTTGATTGAATGTTAACCTATCCTCGATAATGTTGCCAAGATATTTGTATTCTTTGACCTGTTCTACAATTTGATCTTTAATATACAGAGGTGTTATGTCATTACTTGAAGTTCGAAAATCTACAATCATTTCTTTTGTCTTCTTTACATTCAATTCGAGAAAATTGTTGTCACACCATGATGTAAAATGCCTAACGTCTTCTAAATACTGTTTGTCCTCATTAACACATTTTGCTACTAGAGCTGTATCATCAGCATATTTAAACAATTTACAGGAGTCATTAATACATCTGCAGTCACTAGTGTAAAGAGTGAAGAGTAAAGGTGACAAGACGCACCCCTGGGGGGCACCAGTGTTGGTAACAATAATGCTTGAATTTGACTCCATAAATTTGACATATTGAGGTCGTTCAGTGAGAAATTCATTAATCCACAATATCAGATTTCTGTTCACATTCATGTTGATCAATTTTTGCATCATAATATGCGGTTGAATAGTGTTAAAAGCACTAGAGAAATCCACATACAGGATTTTTACATAGTTCTTGACCTTAGATGTATTTGATCTATCAACATGACTGAGAACATGGTCTGTGAGTGACAAGGTAGCATCTTCAACACACCTGTTTGCTGTATAAGCAAATTGATATTTATCAACATAAGGCTTGACCTGTTCTGCAAGTATGTTTTTAACAAGTTTTTCCAAGCATTTCATCATGATTGCTGTTAATGCAATAGGGCGATAGTCATTATTGCATTTAGGAGGATTTTTCTTGGGAGCAGGGATAATTTGAGAAGTTTTCCAAATGATGGGAATTCGAATTTCATCAAGTGATTTTTGATAGATCTTATGAAGAACTGGAGCCAGTGGCTCTTTACAAAGTTTGAACACACTAGAGCCAATTCCATCTGGGCCAGCAGCTTTGCCAATCCTAATAGAATTTAGACTTTTTGTTACATCACCGAGGGACACCGTTACTGGTTCTAAATCTCTGCTCCTGAGAAAGTTATTGATGTATGTACGTGTGTATGAAAAATCACATTTATCAAACCTCGCATAGAATACATTAAGTTCATTGCAGAACTCATCAACATTTTCTACATTTGTAGTAACATTACTTTTCTTCATACCAGTTAGTACTCTTAAACCATTCCAGGCTGATTTAGCATCAGTCTTGAACATACCTTCAACCTTGTCTTTATAGTTTCGTTTACAAGTAGCAATTTGACAATTAATTTCTTTCTGTACACATTTTAGCTGTGCTCGATCTTTTGTACCCAGCAACTGCTTTTTCTTATTCAGCAGGGGTTTTAGATCTTTGGTAACCCACGGCTTATTGTTAGGAAAGCACTTGATAACCTTTTTTGGTACAATCATGTCAATACAGAATGTCAGATAACAATTTAATACATCAACATTTTGGTCAACATTTGCGCATTCATCATAAAGTTCGTCAAAATCAGTACAAAAAAGCGCCTCCAGCATCATATAGTGCTGCTTCTCTACTTTCATTTAATACCTTATTTGCATTTCTACCATAAAAATTCATCCCTCGGCCTTTTGTTTAAGTTTTTCTTCATATTTTAAGCTAAAAATAGATTTTTTCTATTAAAAAATACTGTGACACCCCAGAAAAAAAAAAAATTCTTTTCCTTGACATATTTGGATGAAATACACATAACTGCCTTTAATACAGCAGCATTTGAAGGAATAGCAGTGTAGCCCTCAAAAAGCTCTAAAGTGCATTAACCAACCAGAGAGTGCTATATCTTCACAATAAGCCAATAGAATGATGTCACCGGAAAGCAATTGCTCCTAACCCTTTCCTTGTTTGGAATTACATGCCTGTATTTCCTCATGTAACTCTGGAATGAATGCCACAAGCTGATATAGTCATTTAGTAGAGCCGCAGAACCCATGAAATTGCTTTATTTAAGGAGTTACCCCGCAGGCCAGTGGAACAGCAAGTGTACCAAATTGTTCTCCGGGATATCAGCTATCTGATACCAGCCATGAAAAATGGTCAAAAAACCGTGGCAAATGTTGTCGTAGCAATATATCCGCATTGCTACTATGTTCCTAAAATTACAGACTTGTTGTTCCACTGGTCTGCGAGATCAATCAAAATAAGCTTCCTGCTGCTCTACTAATTTGAATGACAACAATTTCAACATGACATTGTTTGTCAACAATATAACTAAGAATGAGGTGACACAAGTCACCATGTTACCATTTATAGATATTGATAACTATCCAGCCTCTTTTATCCATTCATTGCAAATTTCCAAGTAAAATCTGACAGAATGCAATAAAAATATTAATTTCCCTCTTAAAGATAGATAGACAATATTAGACATGATAGCAGCCCTCTAACCCAGTTCTGGGTGCTCACCAGGTTGATCAATGAGATGAGAGAGAGAGCGGGAGTCCTCAACATGTTACACATTTATCCCATGTGAGGAATCTTTTACTTGCCCAGCACAGACACTTAAACAAGGGGCTGCCAATTTAACGTCTCATCCGAACGACATCCAGCTTGGATTTTTCTCAAGAAGATACACTGAAAATTTTGGGTTCCCCACCCAGGGTTCGAACCCATGCAGGCAAAGACCTTCAGCGGAGCAGACAGGAACCTTAACCACTACACCACCCAGCTGCCTTAGTTTTTTTTCTGGAACCTGGAACAGTCTAAAGATAACTGACTATTTGTAAATTATCCCCCACTTCATAATAGGCCTCATTAAAACGTTTGCTTCATACAGTAAATTTTGAAATTCAAATAGAATGATTGATCATTTGGTTTTTTAGACAACTATTGCATAATTTAGAATTCTGAAAACTGTTTAATTGATTGTTTTCTAATGAAGTTAAATTACCGTTGAACAATTTGGTGTACAATTGATAGTATCCACACGCCAGTACAATATTCATCAGAATTTTCCATTTTTTTAGGTGATTAGAGCTAGGTTAACCTGGCCTTTTGTAAGACTTTAATAATGTTTTACTTGCAGCATCAAGTTCTATTCTGTTACTGAACGCGTGGGCGGGGATGTGACTTCATGTCACGTTTACCACTGATTTTTTAAACCTTTTGCTGCAATAGGCATGGCAGAAAGAAGCAGTATTAAATGAATTGAATCCTGGATAAACATTTTTATCATTTTCAATAGGAGAAAAAATATTTTCTATCGTCCCGTTATTCAGTTACTCACATGTCTGTAACCCTCAGATGAATTGAAAAAGATACTTTTATAGTCCTACACTTCTGAACTTTGCTCTTGTAGAATAGAATTTTCACAGCTTTCAACTTATTACATTGATTGGCCTCAAAATCACCCGTTAAGTTTGACTATAGTAAATTGATTGGCCTCAAAATCACCCGTTAAGTTTGACTATAGTAAAGTCAGGTATTATATATATACTGTATGCAAATACAGAAAAAATAAGCAATCGAAGTGGTATAAAATATTGATCATACACTTGGGCAAGAACTTCTGCCCTTCCAAAAGGTCTGCTTGCATGGGATAATCCAAGATATACATTATACAACAAATTACAAGAGAAAAAAAGATTACAAATTGTCTGGTGCATATACATATTACCACATTATGCCAACAGAATATTAGCTTTAGTACTGAAACACTGGAAACGCAATTGCTCCTATTTGTATGAAATTACATGCATGCGTCTCCCCATCTAACTCTGGTATGATTGCCACAAGCTGACATAGTCATTTGAGAGACAACAATTTCAAGATGAAGTTGCTTGCCAACAATAAGGTAGATTGAATTTGAAGAGAATTACGTTTATGCAGGCACACAAACAAAATTCAACTTGTATATTACGTGATAAAGAAGTAGTTTGTTTGTCATGTGATAGCACAATGAATTTTTTTAAACCATTTTCTTAATTCAGTGAAGACCAGGCCATTACAAAAAAGAATGTTATTATTGCGCTGCCCTGGGGGTACCCCCCCTTGGGCAAGTCCTTGGTTTCGTAAGCAAGCTTTTTTGCACACACTGAAATTTTATTTATTTATTTATTTAAGTCATTTTTACAAGCGCTATATTATATAATTTTTCTATGCGCTGTACAAGAGAGAAATTTCAAAATGTAAATTTATATATGTATAAGGTTAAAAGTATAATTTGGCTGTAAATAACTATAAAATCGACAAGATTAAAATCAAAAGAGCAGGCATATCAAGTAAAGTCTCTAAAATGCTGTTTAAACAACAAAGTCTTTAAAGCTCTTTTAAAAGAGTGAAAAGATGGCGCTTCTTTTATTTGATGGGGTAATGTGTTCCACAGCTTGGAGGCCCAGGTGTCAAAGCATCTATCGCCATATTTGTTCCGGGTTCTTCTGATGGTGTGCCATCTTTTAGCTAATTCCCCCCCATGTAAGGCTAACGCACGTATCTTTGTCAGAGGTAGCTAATTGAGTAGATGGACTCATTGCCGGGGATCCTGCGGGAGACACCTTAGCACTTGCCACCACGAAACACCTACTCAAGAAATACCAGAGGCTCAACAGTTTAGATTCACGTATCCATTTAATACACAATTCATAGACAGTTACATTAAGAGTCATTCGAAGAACCGATGGTAACCAACTTATCAATACATTAAACAACGATCTTAACGAATTACATACATCATTAACTAATGCCATCTCAATCAACCATGACCTGAGGTTCCTTTAAGAGTAACCCTTGATCATACCTCTAACAACAATACCCTTACCTGACGAATCGTCACCCCGTCAGGGAGACAGGTAGCCCTCCTGCTGCCTCAGCGGGAAGCGGGCACTGTTCTGGCTGGGCAAACAAGCTTGCCCCCAGAGATTGCTACTAGGGTGTTCTGCGGCTGCGCAGAAACACCAGGGTAACTGTTGCCATGGAAACATGGGGTGAGTTCTACCCCGTTGCTATCATTGAATCTCATTACACAATAATATAATATATCACATTACTTCTATACAATCGGGCAAAAGTGATGGAATAAAGTTGCAATCATGAATTTTGATAGATAAAGGAGTAAGAGGAGTAGGAGGCTGAAGTACTGCATATAAGATGTCAGGGAAGTCATCCCCAACAATAATATCGGAATGAGAAAAATCATGAAAAGGAGAAGTCTGTACAGAAGTATTAAAAGTTTGGGAAGGAGCAGAGTTGGTAAGGTCATTAGATTCGATAGGAGACAAGTGGTGAGAATCTGAAGAAATGGCAGGTGTTGAGTTAGGACGAGACACGGCCGTGTCTGTGCACAGTCAGAATGATCCATTATGTCGTGGTTGCTGATGTGGTGGTCCCTGTGAACGATTCTGAGGTGGAGGTCGTTGATTACGAGGGAAAGGGCCAGCGCTCTGAGAGCGGTAAGCAGTTCTAATGCCATTAGGGTACTGAACACGTGAGTTATTAGGGGCATTACTGTTGTACTGCTGTTGCGCGGGATTTGCATTGTCATGCTGCCGATTATTGAAGTTTTGGTTATTCTGGGAGAATGGCCTATTGTTACCAGATCTGTTTGAATTAGCAAATCCATTTGCTGGAAGGTTCCTGTTCGAGTTACCGAACCTATTAGGAAAGGGTCTGCTAGGTCGATTATATCGTTGATTGAAGGCATCATTTGTAGAATTGTCACGATTGTATGAACGTCCGGCAGGCTGGTAATCAGAAGATGTTGGTAGACTATATGGCTGATTGGGAATGAATCTACGACAATGAGTAGCTATATGACCTCGGAGTCCACAACGGAAGCAAGTAAGACCAGAAAAAGAAGATTGACCATAAGGCATTTGCTGAGAGACATATTGGGGTTGAGTGTCATCCATGGGAACATCGCGAGGTGCAAGCATTTGAGGCAGTTGCTGCAGGGATTGATTCAAAGCGCCCATGGATTCCTGTAAAGTGAGCAAAGTTGACTGCGAATTACCTGTGTCGAATTTTGAACTAGGGATTTTAGTGACGTCAACGTGCTGGGCGATGACTTCGCGCTCCATAATGCTTTGGACTATTGGAATTAATTCGTCAAGAGGTTTGTTATCATCAATTAACTGAAGAGAATGCTGCAAGGTCAAGGGTAAGCCCTTACGGAAGTATAAAGCCACAACCGATTCAGGTAGACCTAAACGTGACACCAATTCCTTAATCTCATCCAAGTATTTGCCAACGCTATCACCATAGGTGATACGTTTCTGAGACAAAGCATCGAGGATAGATGCTCGACTCCTAAGCAATGAAAATTTATCTAAGAACAACTTCTCAAGTTTAGCCAAAGTCATAGGCTTCAAAGCATTACACCAATTGCGAGCGTGTCCTTCAGTGAACAGCTGCAGGCGATGCAATATCTGCTGGTCATTTAGATTATGTAATTGGACATGATCCTTGAATTTGGTGATCCATGCCTGTGGTGTCAAACTATCAGATTCTCCATTAAATACTGGAGGTTTCATCTCTGAAAAATTAAGAGGCTTAGTTCTAGGCTGTGTTTCAGGCATTTGGGTATTAAATGCTGCTGCAGAAAAAGAAGAAGGCAGGGAACCTGAACGAGACGTAGAAATTGGACCGTGAATAGATTGAGTAGCTCGGTAAGACGCATCTCTGGAATCCTGATAGGAAGGTGGGTAGGGCAGGGATGTGCGCAAGCCAGTAAGGTCTTGTGGCTGAGATCGAGCCTGGGAATTAAGATTATTAAAAGTAGGATCAAAGTTAGGGAGGTCTTGAAAAGTTTGATTGGTTGAAGCGGCTTGAGACTGGGTAACCTGTTGAGAAAAATGTGAAGGCTGATTAGCATGTTCGAATAATAATTGATCACCAGTGCGAGCTGCAGGTGTATGAGAAAAAGCGCCCGATGTAGCATTGTAATTAGAAGGAGTGGTCACACCCGGGTTGTGATTATTCGAAGCCATATTGGAGCCAGAGGGAGATTGAGCAGAGAGGCGATGCAAAAGTGTTTGATGGCTGGGATCAGTGTAACCTATAACTGGCTTACGACTAGAATGAGGAGTGTGAGAAGGGAACAGTACTTGAGTGGTTGTATTAGCTGTACGTGGTCTAGTGACAGTATTTACAGTATATGAGACTGTAGCAAACTGAACTGTATTCGTAAGAGAAGTCTGTGCAGAAGTAAAAGATGCGGGCTGGCTTCCCTGAGTAGATGTATGAGATGGGACGGGGTGTACAGAGAAAGCAGAGGGTCCTGGAGCAGGCCGGGTGGTGCTGGGCGACGTGCCAGTCCGCGGGGAAGGTTGTTGTGCGTGGCCCGGGGGAGACGATGGGGGGTGTTGTTGAGATGGAGGCTCCTGATAAGAGTGATTAAATTGAAAGTTATTAAGAGACTGGTCGAATTCCTGGTTTTGATAGGCGTTGTTGGAAACGTTATCAATCACAGAAGGGTCCTCGGGAGGAGGGACTTGATGCTGTTGGCGGAGACCTCCCAATGAAGGAATTTGGTCGTCGCTCAAATCTGATCCAGGTTCACGTGGAGGGGTCTGATGGCGGGGGAAGATCGTGGACTGTCGTCTGGGGTGCGATGGTGATGATTATCAGAGCCGTGTAAAGAATGACTAGGAGAAACAGGAGGTAATTGGGGGTGTTCACCGCTGTTGACAGTAGACGTAACAGGAGGGGTTTGTGCAGCAGCACCAGGCTGTGAAACAGGCGTTTGTTGACCAGTATTATCAAATGATGATGCACCAAGTTGCTGAGAATCTAATGGATGTATAAGAGAGGCGTCAGACTGACCAGCCTGAGAAGTAGAATTATCCTCACCTGTTTCAGCGTTATTAGAATTTGCAGGAATGCCAGCAATATTAGATGGATGTTCCTGACTTCCAGAATCAGAAAGAGCTGGAGATCTATTTCTACCAAAAGACTGTTTATCAGAGTTATCACTATCAAAAGTATGGCCAGCAGGAATATTTTTATCGGAATTATCAACCTTATCCCTAGCAATCTTTAAAGCAAGATGTGAATTGTCTTCGTCAGAATCAGAATCGTGTCGGCCAGGTGATTCCTCACGAGATTTTAAGCTATCATGAGAAGGTGTGGAAACACGGGACCCGTCAATAATATCCCCAACTTTTACATGTAAAGGAACAGTCAATGAAGAATTATCTGGTTGTTGGGCAATGTGTTGGCCCGAGGTATTAGGCTGTTCACTTGAAAGCGATGTGTCAGTGTAAACGTCAGTTACATCGAGGTGTCCCTTATCGCCCTGACTTGTACTAGCAGAGGATGAGTCAGTTTCTGACATCATGAGGGTAAGAGGGTAAAGCCATACATTGGTAGGTTTTCTCAAATACGTTTTATAACGAGCAAAGGAAGCCTCACGAAACAGAGCAAGTTCTGGTAAGGGAAGAGACAAATAACCTAGCTGATCTAGTATCGACTCATAGACATGCCATTGAGTGTTCTTATCATTAGCAGCCAACAATAACCATTTATTAAAGAGAATAGTAGGGGTGTGATGTTTGATATAACGAGAAGCACGAGCAGACAAATATCCCTCATCAACCGCTGTCTGAGCTTCCAAACGGAACTTAAGTAACCACTGCTGAAGTGTCAACTGTGTCAACGGGACAGACATTCAGAGCGAAAATAGATGTAAGAAGAGCAAGCGTGCCGTGCATACTAGCACTTACTAGAGCAAAAATATAACTAATTTGAGGGAGATTACGTATGAAAAGAGAGCCTAAAATCAAAATAAGGGTAAAGGCTACAAAATGTGCCACAGCGATTCCTTGCAATAAACGTGGATGTAACTCATAACACATATCAACCGACAACCCGAAGAATAAGGGAATGAAGACATAACTTGAAAACCATATATCAATAATAATAAAATAAGTAATCACTTGTCTTGCTTACATATATATATAAAATGCAGGATTAACTGTAGCACGTCACCATACATGGAGAAAAATGTCGACCTGTCCCTTCAAGTCAATAAGAAACTAAAATAACTAACTTTGGCTAGCTAAAAGTAGAACAGTAGACCTGACACAACAAAATACAACACGATACACTATCAATGATCAATGCGCGCAACGGCAATAAATGAATGGAAACATGCATAAATGAAGAAGAGCATGCTGTTACTCAAGAAAACAATGATGGGATGACAATCAGTATGTGATAATCAAATTCTCCGGAGTGTTCGTTGGACGGGCAATAGCGAATTTGTAATTTTAAAAGTAATGAAATGTTACATATTTAAGTTGCAGAGTGAGGAAAAAGGAAGGCAGAATAGCGTGGCCATGAGACCAGGCTATTAGACCTTAAGTGCCGTGTATATAAAATCTAAATAGTATGCTATGTGTTTGGAAACAGACAGACATATTGGTAATGTAACCTTAAAATGCAAGAATTAAAGTATAAGAGGAGATGACAGATAGCCTAAGAAAACATGATAAATTAAGGAAATAAGAATCAAGTGCCTTTCCTATTAATGTTTGCAAAATGAGCTCCTACCGTATTGGAAGATGTGCTGTGTTGCCAGGAAGGCCTAATGATGCGAGAGATGCCCCAGAGACTTGAGTGCGCTGTCTGGTCCGGGTCTGGATGAGGTGTGTAGGTAAAGTTGTGAGAAGTGTGGAAGATGAGAGGCAGGCATATCGAAGCTGAACATGAGCTAATAGGTAACCAAATAAAGATATGGGCGAAGCCCCTGAGCTACCTGATAAGAAAATTGCGCCCCCTATACTAGTAGGTGAATTAAGGTGGGATAACATGGCTCTGTAAAACTTCATGAATTTAATTTTAGGCTTTGGGCTCTGCATGTTTAGTAGAGCATATTAATCAATTTAATTAACGATATAGCAGAACAATAGCTAATTAGGAGACCAAAACAGCGACTAATGGCATGGCGTTGAACCAATGCTCTCTAGCCATAGCTGGCGAACCCGCTATGCATGATATGAAGTTGTGACATAATCGAATTTCCACATCAAGGAAGTGGACTTTCTTCATGCGAAGAAACCGTAGGCCCATAGCCCATAGCATTGCAAGGCTAGTGTTTCGGGAAGAAACGTCACTAAATGTGAATCTTACATCGTACGAACATGAAACATTGAGTTGCTATGTATGATCATTTACAGATATGAAGAATTATTCCTATGCTATTTCAGAGAGTTCTACTTCTACAGTTCGACGTGTGTTGTCGATGCCTACGTTACCATTGTTAAATCAATACATTTAATGGTACAAGAACTGAATATGTTTGCTATTCCTTAAATTTGAAAAACGTAGTAAATCAAGAGACAGTGTGACACAGCAGACAAGCGCCAAGAAGCCGCAGACCGGTATTCTCTCACCATGCCATCTTTTAGCTAATTCCCCCCCATGTAAGGTTAACGCACGTATCTTTGTCAGAGGTAGCTAATTGAGTAGATGGACTCATTGCCGGGGATCCTGCGGGAGACACCTTAGCACTTGCCACCACGAAACACCTACTCAAGAAATACCAGAGGCTCAACAGTTTAGATTCACGTATCCATTTAATACACAATTCATAGACAGTTACATTAAGAGTCATTCGAAGAACCGATGGTAACCAACTTATCAATACATTAAACAACGATCTTAACGAATTACATACATCATTAACTAATGCCATCTCAATCAACCATGACCTGAGGTTCCTTTAAGAGTAACCCTTGATCATACCTCTAACAACAATACCCTTACCTGACGAATCGTCACCCCGTCAGGGAGACAGGTAGCCCTCCTGCTGCCTCAGCGGGAAGCGGGCTCTGTTCTCCCTGGGCAAACAAGCTTGCCCCCAGAGATTGCTACTAGGGTGTTCTGCGGCTGCGCAGAAACACCAGGGTAACTGTTGCCATGGAAACATGGGGTGAGTTCTACCCCGTTGCTATCATTGAATCTCATTACACAATAATATAATATATCACATTACTTCTATACAATAATAATACAAATGATATTACAGAATTAAGGTCTTGAGGTTCATGGCGATTTGAGGAAAGTTCCTATAAGAGGAAAGAATGACGACACCTCTGAAGCTAAAAGCTCAGCGGTGACACCACCACGAAACACCTACTCAAGAAATACCAGAGGCTCAACAGTTTAGTTTCACGTATCCATTTAATACAGAATTCATAGACAGTTACATTAAGAGTCATTCGAAGAACCGATGGTAACTAACTTATCAATACATTAAACAACGATCTTAACGAATTACATACATCATTAACTAATGCCATCTCAATCAACCATGACCTGAGGTTCCTTTAAGAGTAACCCTTGATCATACCTCTAACAACAATACCCTTACCTGACGAATCGTCACCCCGTCAGGGAGACAGGTAGCCCTCCTGCTGCCTCAGCGGGAAGCGGGCTCTGTTCTGGCTGGGCAAACAAGCTTGCCCCCAGAGATTGCTACTAGGGTGTTCTGCGGCTGCGCAGAAACACCAGGGTAACTGTTGCCATGGAAACATGGGGTGAGTTCTACCCCGTTGCTATCATTGAATCTCATTACACAATAATATAATATATCACATTACTTCTATACAATAATAATACAAATGATATTACAGAATTAAGGTCTTGAGGTTCATGGCGATTTGAGGAAAGTTCCTATAAGAGGAAAGAATGACGACACCTCTGAAGCTAAAAGCTCAGCGGTGACATCCCGACCGATCGAGGATTTTTTATAAGATAGTTTTTCTCCGGTTTGAAGAAAACATTATTTTAAACTTACAATCGAATACGGATTACATTCACGTAATAATGAATTAATATATACTGTGACTAATAATGTAACTATTCATTGAAAAGCAAAGGTATTTTCTTTCAAAGATAGAAGCCTGAATGCTTCATGCTGATTAACAGAACGATGTAAAGACTTGTGAATAGATTTGTGTAACTATTGAGAGGATTGTTAATCGACTTTGTACATGATACCAATTTAGGTACGGACAGAGGAAACGCGTCTCATTGCACCTGAATTTTGTGAGTGCTTTAATGAAAGTTGTGGTGACATCAGGATGATGTAACCACTACCACCGGGCAGGCGGAAGGGGGGGAAAAATTTTAAGATAAAATCGGGCGTGTGCAATATGCCCATGAAAGACAATTCGGAAAAAGGAAAAATTTTGAAAGGGAAGCAAGAATATGACTTGCATCCGTGAGAGGAGAGGAACTGAATGACAGTTCTTTTAATGGTGTCAATGAGATGCCGAAAGGGGAGCTCAGATAGGAAAGTGAAATCTAAATTTTAATGATTGACAGAAAAGGACAAGTTATTCTTATGACCTATTTGCCAAATTTTTTCAATTTTTATGAATCGTTGGTTCGTCGGCCAACGTTATTTTTGGAAATAGAGCCGCTAATTACATGGCTCCTCAGCAAAAGAGACTCAAGCACCAGGCGAGTCAAGTAGCCGTTTTTATCAAGGGCAGTTACGGGTACCATCCCTTGCGTGTCATTGGATATGCATAGAGCTAAACCAAAAGCATGAAGTGCATTAAGACAGGACAGCCTTATAATTTTAAATGGGCTGGTATGTCCGATACCCTAAACTACAAAAGTAAGCAAGTAAAATGACATATAAGCGATAAGCGATTTTAAAAGCAACAATTAAATCATAAACGAAATGTAGTCGAATCACGAATATCAACAATAACATGGATTAAAGTGACAGTTATTAATTTAAAAGCGACAAGTAGCAGAATAATAATCAAAATGATGAAACAACAGTCCAGTATGGAGATAAAGAAGTCAATAGTGGACTATGGTTTCGTAGAACTTGTTACGTACACTCTAAACAATCCGAGTGAACTGTAGGCATAAGGCGTACAGAGAATGAAAACAATGCGAAAATAGGTAAACAGTATACTGGTGCAGTGGAGCAATAGTGAAAACATAGGTACATATTAATACACCTGAGAAAACTTGTATAAGAAGGCTGGCATGCATAATGCATAGACCAGAATAATTAGCAAATGAGATTAAAGCATAAATCTATTTGATGTTAAGCTTATAAGAAATGAGATCAGATGTTTACAGAGAAAGTTCAGTGCAAGAGTTGACTTGTGATAACTGTTCGTGGACGCGTTGAGACATAACCTAGTTGCAAAGGTTTGAGTACTGAATTGATCAATTTCAATGAAAATGTGGATTATATCATGTAAGTTAATGAGCTGTCTCAGAGAAAATCATGCAAAATCCAGAGATCTTGATTGATGACCGACTCGGAATTGGCTAAAATTTTCCACACATCAAGGTTTGGGTCTTTAAACATGTAATTCATGGTCAAAAGTCCAAATTTCATTTTTTAAGGTTGTGCCACAGCATCTTGAAAAAAAGATGTTTTTCACTTAAAATTGACTAAAAATCCACTCCGAGCGCCCATGAAATTGCATGTTTTTAAAGCCTCATTAAATCTGATAAACTGCAAATATAGTCATGTAAGTTTAAAAAGTTTGTCATTTGGAACCTTAAAAATGCTAAAAATTCTTTAAATAAATTTTGACATCATTCATCTGTTTTTGGCAGCTTGCCAAAAATTTGTCTTCGATGGATTTTTGAAAATTGTGAAAAACACCCTATGTTTAAGGGGGCTGTTCTCAATGCGCGACGCCTTTAGAAACCTGATTTTAAAAAAATAGGAATGCAGAACACTTGAATTTTACTAAATTGGTGTCCGTTCCGTGGGATATTTTGTTGTAAAGTTACAATAGGTGGCGCTAATTTTCGAATTTTTCATTAAAATTAGAAAAACTACGAAGTTCAACAGCATCTACTTAAAAGCCAGATATGAAAATTTTTGGTTTAAACCACATTTTTTGGGTGAGAGAATTGCAATATGTCGTTTTCTATGACATTTCAACCCAATCCAAGATGGCAGTTGAGCTGGAATTCAAAATGGCCGCCAAAAAGTAAATTGTATGCAACTTTGCTCCAATTTGGGATAGAGCGGCACTATTTTGGCTTCAAAGATGTGTTTAGGGACCTGAGAAAGTCAGTTATGATATCAATTTTCATTTTACATCCAGCCGATTCAAGTTGGCATCAAAAATGGAATTCAAAATGGCTGCCGAAAGGTAAATATTACCTCTTTTCACTCATAAATGGGATTGATCGCCACTGTTTAGGCCCAAACATGGGTTTTTGGGGTCTAAGAATTCCATTATGATATCCAGTATAGTCCATTTACATTTTCCTACCAAGATGGTGTCCAAGCTGCAATTCAAAATGGCCGCCAAAGGTGTATTTCACCTCTTTTTGCTCCTAATTGGGATTGATCACCACTATTTTGGCCCAAACATGGGTTTCAGGGGTCTTAGAATTCAATTATGATATCCAGTATAGTCCATTTACAATATCATAACAACCAAGTGTCCAAGCTGTAATTCAAAATGGCCGCCAAAGGGGTATTTCACCTATTTTAGCTTCTTATTGTGATTGATCACTACAGTTTGGGCCCAAACAAGAGTTTTTGGGGTATTAGAATTCCATTATAATATCCAGTATAGTCCATTTACATTTTCCTAACAAGACAGTGTCCAGGCTGTAATTCAAAATGGCCACCAAAGGTGTATTTCACCAATTGTAGCTCCTAATTGGGGATTGATGGCCACAGTTTGGGCCAAACATGGGTTTTTGCGGTCTCTGAGAATTTGATTATGATATCCATTTTCATTTCATTTAATCCAAGTTGACGTTAAAATCTGGAATTCAAAATGGCCACCACAGGTATACTTCGCATATTTTTGCTCATAATTTGGATGGAACTGCCCTATCATGAGGGTCCAAACATGGGTTTTTGGGGTCTGAGAATTAAATTATGATATTCGTCTTCGTGTCCGAGGTCGCCTCGTGCCTTTTGTCATGATGCAGCTTTGTCAAGTGTAAACAATGAAAGTATGAAAGTTGTTATGGTCCCTAAAACATTTCACATGCAAAATGACAACTCATAGTATTACTTGCCTGTGGTTACACTAGTCAAAATGATACCCTACCAAGAATTTCATGTCTCTCCTCTTGAATATAAGATTTTAAATGGCCAAAATCATCTCAGATTGCATACAGCCTTTGACATCCTACACACATTTGTTTTAAAAAAAACCGGGTAGTGGTGTTTTGCAAAAACCGGATGGTGGTGGTAGTTTTGGGGGTATATTTTACCTATTTCGGTCGAAATATGGGTTTTTGGGGTCAGAGAATTTGAATTATCAGTCAAGGAAATTACCATCTGCTCATGACAACCAATGTCTTCAGCCCCACATGACACTCACCCAGCACTGTCATCTCTCTCCCATGACCTTCTCAAGGTGTCATGGCCCAGGCATGACTTAAGTAGTGCTGAAAATCATATTTGATGGGCTATTTAAAAACAACTGCTGCTACTATCACTTCCAAACTTGGCATAAAGTTGTATCACAGTATCAACTACCACTATAAATTTTGGCAGGCTTAACCATTACATAATGAGGGAAAGCACCCGAAGGCTCCAGAGAAATTAAGAGACTGTCATCAGATGCTAATGACTTTGGGGTACCTCGCAAAATCGGATAGAATATGTCCCGCTACTGTCATACTGCTGTGTGGTGAGGATGGCTGCACAGAGATCAGACTTTCTTCTGATACCCAACTGATCAACCCCACACACTCAATCATCCTGTCAGGGCCAGGACTTAACGGCAATTGCAATTGTCATCATGTGATGGTAATTTCCCAGACTGATTATGTTATCAATATTCATTTTCTTCCATCCGATCCAAGATGGTGTCCAAGCTGAAACCAAAATGGTTCTCCTATTTTTGCTCCTAATTGGGATCGATCTGCGCTGTTCAGGTCCAAACATGGGGGGAGGGGGGGGGGACTGAGAAGTCAATTATGCAGTCTATTTTTTCTTTGACTACTCCCAATCACCCCCAATCTGAGTTATCATCCACAACGGAATTCAAATGTGAAAAAGCTGCTGCAGAATGATATTTATGTCTATCAGTTTGCTCCTAATTGAGATGTAGTTGCATTATTTTGCGTGACTAACATGGATTTTTTTGGTCTTACTATTTAATTTTGACAATCATGCTCTTTTCCCTTTAACCTGAATTACCTGATCCAAGATAGTGCTAAGGTAGAATCCAGAATTTCCACTTATACAGGATGGGGACCCGAAACTTGCACTGATTTGTATAGCAGATATCCATTAAACAGCTCAATGGACTGCAATGAAACTTATTAGTCAATAATCAGCTATGTCTTAAGTGTATTATACTCAAATATTAATTCATTCTGAGCAAAAATGGCTTCACAGAGAGCTGGAAAAGGCGGAGAGTCTATGATTTGCTGTGCGCAGAAGTTGCTCCCAGGAGAATCTCCAATATTGTTAAACTGCGCTCATAGACGGTATTTAATATTAAGAAGGTAACGAGGCAGCAAAAAGGTGTCCAGAGAAGGCCAGGCAGTGGTAAAGCCAATAAGAAATGATGGGTAAACTTAGGCTTGAATTTGAGTGCCAGGACCACAAGGCATCTCCTGACAGCAGCGAAGAAACAAAGGAGACTTAAAAGATGCAGAAAAGTTAGGAAATACATAAGATCTCAGCAAAACCATTTTTGTGTATCCCGCATGAGAAGAACTTCACTGTAGGCCTAGATGTTGTTGTCAATAGGAGAAATGATAACTGCCTGGCTGGATCAACAGCTGAGGTCCAAGAGATGTTCAGGAAAAAATATCGAGCCCAAATTCTGGTACTAGGAGTCATTGCCACTGATGGAAAAAATATGCCAGGAAAATTCAGCTTTTTTGTAAGAACAATTTTGCCACTACCGTGTGCAGTGTGTAATTATAATAATGGTTGCCGAATAGAACGAAAACATTGTCTTTTATGTCTACTTTGGGTGTGCCAAGCTACCTGTTGTGAATTCTTACTGTTTTTTAGATATTTCAAATAAATCTTCATTAGTGCAAGTTTTGGGTCCCCACCCTGTAGTAAATTTGACCTACTTCGGATGTAACTTATCTTGCTTCCGGAAGTTTGAGGTATGGGAATTCAATTTGTGACCATTTCTGGCACCTGTATAGCAATCCTAATTAGTTAATCAGTTTGTACTTTTGGTTGTAAAATTGTAACATTCCAGGCCCTGTCCAAAAACCGTGTTGGACTTGGGTTTCAGTAAAGTTGGAACTGAATGCTCTGTTTGACTCCAGAATAGGAGCTCTAGCCCCATTAATGGTAAATATAGTTTTCTTTAGCTTTTTTGGGATCTACCTAAAAACAAAGTCAGCACAGATATGCTAAATTTGGATTGGGTTGACACAATATTTAATTCACTGATGCTAAATTCTACTTTTATATTTAGAAAGGTAGGCTCTATCCAAATATAGATAAAACTCCATTTTCAGCTACCACTTTGGGAATTCTAAGTTGCACAATACTACAGATTTGGTCATTTGGACCCATAAGTACAGAACAATTCATCAATATATCTCAATTAGGAGCAAAGGTAGACTTCACTTTTTGGCAATCATTTTCAATTACCTCATGGATGCCGTCTTGTATTGGATGGAAGTAAGAGGTAAAATAAAAATTGATATCTTGTTTCATTTCTAATTCCCACAAAATGCAAGTTGATGCCTCAAAAGTGCAGTTCTGTCTCATTAAGGAAATAGAAATTACTTTTTGGCACCCATAATTCAAATTTTTTTAAAACAATTTTGGATCAGGTAATGATTAAATGGTAATTTATATCAAAATTGAATTCTTAGAATCTAAAAATGCATCTTTGCACCAAAAACAATTCAGCTGTATCCCTACCAAGATTCAAGACTAATTTTTTTGAAGATTCAAGATTCAAGACTAAAGCAAAGGAAATTAGAATTTACATTTTGATGGCCATTTTGAATTCCAGCTTAGAAGGAATGCTTGGTCGGCTGAGATTAAAATAAAAAGTAGCATGCGATGCATGTGCCTTGTCCTCGGGCCTTAATTTGATCAATTTGTTCGCCTGGTAGGTGGCAGGAGGGTCTGGAGTTTGTTTATGTCCAACTCCTCCCTCTTCGGAGTCCAGGGAGAACCAAACTACTACTACCACTACCTACCATCCCACCATCCGGTTTTTGCAATACACTTAATGTGTTTTGGATGTCAAAGGCAACATGCAATCTGAGATGATTTTGGCCAATTACAATCTAATATTCAAGAGGAGGGACATGAAATTCCAGGTAGGGTATCATTATGACTAGTGTAACCGCTGGAAAGTAATACTTTGAGTTGTCATTTCGCCTGTGAAATGTTCTATGGACCATACAACTTTCATGCTTTAATTGTTTACACTTGACGAAGCTGCATCATGACAAAAGGCAAAAATAAGCGAAATATACCAGTGGTGGCCATTTTGAATTCCAGATTTGAACGTCAACTTGGATTAAATGAAATGAAAATGGATAATAATTCTCAGAGACTCCAAAAACCCATGTTTGGCCCAAACAGTGGTGATCAGTCCCTAAAAGGAGCGAAAATTGGTGAAATACACCTTTGATACACCTTTGGTGGCCATTTTGAATTGCAGCTTGGACACTGTCTTGGTAGGAAAATGTAAATGGACTATACTGGATATCATAATGGAATTCTCAGGCCCCCAAAACCCATGTTTGGGCCAAAACTGTGGTGAATAATCCCAATTAGGAGCTAAAATAGGTGAAATACACCTTTGGCGGCCATTTTGAATTGCAGCTTGGACACTGTGTTGTTAGGAAAATGTAAATGGACTATACTGGATATCATAATTGAATTCTAAGACCCCCGAAACCCATGTTTGGGCCAAAATAGTCGTGATCAATCCCAATTAGGAGCAAAAATAGGTGAAATACACCTTTGGCGGCCATTTTGAATTGCAGCTTGGACACCATCTTGGTAAGAAAATGTAAATGGACTATACTGGATATCATAATGGAATTCTTAGACCCCAAAAACCCATGTTTGGGCCTAAACAGTGGCGATCAATCCCATTTATGAGTGAAAAAAGGTAATATTTACCTTTCGGCAGCCATTTTGAATTCCATTTTTGATGCCAACTTGGATCGGCTGGATGTAAAATGAAAATTGACTTTCTCAGGTCCCTAAACACATCTTTGAAGCCAAAATAGTGCCGCTCTATCCCAATTTGGAGCAAAGTTGCATACAATTTACTTTTTGGCGGCCATTTTGAATTCCAGCTCAACTGCCATCTTGGATTGGGTTGAAGTGTCATAGAAAACGACATATTGCAATTCTCTCACCCAAAAAATGTGGTTTAAACCAAAAATTTTCATATCTGGCTTTTAAGTAGATGCTGTTGAACTTCGTAGTTTTTCTAATTTTAATGAAAAATTCGAAAATTAGCGCCACCTATTGCAACTTTACAACAAAATATCCCATGGAACGGACACCAATTTAGTAAAATTCAAGTGTTCTGCATTCCTATTTTTTTAAAATCAGGTTTCTAAAGGCGTCGCGCATTGAGAACAGCCCCCTTAAACATAGGGTGTTTTTCACAATTTTCAAAAATCCATCGAAGACAAATTTTTGGCAAGCTGCCAAAAACAGATGAATGATGTCAAAATTTATTTAAAGAATTTTTTGCATTTTTAAGGTTCCAAATGACAAACTTTTTGAACTTACATGACTATATTTGCAGTTTATCAGATTTAATGAGGCTTTAAAAACATGCAATTTCATGGGCGCTCGGAGTGGATTTTTAGTCAATTTTAAGTGAAAAACATCTTTTTTTCAAGATGCTGTGGCACGACCTTAAAAAATGAAATTTGGACTTTTGACCATCACTTGCATGTTTGAAGACCTGAACCTTGATGTGTGGAAAGTTTCAGCCAATTCCGAGTCGGTCATCAATCAGGCTCTGCATGATTTTCTCTGAGACAGCTCATTAATTGTAATTTGTTGGTTGATGCATAAATGTCTAATCAGTGATGCGCTTTACACAATACTAGTCAAGAGTCAATACATGATGTCAAAGATAACATGATCTGTATACGTGTAGACGAGAAGATTGGAAGAATCATTGATTGAAGGAGTCAGTTGTATAAGTCATTGATATAGGGCGAAGGAGGCAACACCGACGCTTGGTGCGTGGTGCAGAGGGTGTGACGTTGGCAGCGATTGGCTTGTCAAGTTCACATGAGATGTGTTTGTCAAGGGCAAACGAGGTGTCGACAGCGATGTGTTTCTCAGGGTCGAACGGGGTGTTCGACCTGGCAACGTGAAAGATGCCGGACGTCGTGGACCTAACGGACGAGCTGCGAGAGTTCAAGGTCCTATTACCATCCACCCAAAACGATGAGTGGGTTGTTACTGTTCTAACAGATACAGAACAACAATGTCATCCTGGATGAGTGGTCCTTCCACCATTCTCAGCTGTACCGAAGTGGCGAAGTGAATGGAAGCCATGAGAGACTACCATTACACGTCGGTCAATGTCATTTCGGAGGAATATTGTCTCTGTGAATGGAGCACAGGCGAGGTGCGAACCGGAGTGGTGGAAATAGCTTGATGTGGTGCCATAGGCACGACAACTTTAGCGGGGACAGGAAATGTTCTGAGCGAGTAACTGGTATTGTGGCGATTATGCTGAAGACTCGAGGGACTGATATAGCTGCAGTACTGCGAAGATTTGCCAGTCCGGCCTCGTTGCGTGACTAACCCAGGTTAGGGTCAGGCGGAGGAGGAGGTGGACTGATCTACACCTTGAACTGTTACTCACACTTTATGTTGGGGTCTGGCGAAGGAGGACGTGACTCGTTCGACACGACCTTCATGTTTTTATTCAGACAATCCCAATATCAGGTGGACCTTGATGGGTCATGGAGAAAAAGACGTCGTCATGAGTCTTTCGTGTATGCACTTTCTGAGATCACAATGTTTATTATGTGTTATGTGCGAGCACAACTTTGTGCGAGAACGCTGGGGAATGCGTGGTGAGGAGACTCTTCTGAACTAGACACAATCCATATTAGTGTCTGTCGACGGTAACTGATAGCAGGGGCAATCCGTGTTAGCCACCTGAATAAGGTAGTTACCGAGAGGAAAAGAGTGTCATTAAGAAGATGCAGGCCGGAAGGTAGTTGAGACAATCCATATTAGTCACCAACTAAAAATGAGGCCATGCTCTTCAAGCACGATTGTTCGTTGATGCTTGCTGTAGAAACAGAGGCAATCCAGATTAGCCGACTGTTAAGAAGCCAAGCAGGAGATGACATCACCATATCATCATACAATGTGAGCTCGGTTGTGAATGGTGACATGTGCGACGAAGACTGCACAATGCCAAGCCAGACACAAAAGTTCAAAGAAAGTTCTGCAGTAATGTAGCCCCATGTTGGAACCAGGTCAAGGCAACGATATGCTTGCCGTGGTTACGACGGAAATGGAGTGAAACGGAATGTTCACACTAGTGGTCGCCCCGAAATGGTGCCCTCTTCATATTGCCATGGGATGACGACAGGAATACGGCCGACTCGAAGTGGTCGCACTTGCTGTCGGAACGTGGTCCCATACGCAAGCATGGTGCCCAAGGAGGTGGTGCTCCAATCGACTGACTTCCGGATGTTGAATCGGACGTGTCTCTTGATAGGGTGCCCGTAACAGTAGAAGTCACAGTGGAAGCACAGGCTCTGTAACGACTGTCTCAGATCAAAGATTAGAGAACATATGCATCGAATGTGTCTCTGATCATAGGTGCCCACAGCAAGTCTTGCACTGATGTTTGACGACCAGCCCGACCAGCAACTCGTGATCAAAGAGACATTCCCGCAAATTATGTGACGACACAGCATTAAAATGGTATGCAATAGTCATACTGAAATTACTTTAAGAAACAGGCTAGGAGCTCAACCAATAAGGTTGCTGCAAACAACATGTAAGAAAAGGCACGTGATATATATATAAAATATAAATAACTAAAATAAGAGATAATAAAAGGAATATCATAATTGGTTTAGATAAATAATCTGAATCCCAGCAAGATGCTGGTCGTTAAGTGTGTATAATTAAAAGGTAAAAAGAGATGTTTAAATGTAGATAGAAAGGTAGCAAATCACGGCAAAATTTGATGCATCATCATGGTGATCAGCTCCCCAAGATCAAAATGAATCACATCAATAAAGGAAGAAGATCACCCTGCAACGTGAGTATAAGATTATGAAATTTTAGGATGAGAAAGTGTTGCGTAAGGCGTATGCACAGAATATATGCATACCTTCAAGCATATGTCAGTAAAATGTTACCCATACAATCGAACCAACAAGGTGTGATTCTTCACAGACTGACTAAAATATAAGGGCATGCAAGCGTGGGTATGAAAGGGTTAAAATGCAACAATACACATACAGATAGAAAAGGGAAAAAGAAATGCAGTTAGAATGCAGTTGTACAGGAAAAGTTATTGCACGAAAGTGCAGTGCAAAGGGAATTAATCATAAACATGCAGTAGGATCAATCAGACGCTGGTACTGGTATCAACGAAGAAATGAATTGAATTGAGCCTAAGAATGATTTAATCTGTTTCCTATTTTGAGGAATCTGCAAGTTCATAATAGCATCAATTCTAGACTGTCTGATACGCAAAGTAGGTCCATTAGGTCCCTGTAAATCAACATCAAAGCCAAGAAATTGAAAAGTAGAATTAGAGGCAAAAGAACACTTAGCCAAGTTAAGAACCAGGCCGTGTTTATGAAAAAGAGCAAGAACAGCATCAATGAGAGCGAGATGCTCCTCAGAAGATTCACTAAGAAGCAAATAATCATCATAGTAGTTGTAAACACATTCTGCATAAATTCGTGGCAATTCTTCAGTAATTAAAGTCATTATTTCAGCGAATAGCGCCCCCGAATTGATATATCCCATCGGTAATCTAGTATAGGTTATGGACTCTGCATTATAGAATGTAACGACGCCGAGGTACTGACGAGACTGAGGAGTTACCTGACATGCGAAAAATGCCTGTTTTAAGTCAATGGCCGTAGCGAAACGAAAAGGACGACTGCCCATTTGTTGCTTAAAGGAATCAATATTAGCACAAGGCCTCTGCAAAAGCTGAAAGGCTTTGTTGACAGAACGCATATCTCCGACCAGGCGGGGATTTTCGTCCGTGCGTGATTTGCGGACTAAGAATAGTGCACTGGTAGCTTGTGTGAGTTCCTTTTTGAAAATTCCCAGTTGCAAAAGCTTCTGTACTTGTTTACGTACGTAGGCGATATCAGCTTGGGAAGTGATATAAGGGCGAGCTTTAAAAGAACAATCAGTGATAAGCTGTTGGGTGATATCACAAACGTATCGGGTGATGGTTCCTATCTGACCATATAAACTAAAAGCTGGAGTGTGCGATAAAATTATCTCACGAAGTTTATCTACTTCGTTAAGCTGAAGTGCACACTTATCGAGCTTCAATTGCTGATTAACTATATCGAATTCAGTCATGCGTATAGTTGGATCGTCAGGTTGAAGCCATGGATAATTGCGTAGTCTAGTTTGAACACGAGTGTCAGGATCCATAGCATCATAATCTGGGTATGAAAGCTGTGAAATAGCATTAGGGCCATTATCGATGATGACGTAATTAGTGTTATCGAGTAAATTATCATCAACAGATTTGGTATCAGGCTGTTGGACCACAGAAGGTGCTGTTGTAAATGGGATATCCATAACTAGTGCTCCTAGAATTATATCAGCAGGCAAATGTATATCTTCAGAATCTACATTATTAATTCTGATTGAACCAAAGCCACTGCGCAAATCGACAAGTGCCTTGTAGTTCTTTTCAGAAATAATGCGAGATATGTTAACCTCAAATGGACCATTAAAGTATTGTGCCAAATGATTTACACGAACTGGCACATCGCAGGATGTATTAGGTGTTATAGTGGTCGACTTATGTACGACAAGTAAAATTTGGTCGACAGAAATATCCATGCGTGATTCTGCTGAGCGAAAAACACATTTGTATCTAATTTGAGCGTCCAAACCCATAACACAATCAATTGGTGAAGCCACATCTATAATAAAGGTCTTAATAGGAACTTTACACTCGCCAAACTGAATGACAAAATAGATAAATTGAGAAATGGAAATAGAAGAACCATTGCCGACCATAAGCTTGATTGGATCTGCATCAACACGAGGAAGGCCCTGCAAAAAGGGACTACGTTTGATAAGAGACGTGCTAACTAAATTGTGTGAGCTGCCAGTATCAAACAAGGTAAAGAATTTGGTGCCATCGGGCAAAAGTGATGGAATAAAGTTGCAATCATGAATTTTGATAGATAAAGGAGTAAGAGGAATAGGAGGCTGAAGTACTGCATATAAGATGTCAGGGAAGTCATCCCCAACAATAGTATCGGAATGAGAAAAATCATGAAAAGGAGAAGTCTGTACAGAAGTATTAAAAGTTTGGGAAGGAGCAGAGTTGGTAAGGTCATTAGATTCGATAGGAGACAAGTGGTGAGAATCTGAAGAAATGGCAGGTGTTGAGTTAGGACGAGACACGGCCGTGTCTGTGCACAGTCAGAATGATCCATTATGTCGTGGTTGCTGATGTGGTGGTCCCTGTGAACGATTCTGAGGTGGAGGTCGTTGATTACGAGGGAAAGGGCCAGCGCTCTGAGAGCGGTAAGCAGTTCTAATGCCATTAGGGTACTGAACACGTGAGTTATTAGGGGCATTACTGTTGTACTGCTGGTGCGCGGGATTTGCATTGTCATGCTGCCGATTATTGAAGTTTTGGTTATTCTGGGAGAATGGCCTATTGTTACCAGATCTGTTTGAATTAGCAAATCCATTAGCTGGAAGATTCCTGTTCGAGTTACCGAACCTATTAGGAAAGGGTCTGCTAGGTCGATTATATCGTTGATTGAAGGTATCATTTGTAGAATTGTCACGATTGTATGAACGTCCGGCAGGCTGGTAATCAGAAGATGTTGGTAGACTATATGGCTGATTGGGAATGAATCTACGACAATGAGTAGCTATATGACCTCGAAGTCCACAACGGAAGCAAGTAAGGCCAGAAAAAGAAGATTGACCATAAGGCATTTGCTGAGAGACATATTGGGGTTGAGTGTCATCCATGGGAACATCGCGAGGTGCAAGCATTTGAGGCAGTTGCTGCAGGGATTGATTCAAAGCGCCCATGGATTCCTGTAAAGTGAGCAAAGTTGACTGCGAATTACCTGTGTCGAATTTTGAACTAGGGATTTTAGTGACGTCAACGTGCTGGGCGATGACTTCGCGCTCCATAATGCTTTGGACTATTGGAATTAATTCATCAAGAGGTTTGTTATCATCAATTAACTGAAGAGAATGCTGCAAGGTCAAGGGTAAGCCCTTACGGAAGTATAAAGCCACAACCGATTCAGGTAGACCTAAACGTGACACCAATTCCTTAATCTCATCCAAGTATTTGCCAACGCTATCACCATAGGTGATACGTTTCTGAGACAAAGCATCGAGGATAGATGCTCGACTCCTAAGCAATGAAAATTTATCTAAGAACAACTTCTCAAGTTTAGCCAAAGTCATAGGCTTCAAAGCATTACACCAATTGCGAGCGTGTCCTTCAGTGAACAGCTGCAGGCGATGCAATATCTGCTGGTCATTTAGATTATGTAATTGGACATGATCCTTGAATTTGGTGATCCATGCCTGTGGTGTCAAACTATCAGATTCTCCATTAAATACTGGAGGTTTCATCTCTGAAAAATTAAGAGGCTTAGTTCTAGGCTGTGTTTCAGGCATTTGGGTATTAAATGATGCTGCAGAAAAAGAAGAAGGCAGGGAACCTGAACGAGACGTAGAAATTGGACCGTGAATAGATTGAGTAGCTCGGTAAGACGCATCTCTGGAATCCTGATAGGAAGGTGGGTAGGGCAGGGATGTGCGCAAGCCAGTAAGGTCTTGTGGCTGAGATCGAGCCTGGGAATTAAGATTATTAAAAGTAGGATCAAAGTTAGGGAGGTCTTGAAAAGTTTGATTGGTTGAAGCGGCTTGAGACTGGGTAACCTGTTGAGAAAAATGTGAAGGCTGATTAGCATGTTCGAATAATAATTGATCACCAGTGCGAGCTGCAGGTGTATGAGAAAAAGCGCCCGATGTAGCATTGTAATTAGAAGGAGTGGTCACACCCGGGTTGTGATTATTCGAAGCCATATTGGAGCCAGAGGGAGATTGAGCAGAGAGGCGATGCAAAAGTGTTTGATGGCTGGGATCAGTGTAACCTATAACTGGCTTACGACTAGAATGAGGAGTGTGAGAAGGGAACAGTACTTGAGTGGTTGTATTAGCTGTACGTGGTCTAGTGACAGTATTTACAGTATATGAGACTGTAGCAAACTGAACTGTATTCGTAAGAGAAGTCTGTGCAGAAGTAAAAGATGCGGGCTGGCTTCCCTGGGTAGATGTATGAGATGGGACGGGGGGTACAGAGAAAGCAGAGGGTCCTGGAGCAGGCCGGGTGGTGCTGGGCGACGTGCCAGTCCGCGGGGAAGGTTGTTGTGCGTGGCCCGGGGGAGACGATGGGGGGTGTTGTTGAGATGGAGGCTCCTGATAAGAGTGATTAAATTGAAAGTTATTAAGAGACTGGTCGAATTCCTGGTTTTGATAGGCGTTGTTGGAAACGTTATCAATCACAGAAGGGTCCTCGGGAGGAGGGACTTGATGCTGTTGGCGGAGACCTCCCAATGAAGGAATTTGGTCGTCGCTCAAATCTGATCCAGGTTCACGTGGAGGGGTCTGATGGCGGGGGGAAGATCGTGGACTGTCGTCTGGGGTGCGATGGTGATGATTATCAGAGCCGTGTAAAGAATGACTAGGAGAAACAGGAGGTAATTGGGGGTGTTCACTGCTGTTCACAGTAGACGTAACAGGAGGGGTTTGTGCAGCAGCACCAGGCTGTGAAACAGGCGTTTGTTGACCAGTATTATCAAATGATGATGCACCAGGTTGCTGAGAATCTAATTGATGTATAAGAGAGGCGTCAGACTGACCAGCCTGAGAAGCAGAATTATCCTCACCTGTTTCAGCGTTATTAGAATTTGCAGGAATGCCAGCAGTATTAGATGGATGTTCCTGACTTCCAGAATCAGAAAGAGCTGGAGATCTATTTCTACCAAAAGACTGTTTATCAGAGTTATCACTATCAAAAGTATGGCCAGCAGAAATATTTTTATCGGAATTATCAACCTTATCCCTAGCAATCTTTAAAGCAAGATGTGAATTGTCTTCGTCAGAATCAGAATCGTGTCGGCCAGGTGATTCCTCACGAGATTTTAAGCTATCATGAGAAGGTGTGGAAACACGGGACCCGTCAATAATATCCCCAACTTTTACATGTAAAGGAACAGTCAATGAAGAATTATCTGGTTGTTGGGCAATGTGTTGGCCCGAGGTATTAGGCTGTTCACTTGAAAGCGATGTGTCAGTGTAAACGTCAGTTACATCGAGGTGTCCCTTATCGCCCTGACTTGTACTAGCAGAGGATGAGTCAGTTTCTGACATCATGAGGGTAAGAGGGTAAAGCCATACATTGGTAGGTTTTCTCAAATACGTTTTATAACGAGCAAAGGAAGCCTCACGAAACAGAGCAAGTTCTGGTAAGGGAAGAGACAAATAACCTAGCTGATCTAGTATCGACTCATAGACATGCCATTGAGTGTTCTTATCATTAGCAGCCAACAATAACCATTTATTAAAGAGAATAGTAGGGGTGTGATGTTTGATATAACGAGAAGCACGAGCAGACAAATATCCCTCATCAACCGCTGTCTGAGCTTCCAAACGGAACTTAAGTAACCACTGCTGAAGTGTCAACTGTGTCAACGGGACAGACATTCAGAGCGAAAATAGATGTAAGAAGAGCAAGCGTGCCGTGCATACTAGCACTTACTAGAGCAAAAATATAACTAATTTGAGGGAGATTACGTATGAAAAGAGAGCCTAAAATCAAAATAAGGGTAAAGGCTACAAAATGTGCCACAGCGATTCCTTGCAATAAACGTGGATGTAACTCATAACACATATCAACCGACAACCCGAAGAATAAGGGAATGAAGACATAACTTGAAAACCATATATCAGTAATAATAAAATAAGTAATCACTTGTCTTGCTTACATATATATATAAAATGCAGGATTAACTGTAGCACGTCACCATAC
The DNA here is from genome assembly GCA_026936325.1 of Platynereis dumerilii. NCBI lineage: Eukaryota > Metazoa > Annelida > Polychaeta > Phyllodocida > Nereididae > Platynereis > Platynereis dumerilii. The sequence continues at coordinate 5,548,058 of JAPTHN010000029.1, forward strand.
ATGGAGAAAAATGTCGACCTGTCCCTTCAAGTCAATAAGAAACTAAAATAACTAACTTTGGCTAGCTAAAAGTAGAACAGTAGACCTGACACAACAAAATACAACACGATACACTATCAATGATCAATGCGCGCAACGGCAATAAATGAATGGAAACATGCATAAATGAAGAAGAGCATGCTGTTACTCAAGAAAACAATGATGGGATGACAATCAGTATGTGATAATCAAATTCTCCGGAGTGTTCGTTGGACGGGCAATAGCGAATTTGTAATTTTAAAAGTAATGAAATGTTACATATTTAAGTTGCAGAGTGAGGAAAAAGGAAGGCAGAATAGCGTGGCCATGAGACCAGGCTATTAGACCTTAAGTGCCGTGTATATAAAATCTAAATAGTATGCTATGTGTTTGGAAACAGACAGACATATTGGTAATGTAACCTTAAAATGCAAGAATTAAAGTATAAGAGGAGATGACAGATAGCCTAAGAAAACATGATAAATTAAGGAAATAAGAATCAAGTGCCTTTCCTATTAATGTTTGCAAAATGAGCTCCTACCGTATTGGAAGATGTGCTGTGTTGCCAGGAAGGCCTAATGATGCGAGAGATGCCCCAGAGACTTGAGTGCGCTGTCTGGTCCGGGTCTGGATGAGGTGTGTAGGTAAAGTTGTGAGAAGTGTGGAAGATGAGAGGCAGGCATATCGAAGCTGAACATGAGCTAATAGGTAACCAAATAAAGATATGGGCGAAGCCCCTGAGCTACCTGATAAGAAAATTGCGCCCCCTATACTAGTATGTGAATTAAGGTGGGATAACATGGCTCTGTAAAACTTCATGAATTTAATTTTAGGCTTTGGGCTCTGCATGTTTAGTAGAGCATATTAATCAATTTAATTAACGATATAGCAGAACAATAGCTAATTAGGAGACCAAAACAGCGACTAATGGCATGGCGTTGAACCAATGCTCTCTAGCCATAGCTGGCGAACCCGCTATGCATGATATGAAGTTGTGACATAATCGAATTTCCACATCAAGGAAGTGGACTTTCTTCATGCGAAGAAACCGTAGGCCCATAGCCCATAGCATTGCAAGGCTAGTGTTTCGGGAAGAAACGTCACTAAATGTGAATCTTACATCGTACGAACATGAAACATTGAGTTGCTATGTATGATCATTTACAGATATGAAGAATTATTCCTATGCTATTTCAGAGAGTTCTACTTCTACAGTTCGACGTGTGTTGTCGATGCCTACGTTACCATTGTTAAATCAATACATTTAATGGTATAAGAACTGAATATGTTTGCTATTCCTTAAATTTGAAAGACGTAGTAAATCAAGAGACAGTGTGACACAGCAGACAAGCGCCAAGAAGCCGCAGACCGGTATTCTCTCACCATGCCATCTTTTAGCTAATTCCCCCCCATGTAAGGCTAACGCACGTATCTTTGTCAGAGGTAGCTAATTGAGTAGATGGACTCATTGCCGGGGATCCTGCGGGAGACACCTTAGCACTTGCCACCACGAAACACCTACTCAAGAAATACCAGAGGCTCAACAGTTTAGATTCACGTATCCATTTAATACACAATTCATAGACAGTTACATTAAGAGTCATTCGAAGAACCGATGGTAACCAACTTATCAATACATTAAACAACGATCTTAACGAATTACATACATCATTAACTAATGCCATCTCAATCAACCATGACCTGAGGTTCCTTTAAGAGTAACCCTTGATCATACCTCTAACAACAATACCCTTACCTGACGAATCGTCACCCCGTCAGGGAGACAGGTAGCCCTCCTGCTGCCTCAGCGGGAAGCGGGCACTGTTCTGGCTGGGCAAACAAGCTTGCCCCCAGAGATTGCTACTAGGGTGTTCTGCGGCTGCGCAGAAACACCAGGGTAACTGTTGCCATGGAAACATGGGGTGAGTTCTACCCCGTTGCTATCATTGAATCTCATTACACAATAATATAATATATCACATTACTTCTATACAATAATAATATAAATGATATTACAGAATTAAGGTCTTGAGGTTCATGGCGATTTGAGGAAAGTTCCTATAAGAGGAAAGAATGAAGACACCTCTGAAGCTAAAAGCTCAGCGGTGACAGGTGAGCTGTAGGCCTGATGTTGAGCGTAGGCTGCGGGTTGGCGAATAGCGGACAAACAGAGAAGAGAGGTAGGAAGGCATGGCAGGATTAGTGAGACATTTGTAGATGGTGCACATTGCTTTAAATTCAATTCTTTTGTGCACAGGCAGCCAATGTAGTTCATAGAGCACAGGAGTGATATGTTCCATTCTTGGAATTCTTGCGATGATACGTGCGGCACAATTCTGGGCCACCTGCAGTCTGCGCAGGCCATGCTCAGAAATGCCTGCCAATACAGCATTGGCATAATCAAGTCTCGACACAACAAGTGCAATCACTGCCTTCTTACAGGTATCATCATCTAAATAGTGCCTGACTTGTCGGATTCCACGCATATGGAAATGTTAACATTCTTGCCCCAATTTTCTGTAAAAGCTACTGGGCACCTGCCACTACTTTCAGAGCCCTTCTTCACTGTATGTTACGTTACTGTCATAAAGTTTGTCCTCGAATCTTTAAACTAACACTTAGTGCCTTTATTGTGACATTTTGAAAGTATTTATTGCCCAGTTCTACACACACACTCCCCCAGTGTGGCTATGGCTGCATTAGCCTGGTCTCCTGGCCTGTATGCATTCACATAGCAGGGCACAGGACTATGGCTGCATCACAGTCATCATTGAGGGGGGGCACTCGCTTTCACTTCAGTGAGATTTGTTTTACAGCTTTTTGGGTTCCTATGACATAGTGGGGCTCTACTGGACTAATAAAATGAATTGAACTCACTTAATTCTGAAAAACGTGCAATTGTGTTGATTGGTATTGTTTCATATCACCCCAATGTTGTGAATTTACCAGTTTATGTTATTTTAATGCAAGTTGAATTCTATGTAGAATTGGCAGATCTAATCTGTAATTTCAAATATAAGTACAATGATTTTTTTTTACTTGATTTGTGCAGTTGGTCTATGTCAGTGCTTGCTTGTACTCAATTAATCTCAACAGGAAGTTTATTGAAAATGGTGCAATCATATTAAAAATCTAATGGACAATATTTCATGTGACATGTTATTTACTATTAGCTGACAATGATAAGAAAGCCCAAAGAAAAACATACCTTAATTCATGTTCACATATCAAGTATTCCCTTAGAAGTTAAAAAAGCAGGTCAGCATATACTCTATACTTCAAGAATGTCCATTTATCACATGGAACTATGTGTGAGAAACATAAAACACCTTGTAGCAGTCCTGTTTGATGTTAACTGTAAAAGTTAGCTGTTATCAACAACTTGTTTATACTAAATTTGTCCTAAAAGCATCCTAGTGCCAGCTAGATCCAGTGTTTACAAATTCGGTAGAAAGAATGCAGGAAGGAATGAAGAAAAGAAGGAATGAAGGAAGGAATGAACAAAGGAATGAACAAAGGAATGAACAAAAGCATGAAGGGAGGAATGTAGGGCATAATCACGAAATAAGCCCCACACCTCTGACGGAATGAGTGGCAGCCTATGCTTTTCAATGGTCTCGCTCATTCTGTTATCAGAGGGCGAGGGCTATTTTGTAATTATGCCGAATGTAGTGGGGGAAGGAAGGGAAGGCCTCGAGATAGATAGACAGATAGATAGACAGCTAAACACATAGATAGATAGATAGATAGATAGATAGATAGATAGATAGATAGATAGATAGTGCTTTCCTTTTTTTTTTAAGGAATAGCAGTGTTGCCAATAGTAAATAAGAGAGCAATAACAAGCTGGTAAATTACTCCTGGGCAGAAAGACAGGAGAGTAAAATCAAAGACTGGTGGATAGTTTGGGTCAGTGGGATGGCCAGGAAATGTGTATTTAGACAAGACAGCAGTGATACAGTGAGCCAAGATTTGACTGAAATATTACGCGGAGGGATATACACTAACTACAGATACATGTGTGATTCACCCTTAGGACTAAGTCCGGGCAGCGCAACACTCACCGGTTTCCGGTTATGACATTTCTAGTTAATGAAACAAATCCAGGATCATTTCCAATGTTTATCAAAGTATAGGTAATTTGGTTACTGACTCAAACAGAATACTTTATTATTAGAATACATTATATTGCTCACAAGTAATGTTAATGGATTTTCTGTGTGATACCACAGGACGAAGAATGAATCTATTATCTGTAAGAAAAAAGGCGGCAAAGGATTCTGAAGCCTTTGTCATCGAACATATTGAAGTAAGAAGTCAACACTTGAATCACAAACGACACCTGTCAGCCTAACAAGTATCGATCTCACCAGACTCTGCCATTTAACCAGTCTGAACTGCAGACAATAGGATCAAGGAAAAGAAAGGAAAACAATTTTATTTTTCAGTAGTAACTCGATCTACAGTAAAAATACTGGTGCATTGGTTCCTTCATTGTAAGAGTACCCTTTCTCAGGGTGTCTCTCAAGTCTCAATATTTGACACCTGAGGTGTCTCTCAGTTGTGTTGCATGTACCTGACACAGGAGGAAGAGGTCTTATAAAGCAGGTCATTCTTATAACAAATAGTCATATAGCACAGGGGCCTCTTTGCTTGCAGAAAAGAGAATCACTCAGTAGAGATGGCAGCACCATACTAATCATACTACTCATGGTTATGATTTGTATGCATCTAGTAATTGTGATTGGGGTGATGTACAGATCTTTGGTTGCAAAACATTTATTGAAATCACATAGTACTATAAATCTTTATGGATTGTTATGGATGAAGACTTAGTTTCCTTCAACATTAGTGATTGATAAAGTGATTCAGACACTTTTATTTGGGTGAACTAATGTGCCGATGGCATGCTGTTCACTAATTGTTTATACGGAAGTTATCCAGACTGGCAGCAATTTTCCTCCCCACCTGAACCTTTGGGAGCATAAACTCTTTAATTTGCTTTTTCCCCAACAATTTTTCGCACTTATCAAACAGGACGGAGATGTTGTAGAGATCATAAAAGCCATCTTCAGTAGCGGATCCAGACAGGTAGTGCAGGGGAGACTGGAGGGGAGGATTGGTTCAGTGGTAGACTGCTGGGCTACCATTCGCTGGGTCCACGGTTTAAATCTTGTCGGGTCCCCTGGGCCTATGCCGGACGGCTGTTTCAATCGTCCATCACCACATTTGCCCGAATTTCAAGATCTAAATTTAATATAACTTCAAATAAAATTGCCTGGAGATCATTCATTTTCAATCGTTTTCATTGAATCATCTACCTGAATTGTTTAGCATTTTTGCCCGAATCTTACTGTTTCCCGAACTTTCGTGGGGGGGGGGGGGTAACCGCCCCCTGCCCCCCCCTCCCATATGCCTCTGATGTCTACTTAGAGAAAGGACTCTATAAATCTATAATCTCCATGCGATAGTCATTATACAGTCATTCCAAAGAAGTGTCATAAGTCCGAACGCAGACATTATGAATCTGTAATGCCATGAAATGAAAACCACACAGCTCCAGGGTATCTTGGTAGAGCCCATTGAGTTGATATAAAGCCTACAAATGACTCATTTTCAGTGAATAGATTTGCTGAAGTTCATTATTGTCCTGCACCTGAAATGTTAGTGACTGCCACACAATTCCTGTCTGCCTCTTGTATTTTTCTCGAGCTTTTTCAATTTATTTTCTTTCATCTAAGCCCCCAGCAACATTGTAGAAGTCTGCAGAATGCAGTAATATAGACTTACAGTAATCCCAGTGGCGTCCCTATGGGGGGGTACGGGGCACGTACCCCCCCATATTGGACCTGTGCCCCACAGATGCACCCCCATATGAACTTTGCAACTCTCGCTAAAATATGCAGTTAGTATAGAGGGTGCCAAAAACTCCTTGCACATCTACTAGAAAGTAAATGCCTGAACATATTATGATACAAGTATCTCTTAAAGTGGCAAAGACGCGTTCCCCTTTATTTGTGGCATGAAGCGCAACCTCTTCCAGAAGTAATTTTGCCAAAAAATTATGACCACTTCATGGCGTGCCAATCCTAACCAATCTCATTCAAACTAATCATACAACCTCATCAATATTTTAATTTGCATTGAAAATATTTTGACAACAAACCATAACCAACAAAAAAATTAATAAACAAAGTAAATGGGCTTACTTTCACGGGTCAAACGTCATTAAACAGAATTGGCGCAGAGCAAATTATTCAACAAAGTGCAGGTGCACTTTGCTGAACATTATGTTTACTAATTAGTGTAGTGTGTCCAGAAAGGTCCTCCTCTTCTCTGTGGAACATTGACACTTGAAAATGCATGAGTCAGAAATTTTAGATATTTTAAAGTACATCATAGTCCGTAGTGATACCAGTGGAGCTCCATGCAGTTATTATTAAATTCAGATTTGGGAATGGCAGAGTTAAATTGATGAAAATAAAAAAATTTTCATAGCTGAGGCACAGCCGAACAAAACAGATACACGAAGTGTGAGGATTGTCTGTGGTAGTATACGAGAGGCTAGCAACAGGAACTACTCCAAAACGGTATATCCTAAGCTACACTTTCAGTCGACGAATGAGGAGTACTTACATTTGGCTGTTAGAGGTTATCAGTGACCTCACAACAGGCCCTATCCATAGCATTGAAATTAGCTGTTAACATGTCATTGAGTAACTTGTGACCTCATTGACACTTAGTTGGTCACTAGTTTTATAGCATTGCAAATATAGGTATGACTTCATAAATTCCTTTTGACTCATAAGAATAACATGGCATGGATGGGCTCTGACCTCACAAGGAACATTTCAGTCGAAATCTGCAAGCACTTGATGTTCGTCTACTGCATACATCTTACACTCTACATCTATTTAATCTTTATCAATCTTCCAGGACTTTTATAGAGTTTCCATTAAATGAAAGGGGATACTTTTGAATTAATATACCAATTGCATGCTATTTGTTAATTCTTTGTACAGGTGTCTATCCTTACCCGCATTAATTTTCCGCCCCTTTATATCGATCTAACAATAGCAAGTTTGGTTTAGTTAAAAAAAGCCCATATCCGCGCTCTCTTGTGGTTTTGCTTTCTAAATTGAAGTCAGGAATGTTTTTTCTTCTTGTAAAATTAATAGACAAATGGAATGAATAGTTAACTAGGAAACAGACATGTCATTAGTACAAATAGACAATCATTTTTGTGTGATCAATTCCGACATTTTCAATTTTTTAGGGCAATTTTTAGCAAAAAATGTCAAATTCTGATTCCCAATATTTATCCAGAAATGGCTATAATTTCAATATAAGCGACTTGTTTGTGGTGTTTGATCTCCAAATTGGCCTTTAAAGAAGATTCAAGTATGTCATTGAGCCATCTGAAACCAAAGATCCTGACTCAGGCCAAAAAAAATGGTCTAAAAAGCACGCAAAATATGCGTTTCATAAAAGCAGGAGTGGCCCGGCACAAATTGCATGCCACAAATTTTTTTTGCACCGATTTTCATTTTTTGACCATAACCAACTTTCTATATCACAGGCACATGGAAATTCCAAAAAAAATGTTTTTTTCAGCCCACCCTACCAAACCATTTCCCGCCACCTTACTCATTTTCAACGAATTATTTTATTGTAATGTCTATTGTTCCATGTGGCTGCTGAGAACTGCACAATCCTGTCCAAAGGTCTGCCTTGTATTTTTCATCTGGACGCTTTCTAAGTGTGTCAGCTTTGCCTGAAGTCTCAAGATCACTGTGATAAGGGACCTCTTCAGGGAAGTAGCAAAAGAAACCAGGTGCATACCACTAAAGGATTACCAGCTTAACAACGTACCACAGCATAATTGAAGAACTGTTGCAGAGAGTGTCTATCCTGGAGCTTGTTTGTTGACAGACTACCCCGTACAATGTATTTCAAAATGAGAAGATAATCTTATAAAAAAAGACATAAGTGATTGATATAATGATTCATATCTTGCAAGTATTTCAATTTACTATCCAATAATTTCAAAAATTGCTAACACAATCAATAGCAGCTTGTTTATTTTTATGCTGATAAAATTTTCCCAACCGAGAAACTGATGGAGAATCAAGTCGAGAAAAATAACAGCAATTAAAAATATGGAGTCAAGATAGCTTAAGGTTCTTGTCATCCACAACAATTACTATAGCATGTCCTTCAGGCCCAAATCTTCCTTTGAATGATCTTGCAGATATAATTAAAAACATTTTTTTCCATTCAGAATACGGATGTCCACAAAGCAACTTTTCAAAGAGCCTCTGGTCACCAGTTATGGGTTATAAATGAAACAGTCATGAAGCTCAAATACTCCAATGTCTCTGATTTCATCAAGCAATATATTTTTTAATATACATGTACATGTCCGGTCAAGTCAAGCATTGCTCAATCTGGCAGAGAACACTTTTGCAGGCTTTTTGGGGAGCTAGATATATACAGCCCGAACTGCCTGGCACTTTAGCTGCATAACAATGCCCCCTGAGTAACTCATTATGTCTCATTCAGGAAATACCCTCAGCCTATAATCATCATGCTTCTCGGAAGTTGAAGTAAGAACAAGCTTTATATTAACCGGGACTCGTGCCTATTCACACATGCTACCAGATCGTTTGACCTACTTCTGAGTGGTGTAAGCCACGAAAGACTCTGCCAGAATTCAGATGAACCAGCAAATGGAAGCTATTGAAGTTTTTCAGGATAAGGGAACTAAGGTGGTTACTAAGACATGAAACACCCACAAGCTACTTAGGTACTAACACTAGTAGCCATGGCCCCTTAAATGGGTCCTTACAGCACATTTGGCTACTTATGACAACTGTAAGGCACCTGAGAATCCACTAACAGCCAGACATAAGTACTTATGGGTACTTATTTTAGTTCCATCCACTTGCAGAGCATGAAATCTACTAAGAATGTCCCCTTAGAAGGATTACAGAAGTGAGAATGCCTAAGGTGAAAATCCTTCGTTTGACAAACTTTTCAGATTTCATTTCGCATTGGTTCATCAAGCCCATACTGAGGAAAACACACAAGTTAACTGACTTATATTGTTTTAACAACACATACATAATCTTGATAAAACTGACAAATCAAGAAGCGCAGCAGCAAACCCACGACTGCACAGTTCTGTTGCTGGAACAATTTGATGGAGCATGTGCCATCAATTTTTCTGTAAAAAAATACAGGTCTTGATATACATGCCAAAGTTTCAGATATGTACAATCAAACTGTTTATTGGAAGGATGTTGGATGAGGGCGTGGGGTCTATACCAAAACATAATTACTTGATTTTCAGTGCCTCTAAATCAATAATTTTGATTTGAATTAAAATTATCAATGAGATAGATAATCTTCCAAAACCATCGTTAATTTGAAACTAAATCAGGCAGATGATTCCCTATTTTGATGCATGAAGCTAGTGTTGGAGGCTCGAGACCTGCCTCCATTGATGGTCATATTCTGATGGTGTGGGTCTTGGCTCAGTCTCAGCTGCACCAGACAAAAATGTCATTTTTGATTGTGAAAATTCTGTACTCAAAATTTATAGATAAAACTTACAATTGGCCAGTGCTGAATTAGCAACATGAGTGTCTCCTGCCCCATGTAACTTATAATTTAACATGTTTAACTGATATGTTGTCAGAATTGTGAGTAACATTTAAGCTGTAATTTGAGTGACATAGTCCCCAAACCAATTTTTGAGTGACTGGCGGCATGATATGATACATTTAGACAACCAATAAATTTTGTCAATATAAGATACTATAACAAACCAGTTATATGCTGCAAATATTTTAGGGTTGCTTATATGACTAAAATTTTACTGGCATCCTCCTCAAAAGTTGTGTATGGTAGTTAGAAACACTTCTGTACCATTTTTTTGTGGATCAGATTTTTCTTTCCGGAGCCTACCCTCACATTTATATGATGACGTTTTTTAGGCGTTTTTGCTGTATTTCGGCCTGTGAAATATACATATTTTCTTGTATATTTCAATTTTCATCAATGTTTTCATCAATGTTTAACATAGAGCACCACCTGGGAGGTACTGACTACCATCTTCTTGTTTTAGATGCACTTCCTGAGGTGGTTGCAACTTTTGCTGTAGTGTTACTCTTGTGTTAAATCAAAATATTCAATATTTTGACCCTTTTGAAGGCTTAATACCAAATATTGTGTAATCATAATTATGCATCATAGCAGAATTTCATTAGGTTAACTAAAGTGATTCCAGCTGGAGATTTGACACATTATATACATGTAGTTGTTGATAACTGGATTCTAGCAGCTGCGTCTCGGTACTTCTCCGAAATGAAGCATGCTTGAAGCAGGATTATATCCACTCAATCTCTGTGATAACCAAACAATACGACAGCATTTATTTATTTTTCATGCAATCTCTAGTTTTTGCAAGTTGGTTTTAGCAAAAGTGGTAGCCTGCCTATTTGAATGACTGTTAGATATATATATACATGATGTGCTATGCAGGATGCTGGCCAGCTAGACCTCTTTGAGTGTTCTGGCTTGGTAGATAATTCATGCCTTTGAGTAGCTTATAGTATGATTTGTATGATATATAATTTTAATAGTTGTACCAAATAAATAAATAATAAGTTGTGGTCTGATGAGTTTTGAACCTCCAGAAATGAAACTCTAGCTGATATATCAAAGGCTGATTAAATTTAAAATCACTTACTCTCAGACTCAGACAATATAATACAAATGCAGTTCTGAATCTGGCCATACACGATGATGCAGAATTGATGTTTTAACATAGGTCTATGTGTTAAAAAACAACAGTTTAAATTCCAATTCATTAGTGAGGACCACAGAATATTTTCAGATGTGTACACTGTACAGTCATTGCATCGGGGATTAAATTGGATTGAGATGATAGGCTACACATTGTTCAAAAGGTACAATAATTCTCGATTTGCCATAGACACTTCAAAACAATATATAGCCCTCATTACACACTGTAAGACTTTTTTTTTTCTCAATTGTTTCACATAGTCTATGCTAATTTGTTCCTGGCAGATGAGAGATATCCCATCAGTTGGTATTTTCAAAGTGAAACTATAAATGAACAGTTTGAACACTGCCATTCACATGAAACTCCATATTCCATCGTTGAAAATTGCTAAGCTGCAAGTTAACATGTAGGGGAGACCGGGGCTGGTTGTCACAGGGGCAGGTTGTCACAGTGTGTAAAACTTAGACATGCTACTATTTCTATATAAAGCATGCAAAGGGGAGTGACTTAAACCTATCTGGTGAATATATACCTATATCAATCGAAATCTTGATGTGATATTGGACATTTTTTAAAATTCAGAATTCGGGGCAGGTTGTCACACTTTCGGGCAGGTTGTCACACTCTCGGGGCAGGTTGTCACACTTTTGGTTATGAGCTCGAATGCAGGAAGTGGAACTCTGTAGGGCAAATCTTGACCAAGAAAAGTTATTTTGGACATATGAGGAATCCTTTACTTGCCAAGTGAAGACCTTAACAAACATGCTACTGTGTACAAGAGTGCTGCAAATGAAGGCTTACCAATCAGTAGGAAAGCATTCTGATACGGAGTAGGATTTTTACGATTTTTTTGGAAAATTTTACATATAAATTTGAGATCGATTTATTTAAACACAATGCAATATCTGCATACATCTTCAGTCATCAATAGCATGTAGAAAGCACAAATTTATATTTGTGTTAGTTTTTTTGGTTTTAAAGCCTGGTCCTAATAGGTAACAACCAGCTCCAAAAAGTGTGACAACCTGGCCCGCCTTTTGTGACAACCTGCCCCGACTGATGAAAATTCCAAAAACGGGTGACCAAGGCCGTTGTTATCAAAATTTTCACTATTTGTTCTAATGATGATTTAAAGAAATGTTTATATGGTAATTGTATTAACTGTATCTTTTTCAACAACTATTTGATAAAGACTAGCATTGCATGCAAGTTAATGGTAAAAAATTACTTTTTGTGACAGGAAATTTTTAACAGTCCTTGTGCCTACCAGACTCCCTTCCAGGGGTCAAGATTTTTCAAAAAGACTCCAGTGGGTTATAAAAGCAAAAAACAATGATTGGTTGAGCTGTGTGACTCCATAGTTTAGTGCAATAAAAAGTGTGACAACCTGCCCCTGTGACAACCAGCCCCGGTCTCCCCTATATTTGTCAAAGAAATACATTGAACTTCCACTGACACTTATGAAAATGCTGGATCAAATGTGCTTTTAAAAGACTGCAAAAACTGTTTTAGCATTATACAGTGGAACTATTGTTTGTTACCTACCATAAAAGTAAACAAATATTTTTTTAAAAGTTTAATTTCTCACCTTTTTATAAATCCAATTCAGTATCCATGGGTACTATTCTCTTCAATTTATAGTACAAGGCTACTACAAGCTATCTTGACAATATAGATCTATGCTTTTAGGGGTGCAGCCACAGCAATAATTTCTTTGCCTATTTGGTTCCCAGATTATATGCTGGAATATGTATTATCCATCTAGCCATGTTGAACATTCCAATAATTTCACTGTTTCAACCCAACCTCTTCTAACACTAAGTAACAGGTAGTGTATTTAGTACCTTGAACTTAGCAATGGGGGTATAGCCAATGAAATTATAACTTGACAAAGTAAGTTAATCTCCAAGATATGGCATCAAACATGTTTTTATTAGTTTTAATCTTATAACCAACATGGCTGCCAACTGAACACTTCCAAAGTGTTATATAAGCATCAGGGTTGGGCACGAGTACATGCAAATGTACTCGAGTACGAGTACGAGTACTTGCCTCTTCTACGAGTACGAGTACGAGTACGAGTACAGCTTTTTCTGAATGTACTCGAGTACGAGTACGAGTACATTCAAATGTACTCGAGTACGAGTACGAGTACATTTATGCAATTACGAACCTAATTTGTGCAATATTAAAAGAAATAAAAGCATTATTAAGACAGAATAATTGATCAATAATAAAGAACATTAGTGAAGGCTACTCCTCATGCTCCTTTGTTAATCAAAGGTGAACTGTGTTAATTTAAAATGGCATTTGCAGCTACTTGCTGGGCTGCTAATCGCTGGGTCGAGGGTTAGAATCCACTTCAGCCGGGTCACATGGACCAAAGTTTGACGGCAGTTTCAATCATCCTCTGCTCATTACCATGTCCTCCTCATGTCCTAATTAACCCAACAAGTGAATAAATATAGGAGATAAAGTCCAATAATCCATTAATCCATCTTTTGAAGCTATTTGGATTGAGATATATTATAATCTATAAGAATTCAATTGGCGTTCAAATGAAAATAAAAATGTGATGTCAGAAGTGAATCTGCCCTCTGATTGGTCGAGATGGTTGAATTTTTTTGCTGATTGTGTTAATTTGGTAATAACCATTTTAGGCTCAGCGAACAGCACTTTTCCATGCAATCTGTCACTTTTAATTTCATTTCAATATCTTTTCTTAGTGCTAGGAATTCGTTAAAAACGCATATAAACGCTTAGCAAGGCAGGTTTAATAAAAAAGAATAAATACAATATTTAATTTATTGCAAATGTAGCAATGGTTATTTCGTTCAGCTGAGAACATATTTCGTTAGAGAAAATCATAATATAGTATTTGAATGTTTGAAGAGACTTATGGCCTGGCAGCATTCATAAGAAATACTGATTTAAAGATTACAATGATATTTTTGATTAGGGCCTAGTAGGTCAACACAATGTTTGCACTTAACAAATAAATACATAAACAAGAATAAACAAATGTCATGTATAATTTAAACAAATGGAAATTACAAATATTACAAATATGATCAATTTAAATTAAGTGACTCCTTAAAACCATACTTCTTACAATTAAGATGATTCAGGTGAGCCTGTAGACTAAATATTGGGTTCCGATGTATCTTTAATAATAAGGCCACCATTAGCGTCTAAGTTACGATATTTTGATTTGCGCTAAAAGGTGTGAACAAATTTACAAGTGTTATTTTTTAGAATATTTATTTTACATAAGAGAAATATAGAGTGGTTAAAAATCAGAAAATATACTTTTATATGAGAACAGAATAACATTGTGTTATTTTAAGTGTCTGGTTGGAAAATATCAATTGGGAGAATATAGGGTCATTAAGTTATTAGGTTCAAACCAATAGAAATCAGAAAGCATTGTTTTGATCCATTCGGATCAATCAATCAAACAATCAATTAATCTATGTGTCAACCAAACAGACAAAAGCATACTTCTTTTAAGCTATATATAATTCAATAGAAGAAGATTGATATTTCCTGAAAAGATATAATTGAAGGTATTTATATCCACAGATGTAAAGGATTGTCTTTTGAGTGATTCCAGTCATGTTCACATATCTATCCATCTATCTATCCATCTATCTATCCATCTATCTATCCATCTATCTATCCATCTATCTATCCATCTATCCATCTATCTATCTATTTATCTGTCTTTAGAAATGTAGGGTTCTCCCTGATTCACTTCAGTGTTCAATAACCACTCATTCATGACATTGCATTCACAGCTTCATGGCTGAATGGTCAGGAAAACCCCTAAAATTAATAATAGAAATGCAATTGCCAGTGAGAAATTTTACACAGTAATTATATTTTTGGACAATTGAATATTGACAAACAAAGAGATGAAATGGTTACTTTAAAAGATATGTATTAAAAGAGATGCAGTATTTTCTCTAATTTGCTTCAGTGTTCAATAACCACTCACCCATAACATTGCATTCACAGCTTCATGGCTCAGTGATTTGGAAAACCCCTAAATAATAGTCATGCAATTGGCAATGAATATTTACAGAAACTGCATAATCACACTAAATATTGTTTATTGATATTAAAAAAAGTCAGTTACTAAGTCAGTGACTAACTTACTAAGTCAAAAGATGAACTAAATTAGTAAAAATGACTAACTTTCTTGGTCAACTAAAGTATGATAATGACTAACTAAATTAGTTAAAGGTCTAACTACATCTGCAACTTGACTAAGTCAGACATTTGACTAATTTTTAGTGTTTAAATAACTTAATTTGTCAAGAAGATTGTCAGTGTAACACATCATATGTAACTTAAAGCTATAATTCAAAAGACATCTTTGAAGGTTTTATAGAAAACTGACCTTTATATATTCATTTTGTGATGCTAAACACTTAATTTTGAGTTCAATTTCACTCTATTGAAGTCTCAATTGTACTCGTGATGTACTCACTACGAGTACGAGTACATTTGCAATGTACTCAAGTACGAGTACGAGTACTGTACTCATGATTTGGCACGAGTACTGAGTACATGCGAGTACTTGGAAAAATGTACTCGAGTACACGAGTACACGAGTACATGTGTACTCGTGCCCAACCCTGATAAGCATATGTTCATAAATTCTATATCTTACGTAATGAATTATGGATGAATTCAATACAGTGAACAGGCAAATGTATCAAAATAACTGATAGTCAAAAATAAGCATAGCACAAGTAAGATATTACTTCCGAGCTTAAATGGAGCAGATTTTGACCTGTTATTACTCAGTATTGGTGACTAGAATAGGCCCTGTTGACTTTCATTTCTAGTAATTACTTATGTATGACTTCATTATTGATTAGAACAATCACCATGAACTAAATTTTGGTGTATATTCATCAGCAAGAATGAATATGAAAAAACGTCAAAAAGCGCGAAATAGCGAAAATTAGGGAAAAACATGTCCCCATAAATGTGAGGGTAGGCTCCGGATTTAAACATATTTTCAAAATTTTTTTTTTCTGGGCTCAATATTTATTATATTCCGCAACTTTTGGGGAGGATGCCAGACTTCCAACGATAAAATAGTTTTTATATAACCAACCCTAATTATATGAATGATTAAAATATGTGAAAAAAAGGTAAAATACAATGTAAGTTTAAAAAAGAAAGGGATCAACCAACCTGACTAATTCAGTGATAAACCTTACAGTAACACAGGGTTCAGATGTGCAACCTAGAACTCTTTGTGAAGGTCCAACATAATCTCCCTAATTGTTGTGTCCCATTGTTTTAATTGCTTCACAAAGTAAGTTTTTTTAAATAGAAAATCACCCCAAGGCAAAAACGACACAACTTACCTATGACTCCCCTACTTTTTTTTTTTTTAGCAAAAATTTGAATAATACACAACTGCACATGTACCAGGCCCCACTGACAAATGTTAGAAATATCCATTCCGCAATATTAATGTTAACCCTTTCCAGACTGTGCCCAGGATCGTGGCCCAAATTTGGGCCATGATCTCTAGCCCCCTGTACAGTACCTTAGAATGGAAATATTAACATGAAATTCACACAGAATGTGCACCAAGGAATAAGCTTTTCATTCAGCTCATCGCCATTTTTGTTTCTCAAAAATTCATCCCGTGAGAACGGGAAATCCAAGTGGGATCTGAAAAGGGGCAACCTTAGGCTTTGTTTTTGAGCATTTAAGGCACAAAATCAAACACTCCCTGCCATAACTTACACTAGGGGAGTATTAATATCGCATATAGGTATGGTTACTGCATCTATACATCCTACCTGAACCCTGATTACCCATTTACCTGGCTCCATTACAGGTGTGTTAATTGGCAATATTAAGCAAAATTTGCAAATCTACCATTTCAGGTAATACACCTCAATGGGAGAGTATAAATATCAGTTTATGACACTAAAACTTTGTTTTTAACATGTCAAAAAAGTTTAGAATAACTTAGAAATGGTTTCCCTTAGTTACGAAACTCAGGTATGTACAGGTAAATCATTTATAATTACCTCAGAACCAGTTGACTAGCGGCCGAAAATCGGACTAATTTCTCAGGCAGACAGTAATTCATTGCATGGACCTTTATTTCACCAGTAGTTGCCAGATTTTGATCATTCTTAGTGATCTTATACAGGTGGGGAAACAGCATTTGCACATCTGACCTGAACCCAATAACCTCTTTATCTGACCTAATTACAGGTATATTGTTTAGTGATAATTGACAATATATACGCAAAATCGAACATTTCCTGCAGTACCTGCCTCCGGGGGTCCAACAGAAGAGTATGAATATAAGGTTATGAACTAAAATCTTCTTAAAACATTGCAAAGAAGTAAAGAATAAATAAAACAACCAAGTATAGACAAAATCTGGCAGCTACTAGTGAAATAATGGTCTATGTAATGAATTGCTGTCAGCCTGAGAAATTAGTCCGATTTTCGGGCCGCTAGCCAAATGGACCACAGGTAATCATAATTGACTCACCTGTACATACCTGAGCTTTATAACCAAATGGAATTATATCTTATTTGTTGCAAACATATTTAGTGATATTTTGGTGCTGGAGTGCATCAAAAGTCTTGCTTATTTTTCATGTTATAGGCCTCATTGTAAGAAACATGCTTAACTGCCTTTGATCTTTTTTAATCATCTCACCTGTAATTAAGGCAGGTGTGCTTTACATATGTGCTCAGGTGTCTTCTCTATCATGTCATTGTAAAGCTCACCATCCCAGCTTTATATTGATATATGGTTATCCATGTGAATTCAGAAGTCTTCATTGAGAAAATTTAGGTTTTTTTTTGGTTTTTTTCAAAAATATTTTACAAGGGTGATTTGTTCAGTTAAAAACTGTTTTTCAACAATGCCCTTATTAAATAGGTATATTAATAACAATGATAAAATCAGTAAATCATAGTTTTACAACCACTTATAAACAACAAACAGTTCACTATGATGTTGCACAAATAATGACAATAAAACGTAAAAACCATTAACAATAAAGCAGCTAAAACAATCATAAACTAACTCTTTTATCTTTTACATGTTTCTTTAACAGTTTTTTAAATGTATCAATGCTATAACAATCCTTTAAATAATCAGGTAACTTATCCCAATCTGATGCTCCTCTATAAAATAACATACTCTTGTGAAATTCATTATTTGGTAAGGGTAAATATAAATTCATTGGATGCTTTCTCGTTTCAACATTATTAATATCTATATCCATAATTAGGTTATTCATTAAATAATCAGGTGCAAGTCCATGTATGCACTTAAAAATAAGGAGGGTTTGGAAATAAAAGAATCATTCTCTGACATCCATCCATCCTAATTTATGAACAAGATGTAAGCCTCGAAAGTTAATATAATCAAAATTTCTTTCAATGATTCTTGCAGCATAATTTTGCAATCTCTGTATTTGGTCTAAATTAGCTTGACTAGTGCATCCCCAAACTGAAATAGCATAGTCAATACTAGGCTGAATCATGGAATTATAGATCTTTAGCAATAAAACTTTTGGCAGCGAGTTACTTAATCGACATAACTTAGAAATCTTAAAAGCAAGTTTCTTACACAATTTACGTACATAGATGTTCCAACTGAGAGTTTCTTCTAGTTCCAAACCCAAATAGTTCATAGATTCAACACAAGCAATTTCGCAATTTTCCACAAAAATGTTAAACCCATCATTCACTGGTTTCTTTTTAGAACGTACAACCATGCAACATGACTTGTCAGCATTTATTACAATATTATTTCTCTTATACCAATCAACAACATCATTAATGCAATTCTGCAAGTTTTCATTGAGTTCTAATACATTAGAAGCATCACAATTAGGGTGGAGTGAAAATTGAAATTTAAAAAACAGCAGGTCTAGATACTTGTCAATTTGCATGAAACTGGCCATTCCATTTTCATTTTTGAGCTGCAGTGAAAATTGGCGGTGCACTTCAGGATCAAAGATATGCCTTTAAAGTTAGTTTCGGTAGATTCGCGGTTAGCGTTATTTTTGTCCAGGTTAAAGATACAGACATGAGAGTTATATATTTGAATTCAGAATAAAATTTCCTTCAAAATGAGTACCAACATGCCATATCTATGTATATTATCAGTGCTCAGTAAGTACTGTGAGAACTGTGTAAAAATGTTCCGGTGGACAACCAACCAAAAGGATTGTTCATTTAAGGAAAAAAGCTTGAAACTCTCAAGATAACTTCTACAGACTCTGGACTTCACTTTAAATGTTCAAACACTTTAAATTTGACCTCTTATTGTCCTTGGGGGTAAGTGATCTCTGAGACTAAAATTACACATATTTAACTGTTTTCGCGTGCTTGCAACATTGACTAACATCCCTAAAGTTTCTATAAACATTTAATTTGCTTGGCTAACTTACTACAAGAGTTCCAATAAGTATTTTGGTAAGTCACATTGACACCTTGGTGACCTTGGATGACCTAAAAGTTGTTTATCTTGTAAGTACCAAGCAGGACAGTAAGATTTATTTTTCTTTCTTGTTACCATTACTACTTTCAGTTGATTATAGTTATGTGAATCATATTTCATGTTTAATTAATGATAATGATAATGTTTATTTGTTTATAGTGCATTACATCAAAATAGCGACCTCAATGCACTGTACAATAATACAAAAATTCATACAATATTTTAAATTAAGTAAAATTGTAATTAAAAACCAAAATATAATAAGAAATCAGATAAAAACTCTATTAAAACAAATTAAAAGTAGTAAGATCTAAATAAGTGTGTCTTTAACCTAGCTTTGAAATTTGACTCCAATACCATACCATAATACAATCACCCATTGTCAGAAACTCCCTTTTTGTTGTTCTCACTAGTATAAATAATAAACAAAAATATGTATCTTACAAGCAAGAATGACAGGACTTCATGTCTGTACCATGATTTATTTCCATGCCCACTTGTTCTTGAAATATTACTTATAATGTAACCGCACAGTGTAGTTAAACTTGAAACTCATTCTGGTTAGTTTGTATGATGACAGGGGCGCTATAGTTAATTTTGTTATTTTGCTATTGTGTATCTTACCTATATGATTATGTGCTTTTAGAAAATAGATCCAATAAAGCTAATACTACACAGTATACTATACCAAGGTAATAAATGAATTTACAGATCATGTAAGTTTTAGTATTCGGCTGACATCCTTACGTTATACAGATTTCACCAAAAAATTGGTTTAGAACAGGTAGTTTTAAATGTTCACTGCAGTGGGTATTCAACCAAAAATATAAAAATTAAAATATAATCTCTTTTGCACTCTTGAGGATTATATACACAAACTTTGCTCGAGTGAATCTGACCATTCCAATGATTCCATGTTTATTGCTGGATTAGGACAGTACCCTTGCATGTGTGCCTCTGGGGATATCTCTGACTTCATCAAAGCTTTACTGATTTATCAATTTATTGAATGGTTACTATTCGAAATATTTTTTGAAACAAGTAAGCAATGTCATGACAACAATATCTTTAATGGGACAGATCACTTCATTTGTACTTTACAATGCTATCTCTCACTTGGTAGCCTATCTTTTAATACTCCCCAAAACTATCTACACTTTGATATTTTACTCATTAAATGTGGAGCCATTTCATGAATGATAAAAATTTATGACGATTTTATGTAAATTTGAGTGGATTGATCCGGCCTGAAACAGAAGATAAGTATAACATGTTGGTATTCATTTTGTGGGGAATTTTTCACTGATTCCAAATATGCCACCTATTTTGTTGTATGTTTAATATCCACGAAAATATGTGTAACCTCGAGTTTGACAAAAAGAATGTTTTCTTTAATCCTGAAGTGCACTGTCAATTCTCACTGCAGCTTCCAAAAATCACTGAAAACGTGAGTTTTGGACAAATTGACAAGCATCTGGACCTGCTGTTTTTTGAATTTTTGACATTTTTCATTTTTCACTCCACCCTAATCACAATAGATTAACGTATCATCTGCAAACAGATTTGCTGTACCGATACCGACATTCTGACTTATATCATTAATAAAAATTATAAATAAAAGCGGTCCTAGAGTGGACCCCTGGAGAACACCTACTGGGGTATATCTTTTATCTGATAGCTTGTTATTACATTTGACAATTTGGCTTCGACTTGATAAATAGGACTTAAACCACTCCAATTCACTTTTTCTAATTCCATAATGATACGTTTTTTTTAATAACAATTTATGATCTATTGCGTCAAAGCATTTTTTAGTATCGAAAGAGCAAATTCCAGTGTAAGTATTATTACAAAACATTATCTGTCCAATCATCTATGACTCTGTGTAAAGCTGTTTGCGTGTTATGATTTCTGAGATACGCAGACTGGTCTAGACTAATCAGATTGTTTTCATGAAAATATGCCAAAAGCTGACAATGAATAACCATTTCAAATATTTTAGCAATATGGGCTATGACAGATATTGGCCTATAGTTGCTCTTGTCCTCCTTCTCCTTCTTTGAAAACAGGGGTGACTCTTGCCATCTTCCAATCACTAACTACAACAGAAGTCATCAGCGAAGCATTGAAAAATTTACATAATACCGGAGCGATAATTTCAGAACTGAGTCTAAGAAGTTTACAATCAAAACCTAAGACATCTGTATTTGAATCATTACTTAACTTCATTAGAGCTTTACATACCCATTCTTGACTTACTGGGACAAATTTAAAATTAAAAGTACAAGGCGGATGTTAAGGGTTATAACCCCAAATTTGCAATTTTCTCCTCAGTCTGGAAAGGGTTAATGTACATGTTTGAAGAAGGAGGATGCTTACACCAAATTCATGGTGTTAACAGAAGGCCTCGGTTTAACAATGCATATTTTATGGTCTTATATGGATCGATTAAGTTTGATTTTTGTGTACGTAATTTAAAGCTTTGCCGAAGGTTTAAATTGCTCATATTTGCTGTAATGCATGTAAACCTTGTCATATTGCATTGTGGGTTTGCTCAAGCGCAGTCTATGCTTGCACACAATCTGGTCTTTGTTTATTTCACGCATTAGGATATTTATATTTAGTCTCAATATTATGACAAAGACAGAAACTTTGCAATGGAATTATATAAAAGCTGAGAAAAACAGTTCTGTAATTCCTCTAAGGAACCTCCACCAAGAATAAGGGGCCTTAGTGTCTTAGTAGCCAGCTAAGTTCCCTTATCCTGAAAAACTTCATTATCACCACTAAAAGTGCTTGAGCAACGTTTTTGTATTCATTGTAATTTTCTGTATAGTTGGTGTAACCACAGCAAGTCATTAGGCATGATTGATCTCCAGGTGACCTTAATGTGACACACAAAGTAATCATCTCTATCAATCTTTCTTGGTTTTTAGGAAAGTGACCTTACTGAAAGGGGGACACTTTTCGAATTAATGTGGCAATATCATGCTAATTTCTAATTCCTTGTGTAGAGGTTGTCCAGACCAGCATCAATTTGATACTCCTCCCCCCGCCCAGTATATCCCACAGTCGCAAGCAAAGTTCAGGTAAAAAAAGCCAAATGGTTTCCACTATATGAAGATTGTTTTATATACACTGCTCAAAAAAATTAAAGGAACAGATCTTTCAAGTTAAATTTTTGGAACTTGGAAAGATGCAAATGAATTTCAATGCAAAGTTGATCTTCTTTATCATTTTGAAGGGTTCATCAAATCACAGCTGAATGGATTGAATGAATATTGTCTGTACAGGGACACTGAAACTTTGGTGACCCCCAAAACTGATGTGAAAACACAATATGACCAAATCCAAAATTTTGTTAAATTCACTCTCTGTTGCCGCCAAATGTTTCCCAATACTGTGTTAGGCCAAGATGAGCATGAACACACTGTTTGAATGAGATTGCAATGCTTTTGATGAACCTGTGGGTGGTCAATTAAGGGATCCTGGGAAACTCTCAAATGTTCTGTTCATGTTCCCGTATGGTCCATGGACGCGGCAGCTGCCAGGAAACACATTGTAAAGAATGTCCTACGAGGGGCGTTCAGAAAGTTCACGGCTTTTTTTTATATGGACACTTATTTTCAATCTAGAACTAAGAATTTTTTACAGTATAAAATTCAGCAGTTTTGGAATGGATTTCCAAAATTTTGGACAATTTGGACATTTTTAAGTCATTCTGTGGTTGCCGTGGAAACAGAAAGTTTGGCTAGGTGGAGCAGGCAGTTCGGAGATCAAGAAAATCAATGAATTGCAGCTGAGAGAGACCTCAGTCTGCCATTTGTATTAGTATGATTGACAATAATTAACACAAGAAATATAATATTACCTTTAAAAATACTCACAAGTGCTACAAAAGCATTAATTCATATACCTGACACGTTAAAATAAATGTTCCTTGAAGCCCTCCAGGAAAAGTTTTTTTGAAAGCATTTCGGTCATCCAAAGCCTTTTCTCCTCCAGTGCCTGAAACTATTACCCGCAGTGATTAAAGTAATGGAAAACCAAGTCTTATGTAAAGCGATATGTCAAAGGAAAAGCTGGGATGGATAATGCTGTCCCTTTAGGCCCCTTGCTTGTACCAGTGAATCCATTCTTTGTCATAAGTCCTGATGTAGTTAAGGACTCACATTCTGGCACCTGAATCGCTCTTGCCAAATCGGCCATGCAGGAGTGCTTTCCCAATTTGGTTCGCTGTAAGAATACAAACATTGGGTATGCTTGAAAGTATATTTAGAAGCTAATATCATATTTCTTGTGTCAAATTTTGTCAATCTTACTAATACAAGTGACAGAGAGAAGTCTTTCTCAGCCGCAATTCATTGATTTTCTTGATCTCCGTACTACCTGCTCCACCTAGCCAAACTTTCTGTTTCCACTGCAACCACAGAATGACTTAAAAATGTCCAAATTGTCCAAAATTTTGGAAATCCATTCCAAAACTGCTGAATTTTATCCTGTAAAAAATTCATAGTTCTAGATTGAAAATAAGTGTCCATATAAAAAAAAGCCGTGAACTTTCTGAACGCCCCTCGTACACATGTTCTATGGAATTGAGGTCTGATGACCTTTCTGGACAGACCATCGCTGCAATACCTTCCAATTTAAAATGAGACATGGTCATCCAAGCAGGTTGCAGATGTGCATTTTCATGCATGAGCAGAAATTTTCCTTCCACTGACCCATCATTAGGCTTCAGTGTGATTTCCACAAGTCCATTGCTGCACATTATGCCATTCATTTGTCCTGTATGCACTCTGTACACTCCGTGTAACCCTCCATTAACAAGGCATCTGTGACCATCAAGAAAGCTCCGAAAATCTGCATTTTTGAAAATGTTACACTCACAAAAACATCACCATGGGTTTCTTCTGACACAGACATGATGCTCGAGTGTCAAAAATGAGACCTGCTTGCACCAACAGACAATAGAGATTACTGCAGACACAACTGCTAAAACAGGGGCTCCCTGTTGAACTCCAATATTGATGTACGGCGTTGTGGGGCAATTGGAGCACCAAAAAAGCACTTTCTGCATCTCAAATGTTCTTCATACTGTTGGTTCCTAACTTTTCGGTTCAAGATTACGAAATTTGATGCATCATCACTGTGACAGTCATTTTTCAGTAGCATGATGTCGCCAATGCCGAAGTTGCTGGTGATAATGGTCCTGTCGCTGCTTAATGGACCAATGTCTGCCCTTTCCAGGTCTTCTGTCATACCATTCAATGCACCTGTACCTCTGCCAGAGCCAAGAGACCAAATTATGTGACACACCAACCCTTTAGTCCCCCTTCTCACTTCAGCACCTTTCTGTGGGAGTTACCCATCCCTGACAACCTCAATTTGAGACAAAAACTGCGTGGAACACTTTGCCTTGGCCTGCAGTTGTCAGACAAACCAGACAAATGAACAATTTTTTCATCCTCTGTTTGATAATCCTTTTTTTCAGATCAGCAAATCAACAGAAATCACTTTGTTTTTTGGGGTCGCGCAGGACAATTGCTCTTGACAAGGCAATTGTTGACCAATGTGGTTGTGACAACTGAATTGGTTGGTAAAATGAACAGACAATAGAAGCATGTTTAAATCATTTAGCTACATATTTCCCAGTTTCAGAAAAATGACCTGAAAGACCTGTTCCTTTAATTTTTTTGAGCAGTGTACTTACATCTTATTTTGTTGTGAATAATTTTTAAGTGCAATTATGCGAATTGAGATTTTAAAAATACAAAAAAACAACACTCCTTAGTCCTTAGTCAAATTTGGGATTGTAGAGACTAGTCAGAATACACAAACCCCTTGATTCAGTAATTTCAGTTCAAAAGTTATATGATTGTAACAATAGATGTATTGTTTGATTTTATATAGTGACCATTCAAAATGTATCGTCTCACTAATGCTCACGACATTGAAAGGAAATCATTACTGTAATAACCTCTGAACATGGCCGAAGCAAATTTGAACCCGAACCCTCAGCGCACAGGGAAGACTTGTGCAGTACAAATAAATTCGGTTGGAAAAGATTTATTAATGCTTGAGTAAAATCTTATGTTCATTGTGACCAGTGAAAGATGCAATAATATCAAGTTTTGTTGTAAATGATGACTCCAGTGGCTTTTTCTCTTTGTTAGTAAATAACAGACAGACAGCCAGAAAGCTGTACAAACGTATGCCAACTTCTGTTTGCTTAAAAAAACAAACTGGCGAATAAGCGACTATCACTTCTTCAAGTAAGCTTAAGCAGGCCCTCTCACTACAATCACCCTGTGATTATCAATAATGTCCTAAGAAGTGTTGTAAGACCATTCTAAGGTAATATGATATTTATGCCATAAAAATCCTCCACTTACAGCGATTCTTTAATTTGTCTTTGCAGAGTCCATAATGAACACCCAGAGAATCTTTGCTGGAGTGATAATGAATACAATTACTTGAAATTGCAATGTGACTTTTCTACCCTGCAAGCAATGATATCTGAGCCATTTATAGAAGGCAGTAACACAGGAAGTATTATGTCTTATCAAGTCCTGCAGGCCTAAATCAAGCAGAGAATGACTTTGCATGCTTTTCCGGATGCTAATACCTCTACTGCAGCCTTAGCTGCATTACAATGAGTAACTCATTATGTTTTATTCGGGAAATTCACTAATAGCAGGGCAGATTTGTCATGAATAGGGGAGTAATAGTGCATTTATACATAGAAGCATGAAACTTGGCACACATTTCAAAAATGTCTTAAAGAAAATATTTAGATAGGGAGCCACTTCAGATTTGACCTGGTTGACACATGGCAGCCATTTTCCAAAATGGCGGCTAATTTTCTCATTTTCCTGCTTTCTGTGAAGTGCCTATAGTATTAAAGTATCAAAACAGTGCTCATTATTCTTTCTACAGATCTAAAGAACATTATCAATTGATTTCTGGATTGAACTGACGAATTTTAGGGTAGTCAGGGTCCATTTTGTTAGAACTGTTGAAGAAAATGTATCATTTTCGCGGTTTCCCATAGTTTCATGGAATCTCAATTAATTTTTAAACAGACTACATATTTGAATTCCTTGTAAGAAGAGCTTTCAAATCGCATTAATAGTTTCCGTGAATGTTTTGTCAAAATTAAAGAAACAACAAAATCGTCAAAAATCATTTTATTTTCATTTTTTTCCATTTTCGCACCAAGTTTACGAAACCTATTAATGGGACCATTCATTTGAAAGCTCTTTTTACAAGGAATTCAAATATGTAATTTATTTTGAGATTTATTGAGAATTTGAGTAACCATCCGTAACCGCGAAATCCAGTGTTTGAATCAATATTTCTGACAAAAAGGACTCCAACAAGACTGAAAATAGACCAAGGCTACCAAAAAATGTTATGGTAATGTACTGAATACTTAGAGAAGCAATAAAAAACAATATTTACTTGTATTCTATTTGGAGGAACTGCACAGAAAGCATTATAATAGGAGAATTGACCGCCATTTTGGAAAATGGCTGCCAGTAGCCACCTAAGCTAAATCTGAACTTCTGAAGTGGCTCCCTATCCAAATATGTTTGTATAGATGTTTTTTAAGTGTGCGCCACGTTTCATGCTTCTATGTATAAATGCACTATTTTTTTACATACCTGCCCCGCTATCAGCCTCAGGCAATAATGGCTTTAGGTTTTGGCTTTAAATGAACTTTGTCACCTGCCACTTCTCATATTGGCATAATGTCAATTGCTGTGGCTGCTTGTGATACATGCATCATGTATAGTATGGGTGTGGAATGTGGATAGATGATTGGGGTTTTACATCCTCTATTTATGCATTTGGTAGGCTAATTAGGACAGAGGAGGACATGGCAATGAGGTGAGGGATGAATGAAAGTGCCATCAAACATAGGTTCAGGTGCCCACGATCCACAACAACCAGGATGAAGAGTTTTAAAAGGTCTCTCACTTATGAAATAAAAGACAAAAAAGAAGGTTTCTGAAGACTTCATTACAGCCCACTCCAGTGAAAAGTCTATGTCTGAACCTTGACCTGCACCTGCATGTCTGCCTAACAGTATTGATCTAGACATAGGCTATTCCACCATTTAACAAGTCTGACTTGCTTCTAAAGGAAGCCAAAAAAAAAGGAAGACTTTTTCTATAGTCTCGGCTGTGTACTAGGGTGGAGTGAAAAATGTCAAAAATTAAAAAAACAGGCAGGTCTACATGCTTGTCAATCTGTCCAAAACTCACATTTTCAGTGATTTTGGAAGCTGCAGTAAAAATTGACACTGCACTTCAGGATTAAAGAAAACAGTTAAAATGTCTTCTTGCCGAATTCGCGGTTACGCATATCTTCATTGATATCGAATATACAACAAAAAAGGTTGCATATTTGGAATTAGTGAAAAATTTCCCACAAAATGAATTCCAACATGACATACTTATCGGCTGTTTCAGGCCGGATCAGCTATGTACCTCAAAAAGATTTTGCATGCATCTCACTCTATCATTTAAGCTGACTGAAAACTCCAAATTTACTGTGTATGGAACCATCAAATGGAAGCAGCTCTCACCACTGATGAAGCTCACCATTTTTCGTTATCATGGTAATTTTCTGTATAGTTGGTGTAACCACAGCAAGTCATTAGGCATGATTGATCTCCAGGTGACCTTAATGTGACACACAAAGTAATCATCTCTATCAATCTTTCAGAGTTTTTAGGAAAGTGACCTTACTGAAAGGGGGATAATTCGAGAATAAATGTGCCATCATCATGCTACTTTCTAATCCCTTGCAGAGAGGTTATCTAAACCAGCATCAATTTGATGCTCCTCCCCTGCTCAGTATATCCCACAATCGCAAGCGAAGTTCAGGTGAAAAAAGCCAAATGGCTTCCACTATATGAAGATTATTTGATGTACTTCCATCTTGTTTTGTTGTGAATAATTTTTAAGTGCATTTATGTGAATTAAGATTTTAAAAAGAATAAAATAAAACATTCCTTAGTCAAATTTGGGATTGTAGAGACTAGTCAGAATACACAAACCCCTTGATTCAGTAATTTCAGCACAAAAGTTATATGAGAGTTACAATATTATACGTATTGTTTGATTTTATCCAGAGCCCATTCGAAATATATCTTCTCACCGATGCTCACCACATTAAATGGAAGTCATTACA
The DNA here is from genome assembly GCA_026936325.1 of Platynereis dumerilii. Taxonomy (NCBI): domain Eukaryota; kingdom Metazoa; phylum Annelida; class Polychaeta; order Phyllodocida; family Nereididae; genus Platynereis; species Platynereis dumerilii. Next base: position 5,576,593 of record JAPTHN010000029.1, read on the forward strand.
GTCATAACCTCTGGACATGGCCGAAACAAATTTGAACCCGCACCCTCAGCGCACAGGGAAGACTTATGCAATCCCTGCCGGGTATAAGATACAAAAATCTTAGGTGACATGCTCACACCTGCAACAGCTAAAAACTCCTCCCCTAGCGATGCCACTCACCTAAACTATCCACCTATCCTTATTCATCTATCCTGTCCTTTTGATAACAGCAAATAACAGTGAAACAGCTCCCTTATTTACGTTTTCTGCCTCTGCTGTTTTTCCCATTCAGGGGTGCATGCATCTCCATCGTAGCTTACTGCCTGCTCACGCCAGAGGCTGGCGCCACTGTCTCTCTTCCCGCCAAAACCATCCACACACTCCAGTGTCAGCTGCTTCCCATGCCTGCACACTGGCTGACCCACTTCTACTCATCGTATCTCCCTCATCTTACCCTCATTTTAAAGCTCTTTCCAAGCCCTAAACATATGTACATGTCTCAACTATTATACAAGCTGCGACATGCTATCTCTCAAGTCTAATCTGCATAGCAGAATCCAATCACCAATGCATTTTTCACTTTGCCCAGCTTCATGTTCAAACACAATCTCACAGCAGAGGACTCAATGCACACGACTGCTGTGTAGGATTTGGCAATGTGCCAAAATATCACTAACTCTTTTTCATCACCAATACTTCCTGACATCCATTCACATCTTTTCCCTGCTCACGTATTTCTCTACCATTTCAATCAAAGCACATGCTTTCAGACAAACTGCAGATTTTCATCATTTCCCTGTCAATATTTCCAGTGCCATCACTGGCAATCTACCTCTTCCTTTTCACATATAGTGGGGGGTCGGGAGGGGGGGGCTCCATTCTCCCTAAAATATCCCACAATGGGTATATCTAGTACTATAATAAGACCAAATGGGTATGGTGGTATTTTGAGATGTACTCCACGAGTTGAAGATATCCTGAGTCCTCTGTACCCACGAGTGCGCCAGCAGGATATCTTCACGAGTGGGAGTACTTTTATAATGTAGTTCATAGTAGCCCAGCAAATACCTGTCTTGATTTAGACAAACATAATTCTGTATTCTACACATTATTTGGTTCAAGTTGATGTGCTACACTTGCACTTCTGATGAAAATAATTCTTTGGTCATAGGGGCCAAATATTGAGGCGCTTACTGTGCTTTCACCCTGGAGTGATAATGAATACAATTACTTGAAATTGCAATGTGACTTTTCTATACCCTGCAAGCAATGATATCTGAGCCATAAGAGAACCTTAACACAGTAAAGCAATTTAATAGACCACTATATACATCGATACACACAGAGTCCAAATACACAACAGTCCTGTCCAAGGTCTTCTTCGCTTCTCCCGACGCTGGCCCTGCGCATGCGCCGCTTGCCAGCGACGGCAGCACCCCTGGCGGCGGTGGGCTTTGCCGCCAGATTCCCCACACTCTCCCCCCTGATGTTTCTAGGGCGGGAGAGTGTGGACATCATTTTCATACATCGGACTTGGATGATTCGCCGATAGACATCATTTTCATACATCGGACTTGGATGATTCGCCAATAGACATCATCTTCGTACCCAGGGCTTGGATGATTCGCCAATAGCCATCATCTTCGTACCCGGGGCTTGGATGATTCGCCAATAGACATCATCTTCATACCCAGGCTTGGATGGTTCTCCATTGGACATCATCTTCATCCTCAGGCTGGGATGGTTCTCCATTGGACATCATTTTCATTCATCGTCAAGGCCACAAACTGCCAGCACCAGGCCGCATAACACCCATAGGACAGGCCTGCCAGCAGTTGCATGACAAATATATCCTCTTCTTCACAATTGGGCACATATTTTTAGAAGCGAGACGCTTGGACAGTCATGAACGAAAGACAACACCAGCCAAACCGAACCAACTGAATCCTCGTACTATCTACCGACCCGAGCCGTGACACCAACATAAGCAACAATATGGAACAACGAGACCTGCCACCTAATTCAACCCCTGTATTTACAAATCCAGTATGTACACCCAATTCTACACACAATCAACATAACCACACAATTGTAACCCACACTCACATAGCCGACATTCACCATTCGATCAGACCATGGGCTCCAGGGCACCCGGCATGAGGAGGGAAAGCCCACCCGCAACACACGGCCACAGGACGGACGCCCGTCCAATACCCAAAGCTGTACACCACGATGTCTAAAGAAATTCCAGCTATCTACTTGGTTGGAATGCAACTGATATTGAATACGCAACAGGTCCCTAGAATTTACATAACCCTACAACCAGCTCCTACATCGCACCACGGCTACCACCAGGAGACTGACTCATACAAGCCCGCCAAGCCCGGCGCCAGAAGCACACCAGGCCAGCCGGCGGCCACGGAACCCCATCGACCCAAGGTCCGCCGCACAGCCCCGAGAAGTCCCTTAGCAATTCAGTGTCATGGGGATTCCCCCACTACAGGTAGAATGCTATTTACTGACACATTGAGTTATCGTCACCATATTACCCACTGTAACTCCGCTGTTTCAATCCGTCTGTCAAGAAACCACCGTCAAGCTCGCATTCGGCTCCGAAGATCGACACTCCCGAGTATTACTCATTCTCTCATTCACATGACCCGGCGTGAACCTCGGGTCATAACCATAACACCCAGATAACGGACGACAGCAGAGGCCCCCCAGCCTTGGGTGTCACCTCCGCCGACCCAAGAGTGGCAGGGTCAACCTCCGCCGACCCAAGGGTGTCAGAGTCCACCTCCGCCGACCCAAGAGTGGCAGAGTCATCAGCGGAAGGCCGTCTGCGTCATCACCGAAACCAGGTATTAGGCAAATATGAGAACCGCACCCTGCCCATAGAGGAAGGAAGCGGCCTATGCTCTCATGATCCGTCTCCGTTGCTGGTGACCATCCGGGTCAAGGACAGGATACCTGTGTCCTTCTGCTCACTCCACCATCCCATGACCATCGTGATCACGGAGGCCAGGGGCAACAACCCCGGAAGAGCCGAAGCCCACCACGGGCCAGACTTCCCCGGCACTTCCGTGAATGTCGGCCATTAGGATTGCGGAGCGTCACCGAGCAATGGTGTCCCGAAAGAGCCGAAGCGTCCTCAGAGACAACATACCCGGCCCCTCCGCGCAGGAGCAAGCCACCAGTCTTCCCCCCCATCAAATTTTGACAGGAAAAGGACCACACTCCACACAGAAATTATTTTGACAAGCAAAATATCCCCTAGCACTATTGTGGTTCCGCTGTTGATAAGCAGCTAGAGATATGGCCTAATTAAATCTTATAAACACTGAAAATTCGGATTGCATGAACAGAATGGTGCAAAAACTCCCACAAAATACTGAGAATGTCTGTATCAAGCCAGTATGAAAACAATCATAAGATGGAAACAAGCATAGACCAGGATTGGGGTGAAAAACAACAAAATGTGACAGGAAAAGGGGGCCACTCTACGCACAGAACTATCTTAACAGACATACCCAGAATGTTCTCACAACTTCTTCAAATTGCCACCAGTCTGAAATGACTAACTGAACCGACTAACCTGCGTACTAGCAACATGATCAAGGAGGCCAACCCACCGATAATCAGCCACAATAAGAAAACCACAGAAAATTCGAACCCGAACAGGAGAATTGACAAAAGTTCAATGTATATACAGACATTGTCCCCATCATATCATTGACACTATCCCCAAAATAGTCTCTAATACTGCTGTGGTTCCGATTTTGATGACCCTTTTGCACGGCTTTCCTGTGCATGTCGGCACTGAGTGCTTAGTTATGAGCAGCAAGAGTACTTTCCCCTGATCCCATCGGACATATGCCGAGACGTCGGATTGCATGACCAAAATGTCACAAAATTCACACAAACTAAATTTCTTAACGGCAGAACAAAACAGTAAGTCCGAACTGGTCAGATCAAGTTGGTAAAAGAACAATCACAACAAGAGACGAGCATAACCCAGGATTATGGTGCAAGAACGGCAACCAAGCCTAAATAGCTTATAAATGTAACAATAACCAAGAATAGATGGAACACCCAAAATAGTGCATAATATTACCAACCCAATGGGTCACTCATCGATCAGTGCACCAGACGCATGTGTCTCCGAATGCATCACTCATCAATCAGTGCACCAGACGCATGTGTCTCCGAATGCATCACCCATCGATCAGTGCACCAGACGCATGCGTCTCCGAATGCATCACTCATCGATCAGTGCACCAGACGCATGTGTCTCCGAATGCATCACTCATCGATCAGTGCACCAGACGCATGTGTCTCCGAATGCATCACTCATCGATCAGTGCACCAGACGCATGTGTCTCCGAATGCATCACTCATCGATCAGTGCACCAGACGCACGCGTCTCCGAATGCATCACTCATCGATCAGTGCACCAGACGCATGTGTCTCCGAATGCATCACTCATCAATCAGTGCACCAGACGCATGTGTCTCCGAATGCATCACTCATCGATCAGTGCACCAGACGCATGTGTCTCCGAATGCATCACTCATCGATCAGTGCACCAGACGCATGTGTCTCCGAATGCATCACTCATCGATCAGTGCACCAGACGCATGTGTCTCCGAATTCATTGTGAAAGCCCCCCGCGCCAAACTAACCCTGATAACCTTTTACGACCTCATCAATATTTTACTTTCCAACTCCTTCGAATTCTAAACCGATTACTAGCAGAATCCCCACGTTCGCACATAACCCCTTACATACTAATTACGTCTATTTATACCCGCGGTTTCCAAGAACTCAATTAATTAAATTCATGGTTGAAAGACTGCTATCCAATTTTATTTATTTATACCTCAGCCAGAACTCATTCCGGAATCACATTAATCAGAGGCAGGAGATATTTAGAATCGAAATGATGTACAGTCCAGCTGGTCTAGGACGGGTCCATGATGGAATATAACTTGGTTGGATAAATATGTGACCTATATTCCGTTATGAGGGACACGACATACTCCAGATATGTTTCATTATTACCGGACTGGTCGACTGTAAAAATATTTGTTTATTCCAAGTTTAAAAAGGGATATTTTGATTACAATTACAGATCAAGCGCTCTCATAGCTGAGAAAACAATCCAATTCCAACTAATAATTATATCCTATTTCATTAAGGTCAAGATTGTTTCACTGCCCCTCGCCTCCCCACCAAAAAGCAGGAGAGATAACTCAGCCACAATGTTAAGTCACACAACCTGAGAGTGTTTAAAAATTAGTGCGGCCCGGTATATAAATTACAATAACCAAGATCATAAATTCCCCATAGTTAGATAAATACAACGATTAATTACCCACTGTTAATTGCAACAATGACACAATACCCCCGCGTACAATTAAAATTGACAAGGATTCTTCCACCCCGGGTGACACTAACCATGACCTATATGGATGCCCACTTGTCAAAGGGGGGGTCCCAGTTGTGGGGCCACCCATATCTGGTCATCCGGCGATCCCGCCTCATCGACGGAGTCGTCCCACTAGGAACAATACAATGGACAGGTTGGCTACAAGTGTCATCGCATGGGTGTTCGCGGCCCTCTGGGTCATTAGCACAACCCCCCGGGTCATAACTTGGGTCTGCAGCACCTGCTTGGTCCCCCTTCAATGGGTCATGGGTTCGACCTGCTTGGTCCTGGGTGCGACCTGCTGGGTCATCGACGAAACCCGACGGCCCATGGGTACGACCCGCTGGATCATGGGCGAAGCCCCCTGGGCCATGGGTGCAGCCTAGGGCGTACCAAAAAACAACAATGTTCTTTGATTTTTGCACCTGTCGGAGGAATTGTGCCTTTTAGTGAGTGAATCAGTTGGAAAAAAAAATTTTTGAAATCGGTCAACTCCTTACGCCGGTTTACCCCCTTTGAATAATAAGGGGTCCGAAAACACCAAAAATCACCGTTTTTATCCAGTTTTTGTCACTAAAGAGAGTCATAGATGAAATATTTCACCCAAATTGCTGTGCATACCCATCAGGCAAGGTTATGACATCTATATAAAACAAACTTGACAAATTTGTTTATGAAATTTATCTGTTTTGCCCTTTTTTTAAGCAAAAATGCAAAAAATCGCAATTTTTCGCTTCGTTTTAGCATGTTTTTTTTAGATACAGTGCCACTACAGATACTTTTCTTGACAGAAGAATATGTTTTTTATTTATGAAGCCATTTTATCCCATTGATGACATCCTTGTCAACCCTGAAGTCTTTAAAAAAATAAGCCATCTATTGCAAATAATTCTTTTTTTACTCAAGTTGATGCTATGAAATTATTAATCTTGTCGTTTGTCTTGTTACTTATGACTGAAGTACCTATGAAATGTACAGTTTTACACTGCAGTTCGTGCTTCAATTCCATCATGGTTTTTTAGTTTTATGTATTATTTTGTAGCTAGTATAATCTATTACTATATTTGCTTACAGTTGAGAGGCCTATATTCTCAATTGCAATGATCCTACAATGAAAATGGATTATAAAGACTGATTTATGTGTACTTTGCTAATCACTATGATGTTGGAACCCTAAACATACTCAATGCTACAAAATTGATAAATTGTTTTACTGGTCAACCTCTCATAGCAAATCTTTATCAACCATCAGTTATTAGAAACAATTCTGCTTATCATTGTCTTAGCTTGGTAAAGTAATTGATACGGACTCTATACTACTTAGATAACAATGATTTCTGAATGAGTTAGACATCATGAAATTAGATCATACCCTCAATGCAAACACAACACTGATTCAGTAAAAGTATAAAAGGCGGAAAGGGCTATCACAAATCAAATCAAATAAGAAAAATAAATAAAATTTACAACTTGAAATATTCATTTATTTGTGATATTAAGAACCTTTTACCAGTCATTCTCAACACTGACTGGCATTCTCATGCTCAACCCTCACATGTAGGCATTCCAAGTGTTGGCAAATTCCTGCTGCATGTAATTTCCTGTTTCCAACTTCTTGCCCAGTACCACAGCACTAAGGTAGGGATGGTGTAAAAGTGCTCACTTTCATAAATGACACAACTAATCTAAGAAAAGCACAATAGGAACTTATGGTTCTTTCTCTGTGGTGACAGTGTGGTGTCTTCTTTCTGGACCTCGCTTTTTTAGAAATAGTGTAGATTAATGTGGATTTAATATTTGGTATTCATGTGTGGCAATGGCACCAATCGCATAGTGACGAGCAATGTGTCTGCATGTATCTACCCAGTGTGCAGTGGATGTTCTGAGTTCCAACCCTACTCTGGCTATGTCAGGAGGTCATCAGTAACTTATCATTGTAATGATTGGAAAGATTGTCAGTCAGTATGGTGATCAGCACTTGGTGAGCTGATATATTTTGGAATGGATGCCATTTGAATTAAATCATACTATATATTGTTACATTGCAGGTTATATATTGTTATCATGAATGATTGCAGTCTTTACACAATATAGGAACTTTGAGATACTATTTCCTTTTAGGTTCCTTATGTGGTTATTGTCATCTACATTGTACACGACATACAAAAATTCATATTGCAATTTATCGGCACAGTTCAACACAAGCAAGGAAAGCCGAAAGAAGATTGATATTATTCATATTATTTGGTATTCAGCATTACAAAATCAAGATCTGCAATGATCTAGGGCACAAGGGTTGACAATGATAATACCTTTAGGGTAAAAAGGCTTCATCAATGAACAAAAAACACTTGCCAGATAAGAAATGTATCTGCAATGGACTGCATTTAGGAAAAAACATGCTAAAAATCAGGGGAAAATTGCGATTTTTGGCATTTTTGCCTTGAAAAATGTCCATTTTGATAAATTTCATCACTAAAATTGTCAAGTTTTGTTTTATATAGATGTCATAACCTTGCCTGATGGGTATGCACAGCATTTTGGGTGAAATATTTCATCTGTGACTCTCTTTAGTGACAAAAACTGCATAAAAACGGCAATTTTTTGTGTTTTCAGACCCCTTATTATTCAAAGGGGGTAAACCGGCGTAAGGAGTTGACCGATTTCAAAATTTTTTTTTTCTAACTGATTTACTCACCAAAAGGCACAATTCCTCCGACAGGTGCAAAAATCAAAGAACATTGTTGTTTTTTGGTACGCCCTAGTGCAGCCCCCCTGATCATAACGTTGGCCTGCGGATTCTGGGACGCAACCCTGTGGGCCATAAGCGTGACCCGCTGGGCCATTGGATAATGACGGCAGCCTGATCCATCCAATGGGCCTTGGGCAGTGATCAACAGGTGAGCCCGCAAGCCACGCTGACCCACGAAACTCATCAGCGAACCCGTGCCCAACAATATCCCCAATGCTAAAATAAATTTCCCGCCACGGGTGCAAAGCATGTGCATTTAACTGGCTATAATTTATGGCCAACAGGCCTGGGAGGCTCCCCAGAAAAGATGTCGTGTCATGCTCGGGAAAGGGACCCCCACCACTGGGCACTCCAATCCAGTTTCGCTTATATCCGGACTTCAATGACATGGGGGACTTGGACTGCAAGACCAAAGCTGGCTCCTCTCCCTTAATGCTTGGCACGCGCCCTCGGAAACTGGCCTGCTCAAGCGAATCCGTAGCATTAATCACATTGTCCTCCACCTCCTTCAAGCTAATTTTGTGAGGTGGGCATAAGCATTGTGATCCCCCTGTATCAGCTGAGACCGCGGCTTGTCCCGTCCCAGTTTCCCTACTGAGCCCCATTATACCGACTGCCATTCCAGGACAATTATCGCTACCAGGGGACCTGTGGTCTGCCCTTGTCTCACCTCGGGGCACCTGGACGCATCCGCTTCAGTCAACAATTGAGCACTCCCTCGGTTGCTCTGATCGACCCTGATGGTCATAGGCGTTAATGGATACGATCGAGCTCCGGTAGGCCGGCTCCGCCGTAGTTGCTCCAAATTGGCCTCTATTAGCTCATCTATGTGAGCCTGTGCTTGTGAACCCCCACCAGCGACTCCGACCCTGGTCCGGACCGCTGCATTGACTGAGGCCAAAGATGTGGATTTAGGGTCAACGACCGGCCGTAATTTAATGGGCCGGCTAGTGAGACCAATGGGACCCCTATTCAGAAACCCTTCCCCAAGGGTATTGACCACCGGCAAGGACCTCCTTGTTGGAGTTGCTGGCTTAAAAGTAACATTGCTGAGATTCACTTTCCCCGCTGCCCCGGCTAGAGGCTGATTAGGGAATACATTACCGGTGAGGGTTTCATCCGCCCCTGCGGACCTTGGTGGGCGATCCTTGTCTGGATCCCTAGTGGCTCCGGTTGCTATCGGATGACCTTTGGCTAACTGCGGCCGAGGACCCCCCATCGTACCACCCTCATACACTCCTGTAGCCGGGATGCTATCCAAGATGGCTCCGAAGAGAGCCCGTCGGTGGCCTCTTCTGTTAGGGGTTCTCGCACAGACCGATGAGACCGAGCTGACCTATGCGTATCCCTACGTCTCCTTCTCAAGGACAATAGTTTTACTTGTTCCGTTATCTGCCGGAGGGCATGATCAATCTTATGCATAGATTGTTTCATCTCGCACACAATCTCACGCATAGATTGTTTCATATCGTCTATAACCAAGGACCCTCTGTATTCCGATGCCGACATGTGATTGGATTCATTCTCAAGCAGGGTCTCCCTCCCACGGGCCATATGGTCCCTGGTCATCCCAACCGATAAGGACTCCCTCCCATCAACCTCCCGTTGAGGGGACCCGAAACCAATGATCCCTTGGGCATGTAAAGAATTCCAGAGCCCTCCCTGTGGAATGTACCGATTCAAGAGCTCCAATGTCAACACGCCATGCGTTTCACGTGTCCGAATAATCATCTTGGCTCGCGTCGGACCGACTAGCGGTATCTCGCGCAGCTGATCCCGTGACGCCGTTTGCAGATTGGTCGGCGCCATGATAATTCAGGAATTAGGCCACGGCTCGCAAAGCACCACGACTCCACCTTCTTCCCCTCCAAAAAAAAATTGAAGTTATTTATAGTTATGATTAAATCAAATTCCTGTATAACCGAGCCACTTATATGAAGTCACTAATATCAAGTCAAGTTCACTTAACGTCAAATCATTAAGTCAAGTCAATAAGGCTAGGTCACGAAAGTCAAAGCATTAATTAATAATTAGTGGTGCCCAAAATGAATTACACAGGTTAAGTCCCAAAGGTTAAGTCACAAAAGTTAAGTCACTCACAAAAGTTAGTCACACACAAAAGTTAGTCACACACAAAAGTTAAATACCGGTTAACTACACAGAAGCTGCACAGAAATAACTGTTGATTAACAACACTCAATTAGCCAATTAACTAAACAGGAACAACAAAACTTTACAAAAACAGACACACCCTATAGCAGTCAACAAACAGACAGTCACCAACTAACACTATTTACATAAGGCACGCACGCCAACTGCAGTTCCAAAACTGACCATTTATCAAAGTTCGACAACTCTGTCCTAATGGAATCTGACAACTTTGCAGCGAGCCTGAGAAGCAACCGAACACGCAAGTCAGGAAACTCAAGTCAGGAAACTCAAGTCAGGAAACTCAAGTTGTGAACTCAAGTCGTGAACTCAAGTTGTGAACTCAAGTCGTGAACTCAAGTCAAGTCATTCAACTCGAGTCAAGTCATTCAACTCAAGTCAATAAACACAATTGCGGCATCGAAATGCTTAATCAGCAGCATGAAATTAGCAGATTAATTAAATAGGGAACTATACCAGACCTGCACCCTCCAAAAAAAAATAGAAGTTATTAAGTAATCAAGTCAAGTCATTAAAGTCAAGTTACTAAAGTCAAGTCACTAAAGTCAAGTCACTAAAGTCAAGGTGCTAAAGGCAATACATTCAACGCACGTATACAAAGTCCTGCAATCCCAGTCACGTAACTCAACTCATGTAACCCAAGTCATGTAACCCAAGTCATGTACCTCAAGTCATGTAACTCAAGTCACATAACTCAAGTCTTGTAACCCAAGTCTTGTAACTCAAGTCTTGTAACTCAAGTCTTGTAACTCAAGTCTTGTAACTCAAGTCTTGTAACTCAAGTCTTGTAACTCAAGCCTAATAATGCCCCGTGTCAAGGCACAACAATTTTAAATAATCAGACTAACCAGAGTGAATTAATCAAGAATTCATTTAAAGTACAACTTGAATGTCAGCTGTCTGACACTTCCACCACTGCAAAAATATCAGAAGTGAAAAATGAACTTGTCACACACCACTGACCATGTCACCAGAAGTTAATAAAAAATACCTAACTCATTAGCATCAGCGTACTGTACAGTACACAATAATTAAACAGAAATTACGAAAAATTAAATATTTCAATACGTGCGCTCACAGCTGCCTTGCCGCCATGATGAAAAAATTCAGCATGGCCAGATCTTGTCCAAAAACAAGTCTCAGAAAAACGACAGTTTAAGAAAAACAAAAGCAGTGACAAACCAGAAACTGCTCACGCTCGCAGAAAACACACCAAGAAACAAAATGACACCACAAATTACCAGTGTCAGTAATTTGAAACCACTAATATTTGTTCGCCAAACGAATCAATTCAGCGAAAATCGCTCAGCCGCCATTACAGGCAGACAAGCCAAATTTTGACAGCTCCAAAACGAAGTCAAAAATCCTCACAAAAACGCCAGGACAACGCTTGCCACTTCAAAATATAGCACAGAACAATATTCTGAATGAATCACCACCAGCAATAATGGTGAGGAACACTGACAAATGTCCGAAAATATGTCAGAAAGACACCAAACATACCTCAACATAGCCCAGCCGCCATTACAGGCAGACACGCCACGAGTTGACAAGCGAAAAACGAGCCAATTCTCGCCAAAAAATGCCAGGAAAACGCCCGAAAAACCAGGCAATAACGTTCAGGCATGCAGTCCTATCGAACGTCCTGAACAGCTCCATAGGTTCTGACACCAATAAAGCAATTTAATAGACCACTATATACATCGATACACACAGAGTCCAAATACACAACAGTCCTGTCCAAGGTCTTCTTCGCTTCTCCCGACGCTGGCCCTGCGCATGCGCCGCTTGCCAGCGACGGCAGCACCCCTGGCGGCGGTGGGCTTTGCCGCCAGATTCCCCACAACAGGAAGTATTAAATGTCTCATCAAGTCCTGCAGGCCCAAATCAAGCAGTGAATGACTTTGCATGCTTTTCCGGATGCTTATACCTCTAATGCAGCCTTAGCTGAATGAATAACTCATTATGTGTTATTTGGGAAATTCCCTAAGCCCCAAGCAATAATGGCTTTAGGTTTTGGCTTTAAATGAACTTTGTCACCTACCACTTCACATATTGGCATAATATCAATTGCTGTGGCTGCTTGTGATACATGCATCATGTATAGTGTGGGTGGATAGATGATTGGGGTTTTACGTCCTGGTTTTATGCATATGTTGGGCTAATTAGGACAGGAGGAGGACATGGGAATGAGGTGAAGGATATCTGAAACAGCCATCCAACATAGGTACGAGTTCCCCATATCAACAAAAACCATAATGAAGAGCTTCAAAAGGTCTCTCACTGCTGAAACTAAAGAAACAAAAGGGTTCTGAAGACTTCATTACAGCCCACTCCAGTGAGAAGTCTGTGCATGAACCTTGACCTGCACCTGCATGTCTGCCTAACAGTATTAATCGTACGAGATTCCACCAGGAATCTTTTTTCTATATTGTCTGCTATCCACACTCTACAGTGCCAGTAAAGTTTGCTTGTATGTAGACTCCAAAATGTATTTTTTCGTCTCTTTTAAAAAAAAACTAAATTCGTATTTTTTTAGCAAGTGTGTATATATTGGTTGTTGCTGAGGCCATAGAGCAAAATGTATGCATTGGAAGTGGCAAAAAAGGCTGGTGATTCCCTGTCATCACCTACCCTTTGGTGTCATTATATTCTCAGATTCTAATTTTTTTCATGACGCTTTAATAAATATCAATTACTGTGACTTGTCTTCGCTCTGTGTCATTTTGAAAGCATATCACGTTCACCACGTCATTAATTATTCATAGCATGAGTTCAGATTTCACAGGAGAAAGGCTTCATCACATTTCCCTGAAACTGCAAACCCTTCTTTGATCTCATCTATTTTTTTGACACAAAACAAGAGAACAAGATTGTCTTGGCAAACTACTTGACAGGTGATATGTTGCAGTATGATGGCAACATTGCACAGCGAAACCTGTATAAAACCACAGAACTTGCACCTGGCGGAAACACATTATTTCTGTAGAAACATATTAATTCTTATTTAGAAGAAGCTTGATACACCATTGATCATAAGTATGGAATGCTTCAGCAATCTCGATAAAAAAATTTCAAATGACAACTTCCATTGGCGCAAATTAAGGTCTAATTCAAAGATATGTTTCCAATGACCACAACAGGGAAGAACATCTGACCATAAAAAAAAATCATGTCATTTTACAATTTTTATATGGACCGTCTTGCTATCTTGTAGAGTTAAAGTTGAGTGAAATATAAACATTTTTTTGTCCCCATTTCTTCAAATCTACTACTTCATATTGAAGAGCAAGATTATATTGGTTATTGTTGCTGCGAAAGAGCTTAAGCTTAAATATACATTGGATGTGACAACAAAGACTGATGATTCCCTGTCACAATCTGCCCTATGGTGTTATTAAAGTCTCAAATGCTCATTTTTTCACACTGCTTTAATGAATAATTAATCAAAACAGCTCATGTTCACTACGCTATTCATTATTCCTAGTGTGGATTCTGATTTCACAAAAGAAAAGCTTAATCACATTTTGCATGAAATCACAAACCCTTCTTTAATCTCATCTTGTTTTCGACACCGAACAAGAAAAAAAAAATTGTCCTGACAAACTACTTAACAGATAATACACCCTCGAATCCTCGATCATAAATATTGAATACTTCAGCAATCTCCTTAGAAAGTAATCAAATGGCAACTTCTACTGGAACACATAAAGGTCTAATTCAAATGATACATTTCCAATGACCACCATAGAAAAGAAGATGCCACCATCGAAAAAGTCATGTTGTGGACCGCCTTCATATCTTGTAGTGTTTAAAGTCTGAGTGCCCCCTTGATTTGGCCAAAATTTGCAATCCCACATACTAAAAATGAATGATACATATACTTCCTAAGTCATAGTCAAGCCAGAAAACATCATTCTATGCTGTTACATAAGATTAATCATACCAACCGGATGCAGAGTGGCACGCCGTATTTTGAATTTAGCTGTAAGCTGACTTCACCGGCAGCTGAGCAGCTAAGCTAAAAATAGCACAATGATGTCACAATGGTTTCCCAAGACAGCTCTCTGCTGCTGCCATGCTGCTGTTGTGTCGTAACCGACATTTTCAGCAGTGTTCAGTTGTCAAAACTTTTCAAGTTGGATTAGAAGAGATACCATTGACCTAAGGTCACTTCACTTGGCAGAAATAATATATTTGGTATGTAACCTTGCAGCAGATAGAGAGATTAAATGTGTTTGTCATAATTCATATCAAGGGGGCACACTGACTTCAAGTTGGGTGAAACATGCAAATTTATGGGGTTTTATGAGGATGGTTCTAGCTAGCGTTCAAACTACATTTACATTTTATTGTCACTGTTTCTTTTAAAAAATATTTCATATTTGACAGAAAGAGCATATTGGTTGACAATAATTGTTGTAGCTGCAAAAGAGCTTTTCAAAATAGACATTGAAAGTGGCAGAGAAGACTGCATGATTCCCTGTCATCACCTGCCCTGAGGTGTCATTAAATTCTCAGATGCAAATTTTTTTCACACTGCCTTTATGAATATTAATCAAAGCACCTCATGTTCACTACGCCATTCACTATTCCTAGCGTCTAGTGTGGGTTCTGATTTCACCAGAGAAAAGCTTTGTCACATTTGCGTGAAACCACATGTCATCTTGTTTTCGGCACAGAACAAGAGAACAAAATTGACCTGACAAACTACTTGACAGGTAATATGTTGCTATGTGATGGCAACATTGCAAAGCCAAACCTCAACCTGTATAAGACCACAGAACTTGCACATGAAATGCATTGTTAATTAGGACACCAGTCCTGCTGTAGAAACCATATTAATTCTTATTTAGAAAAAGCTCGATGAATATGAAACATAGAAGTAGACTTTTTTGTGCAGTCTTTATAATCAGAATGGGTTGTCTTTTAATGTGAATGTTTTTATGATGTACATGTGTTGACAATGTGAGACTATAATAAAACTTACTTACTTACTTACTTACTGCAAAACGCATGTACAATAGAAAATAAATTCTCTGTATTTTTCTATAACAATTTATTGCGATTTTAGGATCCAGTACTACTTAAATGTTGATGTCACAGATACTGACCTTTCAGTTACTAAGGCACTGGTTCCTAGGAATGTAATAGCGGAGAAAAAAAAACCTTACATTCTGTCCTAAGAGGTCAACAAATGTAATGGACAACATTGGCTTAATGCACTCCTAATGAACTGGATTACTGACTCTGGAGACCAGCTGAGATGCTATTTCACCAACTGACCTAAATCAGGCAAGGTAAAAGCACAATGGTCACAGGGACCCTGGGCGGTACCTCCTCCTGCAGCGGTAACTGGATACTCAGGTTTTGCTCAAAGGAAATCATTATTTCACGGAAACTCCAAAGGTATTTATTCAGTTCTTCAAGCTCAAAATGTCCTAAAATATTTGTTTCTGATTTTTAAACACGCAACAGTATAAATAAATCTACCCTATAAGGCCATAATTTATATCAAGGGATTATTTATAAAGAAAAAAATCCAAGCCTTACCAAGACAGTTCTGATTCCCTTGATATCTAATCATTGCCCAACTCGCTTCAATATGATTTGTAAGTGGAACAGCTTCATCTAAAATCTGCTTAATGAAAAACTACTTATCTTCCTTTCTTGGACCAATTCTACAATGCCATTCAAC
Source organism: Platynereis dumerilii (assembly GCA_026936325.1). NCBI lineage: Eukaryota > Metazoa > Annelida > Polychaeta > Phyllodocida > Nereididae > Platynereis > Platynereis dumerilii. The sequence continues at coordinate 5,592,619 of JAPTHN010000029.1, forward strand.
AAATTATCAAATGTTTATCCCCAAGCCTAAAAGGAAGATCTTATTACTATATCTGTTTAAGGCATGCCATATTTAATATTAGGTTTGTTCTCTTTAAACAGTCTAGAGTGAGAAGAGGTTGTTCAGTGCATCAAAACAAGTATTGTATAACAACATCAGCATTTGGAAACTTAAAAGAACTTCAATATTATATTTATTGAATCTAAAGAAGCTTTGTCAATGAGATTTAGCTTGGTATTATATAGGGGAAGCTTGGGAGAGTTGGGCCGCAGGGAGGGTTGGGCCACCCTGATTTTTGAGGAAACTAAATTTTTTTTGAGAAAGCTTTCAGCCACCAAAATTTTATAAAAATAAAAATCTTTCAATGGATGTAACATTTCTGGCTAATTTGCTTTTCACGATCTTTAGAGAGAAGAAAATTCAAATTTGGAAGAAAAACGGAAAAACTGAGCCATGTTACGAGTTTTTAATTGTCTGTCAGACGACAAGGACTGAGAACATTTTCTATGGCATATTTGGTGGGCTTGACTGTTCAGTTTTTATTAACATATTTTTGAAAATTACCAGACAACCGGTTTTGTCATAATTGGGATTTAGAGAAAAATGGTGGAATGGGGGAGAGTTGGGACAGTGTCAATACTCTCCCCACATGTGTTGCATTTACCCAGATTTATTTTTATTAAGACAAAAGAACTTGTCTAGAGCAATTTTCAACAGAGATTGAATATTTTTAGGCCTTAATAATTATTCATGGTCTAATAAAATTAGATATCAGGAAATCTCGTTGGGGAGAGTCGGGCCATCAGGCCGAGGCTTAAGTCTTACAGCAAACTAGGGTTGCAAGAGGCCTCAATTCAGGATTAATGACTTCCATGACCACCACGCTACAGGTTAAAAATATTATGGCCTAAAGTACAGCTTTACCGAACCTGATATATTGCAATGGCCCAAGTCTCCCCCCTGAATGGCCCAAGTCTCCCACTTGATGGGGAGAGTTGGGCCAAATTTTTTCCAATTTTCACAAGGCTGTAGCTCATATGTTCTTGGGCAAATATCAATGCAAACCTAAAGATATTTTTCTGAAATATTTCAAGATACAATACATGCATTAAGCATGTTTATATAATCATTACTGTTAGCAGGAGGTACAAGAACGTAAAAAGTGGCCCAACTCTCCCAAGCTTCCCCTACATGCATTTCTTTCAAGAGTACATATTCTTGGTTTTTGTTTTTGTACAAATTCATTTTCTTTTCTATAGACATGAGAAAGGTATCTACAATAAGATATTGTCAAGATGAAAGGTAAATGATTTTTAAAAACATATAATATGCTGTTATTATTTATTATGAACCAATGTCAGCTATTTTGTATTTTCAGGTAAGGAGTGACATATTCTCAAAGGATGGCAGAGTTAATTTTGCTACTATATAATATACAGTGGAGTAACTGGGGGGTCTCGAGCGGGGGGGGGCACGCAATTCTCTGGGGGGGCACCCACTATACTAATTGTATATTTTAGCCAGAGTTGGAAAGTTCATATGGGGGGGCACCTGGGGGGCACAGGTCCAATATGGGGGGCCTGTGCCCCCCCGTGCCCCCCATAGGAACGCCACTGATAATATTACTATATCGAAGCAATAATTTAAAACAAACACACAAGATCCGTTGAATCATCCACTGCATTATTGTTGTAACTCCAATATTTGATTCATGTAAAAATTAGTAAGACATGGAGATTCGATAAAGCACCTTGGTGTACTGCTTGACAAACACTATCGTTTCAGGACCACATTTCATCAGTCTGTCATACAGCAGCAATGAACATACAGGTACACAGCATCAATACAAATAAATATGATTCCGGATTCTGCCAAACCGCTTGCCTCCGTTGGTACTACATGTATAACATCTTCATTACCTCAACTCTGTTGTTGTCGGATTGTAAACCAACATGTACAATCCATAAAATGCAGTGGACACAGAATTGGGCAGCCAAAGCACGAGCCTTCTGATCATTCAATTGATAGACATGAACACTTCAGAGTAAGCAATTCCAGTCATGGTCTAGTGGTCACAGTGTACTCAGCATGTTGGAAATTCATATTTATAAGCATTTCTGGACTCTTCCAATCACCTCATTCAAAAGAATATCATAAAAAACTTACTTGGAAAGAGCCTGGTGTTTGTAAGACATTGGGAAGTAATCCAATTTTCATGTTAAAATCCAAGCTTCAATGCAACTGACTAGAGCCTATGACCAACGTCAGCTGAAAATGAAAATAATGATAGCTCCGCACACATAAGGTCCAGGCACCAAAAAATGAGCAAAATGAATCTTCTATATTTTGAGTATATAAAAATGATATTACTTTAGTTTGTTTCTGCATTTAGATTGACATTTATTTTGGTGACATTCGCAATTAAGAAAAATGTTGGAATAAGGAGAAGAAATTTTAAAGGTCACATGACCCCGCAGTCAGAGGATCCGGAGGGATCGAGGGGTCATTAATTTAATTTGAATTCATTCAATCAAACATAAAAGTTACATTAGTGGAGTTAATTTCTGTACTTAAATTTATAGTTACTTTGGTGACATTTGCTATGAAAATTATTAATTTTTTTTCCCTCATTAATGTTCACATAGTATGCAGTGCACATTACCGTGCTATTTTTGTAAAAGAGTGATGTACAGATCTGCATGAGATGCACGGGCTCAGGTATCAAGAATTAGACAAAGAGGTATGGCCGTATGAAGGCTTGTGATCAGATGGTAATTTCTTGATTTGGTTAAGCCTATGAGGACATTAAACTAAAGCAAGGATGGCATACGCAGGATATTATAGCAAGGAAACCTCCTGGTGAGTACTGAGTATGTAATTGTTTTAGTTTAAGTTGGTGGCGCATTTTTGGTTCATGATCATCAATTTCTGTAAAACAAACTTTTGCCAATTATATGCTTTGATGGATGAGCCGCTTCAAATTTGGCCTCCACAGGTCGGCCCATTTCACTTCAGATAGCTGGTACAACCATAAATGCGACAAAGAAAAAAATAAGTCACTCACAGGAAATATAACTTTATTGGCGTTGCAATGCAATCACTATTGGAATTTATTATACATTACTGCAAAACAGAAAAAATGTTGTCCCATAACAAGATATATTCACAAATAGGCCAAAAGAAATTTTCAGCACAAATCTGAATATTTGAATTAGCAACATTCCAGCTAAATGTTGTGACATATATATTTCTATTTTAACTTAATCACAATTATTGATTCTTACTATACATCTCATACAAATGAAAATTATGTATCTATGTTACTTTAGAAATACTTTTATGATTTCAAAAAAGCTGAAATAAATGCGGATTGCAGATAATGGAAAAATTTGCAAAAACTATGATGCCATAAAACAATAGGCTGAGCAAGATACAATTTGAGCATTATTGACAGACCCATAATTATACTTTTTTGGATGTTTCCAATCATATAAATATACAGTCTTGGAATTAATAACTTATGTATTGTTGCACCCAATATGTGGAGTTCATCAGTATATCAGACTTTTCATCTCAGGTTGATTGATGAATATCAATATCAAAGGGCACTGTTGTCTAATGCAGCGATGTCACATCCCACTGCGCAGGGCTTTAGATTCTAGTCAAGAGTCGGAGTCGTGGAGCTGGAGGCTTTTTAATGGAGTTGCAGTCGGTGTTGGAGTCTAGATTTCCAGGTGGAGTCATGGTCGGATTTGAAAATTTAACAGGGGATTCATGACTCCTAATCCAATTAATATAATTTACAAAAACTATTTTACAAAAACGTGAAAAATATACAATTTTTTACACAAAACTATTTCAGCAAGTGTTCATGTGCCAAATCCCGTGAAAACTTTGTAGAATTAATTTCTCACCCCAGTTAACCACATAATATTTGTGTGCAATAATAGCGATAAGCGGAGTGGGGAGTCGGAGTTGTAATTCAGGAGACCTAAGGAGTCGAGTCGCTTTTCTAATTTTACGCCAAAAGAGTCGGGAGTCGCTTCACTTATTACACATCTCCGAAGCCCTATCACTGTGTCCACTTTATGATCCATGGCGGCGTCATCCTGGAAATAATAATTATAAATATTTACTAATTTTGTACATGACACATCATCAGATTAAATTGCATGAATAATAAAAATTCACTTCTTGAAATAACCAAGTTGTTTCAGTTAACAGAGTTTGTATATCTTTTAAAGTGTGTCTGTATTGTTATTAGTATAATCATATTTGACAGAAAAAAGTGTATATAAACATTTTAAATGTACCTGGTATCTATTTAAATCATTGGCAATGGTGTTTTAAATCTATTTCCACTGTAAACCTTCACATACTAGTACTTCAGATTGAAGATTCAGGATCTGCTGATATAATGGAATTCATGTATTCAGACAAAATTCTGAAGTTGGTCTTCTTTTATCTACAATCTAATGAATCTGTATACAATTTACATCATTCCGTAATATGAAACACACATGTGTGAAAATATGCTTATGGAACAATTTAGGCATGACTGACACAGTTAACATGTTTGGCTTCCCTTGGGAAATTTTTATGCATAAAAATTATTCAGTTGAGTCGTAATGGTGCACTTGATCACATGGCGCCCCAAACCCCACTATAAAATCAGTTTAACATTACGATGATGCAGATTTTCTAAACCTGAAATATATCTCATCCTAAACCGGTTGAGGTATATTAAAAAAAATCATAGATGTGCAGCTGATACTACTATAATTACACAGTATAAAAGTTTAGGAATTAAAATAGACTAGATTTCCTTAATATCCTTAATATTGCAATAATTTCATTTGTAGGAAATAATGGTGAACATGACAGAATCTGAAGCTGGTTGTTATATTCCAATAACTAAGTGAAGAAGAAAAGTTCTCTAATTTTGAGGCACGTTTCAAGGCATTTCCACCAGATGGCAGCACCAGATTGATTCAGATGATTTCTGCTGGTGTTGAGAAAGAAGTTTTAAGATTGTGTTGTCTAAAATAGAATTATAAAAACTTTGAACAGTAGATATGTGCCCTCTCACTAGATTACAACATTAAAAGTTACAAAATTCATTTTAAAAAATCCATTAAAACTAGTTGTATATAAAAAATATCCTTCTAAAAAAATGACCACACCAACTCTACGACAGACAACACGACAACACAGTGACGGAAAAAGAAAATCTTCTTCATGGGCTCTTTGCTGGAGCAGTAGCAGCCCGAGATTCCAAATCTTTAAAGCTGAAATAGGCGGCTACTGGAGCCTTATTTTGGCCAAAAAGAGCTGGAGGACTGAAAGAGGGAACATGATCACGAATTTCACCACTGATCATTCGGTCAGCTGTAGCAGGGCAGAGCTTCCCCAGTTTGTTTTTAAGGGAGCTCAGCTCCCCCAACCTCCCCCGCCATTTCCATCACTGAGTGTCACCCAGGAAATGAAGACATATGTTCTGAAGTTTTGTACAAAAGATATATCAGATGGTCTAAATTGATACAAATTCAAAGAAAGAATTAATGGAGAAAATTGCCACATTGGTAAAAATGCAGATGTCACCTGTTTTTTAGGCATGGAAGCTGACTTGTGTGCTTCAAATCATAAATTCGATCTGCCTTTTAGGGCGTTAATTTTTTACCTTGCCCAAGATCGGCCCGACTTTGAATTAATTAATTTAAATTGAGCTAAATTTGCCTGGTAATGGAATAAAGTACAGGTTTCAAATCTGTGGGAGATGCACATATCTATTGGCAGAAAAATGTCTATCTACGGAGTTTTGCTTTGAATTTCATTAGTATTTTAGACATGAAAATTCATAAGGCACAATAATATTTTTATATTGTGCACCTTTCTTGACCAAATTCTGGGATGGGCCAGCTAGGGGGCAGCGGCCTACCTCTTGCCCCTGCCCCTGCAGGCTGTCACCCTGATTTCAGCAGCACCAGTTATATTCCTTGTTTTGGAAGTGGACTTGCCTATATACCCAATTGAGTGTTTTCTCAAAATTTCCCAAAAAGTATTTTTATGATCAGGTCGGATTTTCACACATGTTTTCCAATATTTCTTGATTTTAACCTTGTCCGACCTATCAAAGGTTTTGAGCAAACTTTTATACAAATAACCAAATGTTTATATGTGACTGTTGTAATAATGTGGTAATTGCTTTGGTCCTTCAAATCAGGTATTTGAGGTAGTAGTAAAATAATATGTTACTTGCAGTTGCAGTTTTGGACCACTCTACAGTTTGAATACATCACACGGGTTTCATGCCGTTTAACTTTACAGCTTTATAAGACTTAAGAGTACTTTCTTTTCTGATTTTGAAGCATGCAATAGTCATGTTATCAAATTGTAAGCCATAATTGGCAATATACTCACATGTTTTTTTATCCCTTACCTATGTCAACTTGATGAGCATGTAGTCCATTGAGGTTGCTGAGTATGTATAACTTCAGGCTTTATAAATGAAGCGCAGCCAAACCAAATTATGTATGTTGCATGGTCACATCTGCAAAAGCGATTTTCAAACTACACAGTACACCACCAAAAAAAAAAAAACAATAGAGAAAAAAAATTGGTTGTGATGCTTTGAATGCTTCATAACAGCTTATTGAAATTTACAGTTCATTTAAAAGAATGAATCATTCTGTATGACAGGTTTAAAATTTTCAGAATTTGCTATCTTTTGTTCGTATGTTTTAATGATAGATACTTTTTTAAAATGTGTTGCTTTTTCTTAACATAAATGAGAACTTGTTTTATTAATGACACTTAAGAAAATAGAATGATCCATTTAAGGAACAACAGAAACCATACCGCAGCATCCATCATTATATTTGATGATGTCAAGAAGGTGTGCGCTTGTCAGAAATTGCCCCTTTCACAATAGCCCTAAATTGCATTGCGCCTCTCTTCTCACGGAAAATCATGTTGTTGATAAATCCTGCTGGAATTAAAAGCATCACTGAATCATTTGCAAAACATGAATAATATTCAATATATGCTAGGGTTAATTTTCTACCAAACTTTACTACTAAAATGCCTGTCACTTACATGCTGTGATAAAAACATAAAAAACATAAACTTCAGACATTTAAAAATATTTTGGATATAAACCAGTGGATGGAATCACTGTGATAAAACAGTTTTGTTCATGGGTTTTCTGATTTAAATACCATTATTAAAATTATAAAACCTCAATGGGTATTACTTGTGTTTTCTGTACTTTAATTATGAATGAACTTGGCATTGTCCAATATAATTTTTTGTATAATAATATCGTACTGCCAGCTGATCATGTTGATATACTCACTGAAATTGATCCATCCTGGCATTGTGCGGGCTAAATGTACAAATAATTCTTAAAATATGTGTCTTTCAGCCAGTGCTATTGTTGCACCTGTTTGTAAATAAGATAGAAGACATGTGAAATAAATCTTAACAGTTTATTAATTAGAAGAAAAATGTTGTGCTCTTAATGGCAGGTAAGATTGTTGAATGTTGTTTGTGACAGCTACTGGTTAGTTGGATAGATCAACAAAACAGTTTGAAGCAGCTACACAAGAGCAGAAATGTCAGCTGATTAGCAATAACTGTAAATCAAATATGCTCAATCATCCTGAGAAATAAAATTGAAAATTCAAGCATTTTTTAATAGAAATTTAGGCAGTTATATATACCTATGACAATAGCTTCACAAAGAAATAAAAGCATGATTAAATTACAGCTTGCTGAAGGAATTTACTGTCCATTAAAATCTTTAAAAAATAAAGACAACAACCACTTACTGTAATATTTTTTTCCATAATTTCCCATAGCCTTTTCACCTTTCTCAACAATGTGGTTTATTTCCAGTGCTGGTTTGACATTATATATAGTAGGAATGCTGTGTCCACTGGTACTCTTGCATTTGACCAGCATGTTTTCAGTGCCTGACATGCTGGGATCAAATGATCCTCAGTCATGCTTGACGGGTGTGGCAGCACTGTAGCCAGTATGCAAATTTTGAAAGTGAAGCTTTTTTACAATTTTCAATAGTTGCTTAAAATTATCCTATGGCAATTTATAATTTGTTAAGCTATATTCAATATATGAAAAGGTAAAAATATGGAGCTTTAAAAAAAAGTTAATAAATAATTAGCCTCTTCCTGACCGACTTCCTGACCTGCTCACTGACTCCTGTTTTACAGGAAATGCATTGGTCATAGGCTCCACCAAGTTGACGAAAATCACAAGAATAGTAAAATATTATGCAAAAGTGGGAGACTTTGAAGTATTTATGAAAGGCCCAGGTGTTCAAGGTAAGTTTTGTGAACAGAATGCACTATTGCACATATTTGAAAACCATGCCTCTACTGCAAGGGAAGCATTTTGTTGACTGAATCGGGCGACTCTCAGCAATGGAATCGCATGCCCTTAAGTGTTTTTGTCTCATTCTTGATACCTCCGCCCGTGAGCCAAAGGGGTGCTAAAGAGATCTCGTTATAAAAGCAGTAACTGTATGAAAGCCCTTCGTGATCTCTATTGGATTCAAATAAAAACCAGATAGACTTAAAGATTTTAGTCATGATTTTTAAATGTTTTCTTGATATGGCTCCAAAGTACCTAACTATTCATTTGTTCATCTGCCCAAATTTTTGACTCATTGCTTGAATTAGGTCAACAATGTCAAATCTTTAGTGGCTGTCTATCTAAATACATGTTTATAAACCATGTGCCAAGTTTCAAGCATCTGTGTATCCATTCATAATTATTCCCAATTCTTTACAAATGTAATTTGCTATTAAAATTTCTTTGTTGCTTTTAAAAACTTGTTAAATTACACAGAAATGGTCAAGAAGGTTTCTTACTAACTGCAAAGTCTATCTTAAATCATTATCACCTGAGGTCGTGTCTTATGTTTCACTTAAGTAGCCTCATCCATCACCAGCTGGTCCTAATTAGTTTCCAATGAAGACATCAATCTGTTAAAAGCCATACCTGCGAGGGTATTTAATGTCTTATGAAGGCCTGGAAGAGAAGCTTCTGCCAAAATATCAGTTTTCACCTTGTGTTTTTTTCCTCCAAGAAACATAATTCTTTCTACCATGGCCATTAAATCAATGCTGTTAGAACTTGCACATGAGCAAGGATCAGTGTTTTGTCTCAAAGCAACACTGTAAAATATTTGAAAATAAGTTTAAAGCAATAATTGTTATTATATATATCTATTTAGAAATTGTTGCTCCGTAGGAGAGACCTCTGGTAAATAGAGCATGGACCAGCAATTAATCGATGACTCCTTGAAGAGGCTTTAGTGCTCAACTCCAAGCTTTCAGGGGGTAATGGCAGGCCAAAACTCTAGTTCCCCTGTGGCCTAATTGGTAAGTGCGCTTGTCAACTGGCCTTGAGGGCGTGGGTTCAAATCTCACCCCGGAACTCACTTTAGTCCGAGCCCATGGGACATTAAATGGAGGCGGGTTGTATCCAGTGTTCTATGCTGGGGCAACTGAAAGACCCTGGGCATTCCTGAATTAATAGGGTATGTGCCAGACTCACAGTCTTCTCATCTCATCATCATACGGCGATCGCCTGCCTCGATATAGCCCACCTACTGCATTTTGCAGTTACCTACACTATCAAACATATGCTGGCATCTCTTGTGTCTAGACGATTTCAATTTCAATTTAAATTTTTTTTTGTGATATCAATAGTTAAACTTTCCTTTTGTATTCTTTTTAGATTGACATATATATAATAATTATTATATTTTGTATTTTGATATTTTGGGTGGCCTCTCTGCAGCGACTGTTGTCTTTGAGAGGTCTCCTATACCCCTTTATTTAAGAAATGTGTAATAATAATGAGATGTAACTTAACTATTTTGGGAAAATAAACTAATCTGAGTCTCAGTCTGAGTCACTAAGGTGCTGCAAAGGCGTAAAACACAAACAAACAAACAAACAAACAAGCAGGCCAAAGCTAAGAGCTCAAGGTAGGAAACTGGAAGAACTCAATTGTAATTTCAGTCACAATTGCCAGCCATGAGGGCGCTGAAACGAGAAAGATTTCTTTCCTGCCAGTTTTCAATTAGGTGGTTTTAACACCGGATATAGTACCAGGATGCCAATCGCTGAGTTTGATTCCTCATTGCTGTATCTTTCTACTGAACCAATGAGCTTGCTAAGTGTATATATACAGGTGGTAAAGCCCCATTATCCAAACCTCCATCTTCTATTAGACATCTCGTGTGCTACATCATTAAACTAAAAGAAATGCTACCAAAGACACTGATGGTCTCGCAACATTGATATAGATTGACTATCATAGATCTGTGTTGATTTATTTGGAAAAACAGGCGAGGAAGGGAAATATTATTCCAGATGCAGTGTAGGAAATACAATTTTTCTTCTCCTACATCTGTAAGTAGATTCACAAAGGACCGTTACTTCCTTCCTTCTACATAAGCATGATATAAACAAACAGATGTGAGCTTATATGGCCGTTTAACAAATGTGCTTCTGGGAAATATTACCAAATTGACGTCACTTGGTTAGACTCAAGTCGTCACCATTTTGATACATCTTTTATTAAGTTGCCAAGAAAGGTAGTTAAATGCATCCTGTTTGCTCACACTGAAGTTGTCTCAACGAAACATATAATACAGCTATGTATGATAGAGTTCAAAAATTGGTTGAGTGGGATGGTTCAGTGTCAGCATGCAAGTACAACACATTTACACACCTAATATTGTTTTCTTAGTTAACAAGATGTGCCACAATGCCTACTTTACTCTTCGAAACATCTTCAAACTTCGGAAGTCCATAGACAAAGATACAGTTAAAACCGCAGTAAATGTGCTGGTCACTCCACACCTGGACTATGGAAATTGCCTCTAGTATGGCATTTCTCAATATCTAGCGAACAAACTTCAGTTCAGGTGGCCCAAATCTCAGCAGTTTGTCTCATACATAGACTTAAACAGCAAGACAGTGTGGGATCTCACAGAAAGCAACTACATTGGCTGCCTATTTGTGCTAGAATACAATATAAATTCATTTTGACACACGCTTTAAAAATTGCGAAGTCATGCATTTAAAACTACATATGTCTGATTCACGATTGCCATACGACAAAATTTGCTTAAATTGTCGACAAATGTCTGATTCTACTACTGGACTTCAAAAATACTTCTGAAATGATGAAGAATAATGAGGTTGTGTCATTTTATGTATTTTTTTGTGTTTAAAGTTAAAGCTCATAGACATAGTTCTGATTTTAAACCACATGAAATGATTCAGAAGAGTACTAAAACATGGAAATGCTGATGAAAGTAGTTGAACGACGAGAATCTTCACACTCAAAAGGCGAAGCCATGAATTAGGCCTATTCCTTCATGTAACTTCACTGTAAAATTTGAAAACTGTGTTGAAGTAATAATTTGAGCTGTCTGAGAATGTTAATAATTTTCAAGCTATGATAGCTCATTCCTATAAGTTGTCAAGGTATGATAGCTCAATGCTGTAAGTTGTCCAAACGAATCATAACATTAAGCTGTGAAAGCATGAAAGCTTCAGTTGTTGCAGATAGCTTGATATCTCAGTCATGCCACATAGAGCGCCATCTATAACAAGCACTTCTCATAAGACTGCATTTAGTTTTAAATAATTATTTACTTACAAGAAAAAAGAGCATTTATATTACACTATCCAAGAGAAAAAACAAGTAGCACACCACTTTAGCTGGTTACTTTTTACCCTCGGCAATGTATACATTGCCGACGGGTATTGTAGTTACTTTGGGAAAATTTGTCCGTCCGGCGGGCGGGCGGGCGGACGGGCGGGCGGGCGTCCGGATAACGGGCGTCCCACTTGTGTATTGGGAGTAACGCCAAAAATATGGGATGTATACTTTTTATTTTTTGGACATTATTGTATCTTTTATCCTAGTTGTGTCTTTTAGGGGTTTAATCCACATGAGATTAATACTTTTCTCACAGTTATTGAAAAATGTGAAAAAATATTTTTTTTTGTGTATTGGGTGTAAAGCCAAAACTATGGCATGTACATGTATCATTTTTGGGTAAATATAGTATCTTTTATCCCAGTTGAGCCTTTTATAGGTCTAATCCCCATGATAAAAATACCTTTGTCACAATCATTGAAAAATGTGAAAAATTGTATTTTTTTGTTTCTTGGACATAACTAAAAAACTGCTGGACTTTTGACACTGAAATTTGCATACATCGTATGCATTAAGTGCCCAAGATGTATTTTTGTGGGTCTAAATGCTCTTCGAAAGTTGAACGGATGACAATTTTCCAAAAATATGAAAAAATACTATTATTTCAAACCTGTATGATTCAGTCAATTTTGGAGTTAAATATATGCAATTTTTCAATTAGGTGTCTAACTAATGCCTCTTTAAACAGCTTGACTCAGTTGGAATGTTGGTCCTATAAATTTTTATAAAAACCCAAAAATTAGAAAAAATCCCTATTTTCCAACATTTCTGCGCGAAAAAGCCAAAATGGTAATAGGTAGATTATTTTACTTTAAAGCTTATTGTCGTTAGACACACTATGGACTAATATTCACAGCCATTGCATGAGTTTTTGCAAATTTTTCTATTGAAAAAAAGTTGGGGAAAGAAAAGTTGAGCAGAAGCAGCTATATGAAATTGCGATTTCAATTGTATATTACGGTTTGCAGGAAGGAAAAAAATCCATGGAAATAGGCTCATGCATTAGAATGGCCGTTTTTTAGTTCACCTGGGAAGTCTCAGGTACCTGAGGGGAAAAATGAAGAAGCCTCAAACGTTGAATAGGAGGTCCAAAACGAGGTAAAAGCGAAACGGCTGTACGAAATCGCGATTTCAGTAATTAATTATGGCTGAGACAAAGGGATTATACGAAATGGAATAAGCACATGCATTAGAATGGCCATTTTTCAGTTCACATCAAAAGTCTGAGGCACCTGGGAGGAAAAATGAAGAAGCCTCAGGCCTAAAATGGGATGTCCATAACGGACCCCGAATTTGTCAAAAATGCATAATTATACAATGTCATGTATAGGCCTATAGTAATTATTATATGTATGACTCCTTTTGAAAATGCAGGATTTGGGAGAAATGTGAAATGAAATGTGGTCTGATAAATCATTGTATTGTATACATGTTATGATAATTTTGGAGAATTACAACATTTTGTATGAGCACCTATAAATTCTTCCTCTTAAAGGGACCTTTTAGCCTCCCCCTTCCCAGCTGCTCAACCCTCTCCCCTATAGGCATGAATTGGCCATTGTCTGCTGTACCTCAATCACCTTATATAAGATGATGTAATCTGGGTAAAGTCTCACTAAAGAATGGAGGGTGCATTAGCCTACTTCACAACTCAGATGTGTATGACAGCCAAGGAGGGGGGGGGGTCAAATGTGAAACATCACTGAAAATCAATGGTTATCAAGATATTACACTTTAAATTATACATGTAAATAATATAAATATGTATGGTTGCACATGGTACACGGCCCATAAGCCTGCATGGGCAATAAAAATTCATAGGCCTGTCTTGTCTTCTACTGATCTCAGGTTTGTCTGGAAAAGTTATAAAAACGATTTTGAGGCATTTTTGTCCATATGAAAGTCAATTTTCAAATGTTAATATTTTTGATTTCGTGAAAGATACCACCTTGGTTGTTTCTAAACCTGATATCTGGGTTCCACACAGTGGCTTGGACCAGTATTAAGGGCAATCTTTCATATTGGATTATTTCTACAGGCATTTCAAAATGCCTTTCCATTTGGCGCAAATGCTTGATGCAGCTTTTTCAAAAAGCTACAACTCAAAAACCTATTTTCTACAGGCTTCTAATTTCGGATTTATAATCTGCTTTTGTGGCTGAGGTAGCAAGGCCAGGTACTGGTCATATGCAATGATTAGTTCCAGAGATAAAGGACGTCAAAGTTGGACAAATCACAATTTCACAGACTTTCAAAGCTCAAAGACAAAAATATGACATCAGTTATCAATGTCAAACCAATGGCATTTTAAACGGTTATGAGTAAACATCATACACATAAGTTTCTTCGCGGTAATCCTTTTCATTAAGGTTCTCTGAATTATGCAGATATGAAATAATGTTAATTTATTATATTTAACCACATCAATTCTGAAGAAGAATGTGATAAAAAATGATACTTTAGACATGTTGTTTGGCACTTTTGAGAGACCAAGACTCAAATTTGACTTAAATGTTACAATTCAAAGGTCTACAGTTTTTACCTATTTTTAGCAATTTCTGTCTTTTCATATTCAAGTTTAAAATTCACAAAAATGTGAAAATACCCACTTCCTGACCATTTTGTGTCTAATAAAGTTATGCTATGTTCTTGAATATGAACAAAATGGATAAACATCCATGAAATACATGGTTTTCGTGCATCCATCTATTAAACCATCAGATATTTGAATATGAAGACAGAAATTGCTAAAAATATACCAAATACTGTTATCAAAAGGAAATATATAAATTTTATATATAATTATGTGGATTTTCAAAGCATTAATTAAATATATGCAAAAACATGCATTAACATGTGTTAATATCTTAAAATGTTGACACTAAATCTTTAACTCCCAATTATTATAACTTTATGGTTAATATCTAAACTCAGTGATGTAAATTTTAGAAGATAAATTAATGTCAGCCCCTTTTATTTAGTTGTTTGCATGAAAATTAAATGTGAATGAATCAGACAGATTGGCTTTTGTTGAATGGAGCACTGGAGAAGTCTTGATTATGTAATGTTATGTCACAGGGTAATTGTCTTCCCTGCTAGTCCTTTGAAAAGAAATCTTAAACTCTCAATTCTAACTTAAAGGTTTAAATCTAACCTCAGTTATGTACATTTTAACACATGAAGTACTGTCAGCTTACTTTTATTTTGGTCTTTAATGAAAATTAAATATGAACATATAAGACAGAATGGCAATAAGACCACTATGTATATAAAGAGGGTTATTAAAGAAAATTACTTGGCATGCAAACCCCATTTCTGCAAATTTCAGTGTGTTATTTTACATCTTAAGACATTATTGGATAAATCTGTCTTTTAATTCATTTTAAAACTCACTCCAATTGTATTTTTAGCATTTTAAAGAAATATTGTTTAGGGGGTAAAAGTGGAGACACTGTGGCTGTGCTTCATTGTACCCCTCCCCTCCAGCTATTCATGTTATGTAACATTGTGTCACTAATCCTCTCCAGTGACCAAAGCTAGGAACAAAGGAGAACAAAAGCAGTGCACAGCACCCTCAACTTTTTAACTGAATTTTCTTTTTTCTTAGAAATATATCAAAACTGCATTGACACCAACTTTTTAGTTTTATATTGAACAAATAAAGAAATTTCCAATTTGAATAAAAAATTTAGGCCAAGTAGAAGCTGAGATATGACTTTTTGTAACCAATACAGGCTGTACACAGAGTTGGGACATGTTTCTTTTGTTCTGTTTTTCTTTACAGCTATTGTTATTCTTCAAAGTTTGACCAGCATTTAACCTTTGTATTAACTAGCAACTTGCTTAGTCTTAAAAGATATATATATACTGGCATAAACCTTGTTTTAGTCTTACTATTTACAATGGTTTTGTTTGGAGACATCTTATAGATCTATAATTTATGTTTTTAGACCCATATTCCATATTTGTAATTTATGATAGGAATAGCTAAGACTACATAGACTAGATATATAGATAGATAGATAGATAGATAGATGGATAGATAGATAGATAGATAGATAGATAGACACATGTAGATAGATAGATAGATATATATATAGATGCATACATAGATGGATAGATAGATAGACAGATAGATAGATAGATAGATTGATAGATAGATCAACATGTCATCCAAGAGATTCAGACATATTGTCTTAGTATCAAAAACACCTAAATTCAGCAAATGGGACTGAATGTGCCACTTTACGGAGCTTTTGGTCTTTTTTATTGTTATTTGGACCTATAATCTGACTGTCGCCTGGCCCTGGTTGTTTGTACATGTATTATCTATTTGCAAGGTTGTTCCAGTGTTTGATTGGAAGCTGCTTTATTAGAATTATTCTTCTAGTTTACATGTAGGCCTATTGGAGCTAATATTTGAAATGAAACTAAATAAAGATAGCTAAAATTATATAATTTAGTGCACAGTAAGCTTTGGAGCAAATTCTCTGTGTTTTTCCGTGATTGTTCCTGCTTCATCAGTCACATTTTCCTGACATCAATTGCATTTATTGCTGCGTTAATGGAATCCTTAAACTGACTTTAACAGATTTTTTTAATAAAAAAGGTCTCTTTCCATGTGTTATCGCTTATCACAGATTCAACCAAATTTCTTGTTTTATCCGAAGTTAAAGGGTGGCAACCTGGTATAAAACCAGGTTGGTTTGATTGACTGATCTGCTGATTGAATGATTGCTTAAATAATTGTTTGACTGACTGATCAAATAATTAATTCCTTGTGCAACTGGATTTTAATATTGCATTAATAACATACAGTATTTGTATATTACTATTAGATCTGTAGATTTCATAGAATGGGTGTAGACAAATTTCAGTCATATCCAATAAATTCTAATTTTAAAATTAATGAAATTTTAAAAATGAACTTCTGTATGCAATAAAAGAACAGTATTCTTAAGATGGATGGATGTTTGGGGCTTTACATCCTGTATTTACACACTTGGTAGGCTAATTAATTAGGACAGGAAGAGGGCACGGCACTGAGGCAAAGGATGATTGAAACAGCCATCCAACATACCAGGCCCAGGTGACCCGGCAAGAGCTGGATTCGAACCCTGGACCCAGCGATTGGCAGTCCAGCACGCTACCACTAGACCAACCCCCCCCCTCAAAACCCTGTCTTTGTTTACAAATCAAGTGTTGCTTAAAGGACATCTCTAACATGCAAGCATTGCAACTCTGGATATGTAGAATCTTACTGCAGGAATGAGCTCTAGTCATTGATTTTGACCAAAAAGCCTAATTAAGAGCAAAACAGCAGCATTTATGGTTAATCATCTCCTCTCTCTGCTCCTCCTCCAAAAAATACTAAAACTAGGTCAACTGGTCGTGACGTAACAGCCTGGGTAGCTCTATTGTTGTGAGAGTAATGACGTCATAAAAGCTGCAGTGATTGACAGCAGGAGCAGTGATCAGCTGGACCGTCACTAAACTGAAAAAAAAAAAGTTACCCTACAACAGTGGCACTGGCAGCCCAAAATTAAATTGAGCTATTATATAATCACGCAGAGAATAGATATCAAGGCCTGCTACCGTTACTTGCTTGCTGATCTGGTTAACTAAATATTGTGTAGTCAGTGTGTACAGGTACATTGGTCATGTCCCTCTTATTGCTTACAATCA
This sequence comes from Platynereis dumerilii, assembly GCA_026936325.1. Lineage (NCBI taxonomy): Eukaryota > Metazoa > Annelida > Polychaeta > Phyllodocida > Nereididae > Platynereis > Platynereis dumerilii. Next base: position 5,610,067 of record JAPTHN010000029.1, read on the forward strand.
ACTGGACACGGTATTCCCTCACCAGGCATGTTCCTTTGCCATGAGTTTAAGTAAAAATTACAACGTAACTCCAACTTACTAGCAGAATTTAACATTTTCAAATTAGTTAAGAAATTCTTGATTGAAACTGAATTAATAATTCTGTCATCTAAATTATTTCAATTATTTACAATACGATTGCTCCAAAAAATATTTTCTTTTATCAGTACAGCTAAAAAACACATACAGCTCTTTATTATGACTCAACTTCTATGTACAAATGTATAGGCCTACTGTGCTGGAATTAAAGAAGAACCATAGGACATAGGTCTAAACAAGTACGTATATGTAGGGCATACATGCCATCTATCTCATCTTGTATCCTCATACCGATGAGTCCTGAGACCCCTCTGAGACTCCAATCCAATGCATGCTAAAAAAGAACAACTAATTTAATTCTAAAGTTAAATTGGTCAATTCCTTACAAGTGGCAGCATTGAAAATACAAATAAGGTAGTTTATCTATCTATCTATCTATCTATCTAGCTTGCTCTGAGCTCTGGCACCAATGTGTGAGTCCCGGCAGGACCTTGAGGGCAGGTGTTAGGTGCAGCTAATGAACCCTTGCAGCTACTTGAAGTTAATTAAGATTTATTTAAATATATATATACGCCGATGAAGAAAAGACAACTTTGATTTGAAGCAAACTAGAGATCTCTAGTTTTTTGTATACACAATATTAACTTTCCAACACCCGACCTTTAAGTAGTAGTAGATAGATAGATAGATGGATTTATTCATGACTATAAGCCCCCATTGGAGAAAAAGTACAAATTATGACTGAAGAAAATTGGACCGTTGGATCATAGCTGCCTATACTATGGGATAGATAGTGATGGAAATGGGGGGGGGTAGCTTGGGGGAGCAGAGCTCCTTTGAATCTTGATATTAAAAAAACTGATGGAGCTCTTGCCTGCTATATATCTCCCGCAATGATCAGAGAGTGATGAAAATATTCTGTAAATTAAACCCCTGTCGAACTGTCATGGTTCTCTAACTGTGATCATAGAAATATTATTTAGAAAGAAGCTCCACTTAATTTGGTCATGATCAATTTACTGAATTTAATGTTTTACACACAAATGTGCCATAATCTTCAAAAGTAGTTAGGCTGTGACAACAGATAGCTCTGTATAAACAGATAAATAGATAAATAGATAGATAGACAGATAGATAGATAGATAGATAGATAGATAGATAGATAGATAGATAGATAGTTAAAAGTAGGCCTTTTGCCTAATTTTAGAAACTTACAGATAGAACTTTTTATTAGTGAATCATAACTTTAAACAGGGCCGGATTAACCCTTTCTGGTGCCCTAAGCTGTAGGCCGAGTTGGTGCCCCCCGCCCCCACCCCGCCCAAGCTACATTACAAATTTCCAGATGAGACCTGATTTTCGCAGGCGCTCAACTTGAGCTGGCGGCCGGGCCCATTGGCAACTTTAAGGTAGTCTGTACCCATACTTTACCAAATAGGGATTTTATTTTCAATTTACATTCTCGAGGTGAGGGCACCTTGAGGGGCGGGACAATTTTTTTCATTTTTTATTTCAGTCATTTTAATGAATTTGTTTGGAGAGCTCAAGGGTAGGGGCACCCTGAGGGTTGGCATCCCCCTGATGAGTGCCCCCCCCCCCCCCCATGAGTGGGGCCCCCTGAGGTGTGGGGCCTGGGGAAATTTTTTTCATGTTTTATTTTTGTCACTTTATATAATAAATTTTTTTTGGAGGGCTCGGGAGTGAGGGCACCCTGAGGGCCAGTGCCCCCCAGAGGGGTGGGGGCCCCTGAGGGATGGGCGCACCCTGAGGAGTGGGGGCACCCTGAGGAGTGGGGGCACCCTGAGGGGTGGGGGCATTTTTTAAATGTTTTATTTCAGTCATTATAATGTTGTTTTATTTTCATGGTGCCCCCTGCTAGCATGGTGCCCTAAGCTGCAGCTTTTCCGGCCTATTTAGTAATCCAGCCCTGACTTTAAAATTAAACATGTATCATGCTCAACGTCCATTGCCTATTTGCAAGCAGGCTGATATGGTTAACTTGACCAATGCTCTAACAGTATTTTTGGTGGGTGGGGGGGGGGGTAAAAGACTGAGTAGGCTACAGTAACTGGCTGTACACCTGCACTGCCCCCAAAGTGGAAACACAGCCCATGCATTTAGTTAAGGTTGGGTCATGATCTATTTATAGACTCTTTTTTCCAACCCAGTCTGTGACGTCACGTCTCTTGACTGATTGAGCCTCGTTTTGAGACTGGGGCAGGACAGGCAGGAATTATGCACTTCAAACGGTGATAACAGAGTGCAGGCAATGGGATAAATTCTCGGATCCACCTCATGTTCTCTGTAATTAACCATAGTGTATACCTACTTAAAAAAATTGCAAAGTTTTTTTGACAAGAGACCTACTTTAAGTTTTTTTTAACTGTATTTAAGTGTCTGCTCTGCAGTTAAGGAAAGTCAGGGAAACTCATGAAAAACAATGTGGTGATGGAAATTCAACAAATTACCAAAACAAATTTTGGCCTTGATTCTCGCTTAAATTTTTACAGATTTTCATTATGGCACTTGCTGTGACCTGGTGGAAACGGACATCAATTAAAAATTTTTAGGGACCTTGCCCCCTCAAAGCCAGCGCCTCCTGAGGGCCACTTGATTTAACTGCCTCCAGAATACCCACTGATTAGCCAAGGGTATGCTGCCGCGCAGCCTATGTTTTATTTTTATCTCTTTTAAATTAATTTGTTGGAGTAATTAGATGCATGCTTTCACACGTCAACGAACATTTCCAAGTCAGAGTGTGTTCAAATTCAGGCTTCAAGCACTGTATACCAACTGAGATGAGCCACAGGCCATTGGGATTTATTCACAAGAAATTAATTTTTAAATCACCTTGTGATGCAATGGTCTGTTGAATGCATCTTGGGCCTGTCCATGGTGTGCTAAAATGAAGCATACTGGATCAGGTGGAACCCCTTGAGATCAAACAATATTTTGGAATTATAGCCCATATTCATAAATAACTTTATAAGACAGGTAACTCAAATATAAATCAAAAACAACTAAAAATAAGTCAACACAGCTCAAAATTTTGAGTTGTGTCAGCTTGGATCAATAAGTCAACAAAACTCAATATTTTGAGCTGTAAGTCAACACAGCTCATTGTTTTGAGTTTTCTCAGCTTGAATACCTTAGTCAACATAGCTTAGTATTTTGAACTATCTCAGCTCGGTATTTTGAGTTATCTCGGCTTAAAACATTAATCTATGTTAGCTCAATCAACTTCTGCAACCGTCTCACTCAATCAATTGAGCTGAATCAGTGCCTCCGATTTTACAGTGTTGGTGGCACAATTGTGCACAGCTGCTGGTTGCGAATGTATAAAACTATAGCAATAAATATCATACGTGGAAAAAACAAATGCACATCAATGTCAATTACCCGTCAAAATTATTACTGTATCAAGTGCCTTTCATAACTTTGAGTAACCTTCATACTGCAAGATACAGAGAGGCAGTGTGTGACAATCAAGTTAGATCATTTAAGTTTCTAGAGCTCTGAGTTGTGATTAGATTTAAGAAACTTCCATCAAATGATTGCAAAATTAAAGACCTCTCATTCCTACTGCTTGAGGTACTGTGGAATTTGAGAGAAATTCATCAAATGTTCTGAAACGTCTAAGAAGTACTTTTTTCCACATCCTGACACAGCCAGTCATCCTCGAAAAGAAATTACATTTGCGCTTGTGGTTTTGAAGGCAAATGTGGATCTAGAAATAATCTTTCGTGCCTGATTAGATCTCATTTTGCACTTCTACCAAACGTCATCTGTGCACCATACATCACATTTAATACATTTTTCGTAATAAGTTATCATTAAACCGTTTCTAAGCACTTAGACTTCGCTGGATAATTCCCTTACCAAACGCATACCAATTGCTAAATCGATAAGCACAATTTAACTGATTAGTTTGCGAACCATAGTAAAACTATTCAACCTCCACAAGTCCACTTCAATGCCAATTCCTGTAGTATGAGGATTATACAGGCAGTTTTATTTGTCCTAACTGATTTTAGGTAAAAATCAGATGCCGCCTTTCATTTGCCTGTCACCAACTGGTAGTATTAGTGTCCTAATTGTTCTTAAGTCAAATTAACATTGAAAATAGTGGGTATGATCATGACAATTCATGAGCATGATGACCCACAAAATTCCATTTTAACAGTGCAACAATCCACTATTTCTGCCTACCAAACTTACACTATATATACACTGTAAATTTAGAATTTTGAGTTAGCTTAATTGATTGAGTGAGATGGTTGCACAATTCCTTTGAGCCAAGATAGCTTGTTGTTTGCAAGTTATAACAACATAAAGATTATCGTAACTCAAAAGTGTAAGCTATCATGGCTCAAACAAATTGTGCAACCATCTCACTCAATCATTTGAGCTAACTCAAAATTTACAGTGTATAAAGCAGTAACTGCTGTTATAGCTCATTTGCAAATTGTTGCTCTGTGGAAGACTCCTATGGTAAATAGTGCTTGGACCTAGCAATAAACTTATCGGACTCCTTGAGGAGACAATATAGTGCTCAACTCCAGGCCTGCGTGGTGTTAATGGCAGGCCTAAGCTAAGAGCTCTTGGTGGAAACCTGGAAGAGCTCCCTTAAAATTCCAATCACAATTGCAAGCCATGATGGTGCGTGCTGAAACAAGACCGATTTCTTTCATGGAAGTTTTCAATTAAGTGGGGGGGGGGGCAGATAAGCACAATAGTTAAAGTATGGGGCTGCCAATCGCTGGGTCCTGGGTTTGATTCCTCATTGCTTTATCTTTCTTCTGAAACAATTAGCCAGCTAAGTTTGTATGTACAATTATCCAAACCTCAATATTCAATTAAACATCTCTTGTGCAGCATGACTTAAGTTAAATTATTGCTACAAGGTTCCATTAATGCTTTACAGAATTAACTAAGGTCTCGCAATATTGATATAGATTGATCTGTCTTTAAAACATCTATTTGAAAAAAAGGCAGGAACAGGAAATATTGTTTCTGATAAATTATAAGAAATGTGATTTTTCTCCTCTCATGTCAGAATTATTCTGTTAGAAGATTCACAAAGGACCATTTCTTCCATCCTTTTACAGGAGCAAGACATAAACAAGCAGATGTGAGCTCATGTGGGAGTTGCACACATGCAAATGCATTTCTGGGAAATATATATCTGTATATATATCTGTATATGCACACATATTTCTAGGTTGGCTGGGATGGTTCAGTGCAAGCATGCATGTGACAACTTAAATTTGCCCTCCTGAAATTAAATTCATTGTGATTCAAGCCGCTAAAATGGCAAATTAATTTGTTTATGATATGTTACGACTGACTGATTTACAGTTCGCAAGTAACTATGGGTAAAAGTGCTTACCATATTACATTCAAGTCTCCAGTGTTCCTCAGGGCTCAGAGCCACATTTTTTTAGTCTAGCTCTTGGCTCGGTGTCAGATGCCAAATTTATGCTTGGCCTTGCCTCGGTTTATGTTGTATTTAGGCCAGTGTTGGAGGCCTCGAGACAGGAGTCGTCCTCGAGGTCGGCCTCAAGGCCACATTCTAATGGCTTTGACAACATCACTGAAAGTCTACGTGAAAAGCCTGAATTTTACGGTTGAGCAAACAATGCATTTTCCCATATTTTTCTGTATTTCCTATTGTTAGAGCTCAAGGTGTAATGCTGGGAAGGAATAGCTTGCATTAAATGGTTAATTGATTGGGGTACAGTATTTCCAGACATACAAAATCAGGGAACAGAACAACAAATATCTCATGCGCATAAAGATTACTGAAAGTGCAAATAAATGATAGAACACCATTAAGACAGACAGCATTGGCTGTTATGCCAGTTTGTTACAATCAAGTTAAATTTTCGAGATTCTAGAGCTCTGAGTTCTGATTATATTCAAGAAACTTCCATTACATGATTGCGCAATTAAAGACTCCGCATTCCTGCTGCTTGTTAGAGGTACCAAGAAATTTGAGAGAAATTAATCAAATGTTCTGGAAGTTCGCTGAAGTAGTTTTTTGCCACAGCCTGTCGTCCTAAGAAGGCAATAACATTTGCGTTTGTGTTTTTGAAGTCAAATATGGACCCAGAACTAATGGTTAGAGAAGAGCGGGACTCCCGGCCGCGGGAGGCTTTTTATATTTTACGAAAATGTAAGGCGTCTGACAAAATTAGTCAACTGCGTAAAAGTCTATTGACATTTGTCCACTTCATTTAGAAATACATCAATGTATGCAAAGGTAAATCCTTTGAAAAAAAACTGTTAAACCAATTTCTAGCTGTGTTATAATTGAATTCAAGTAACTTTCATCTAGTTATTGTCAATACAAATTTGTACATATCTTGTTAAAAGAAGTTAGTGGCTAAATATTCTGCAACATTTGCAAAGCAATATCTGCCACAGCCTTTTATCTCTATAAAAACTACATTCGCTAATTCAGTTCCAAACTCAGATGGTTGGACTTGAAAACACTGTATCATCCTGACATTTTCAGTAGACCTTCATGAGCAAAATCCCAGGTGGATGTCATTCAATTGAGACGCGAAATTGGCAACGCTTTATATCGGTGTCTGTGCTGGGCAAATAAAAGATCCCTCACTCGGAGTAAATGTGTAACATATTGAGCACTCAATCCTGCAGCATTCCCGCTCTCCCTCACATCTCATCAATCAACCCCAGTGAGCGCCCATAACTGGACTTAGAGGGCCGCACTTACCACATCTGTCCATCTATCTACATGTATATGTCTATCTATGTAAGTATAAACAATCAATATAAGAAGGTTTGGTGATGCTGAATTTGATTATGTAAAAGTCATAAGAGCTCCATGTCCTCTTTATCTCACGAAGCTTGGGATTAATTGAACAAGTTGCCTTAATATCCTCCAGCATTTTATTGGCTGTCTGGGTTAATGACAGACCAGCAAAAACGTCTGGGTGGCTCAAACTTGCATTTTCATTTATGGGAGGAGTTTGACCTATTTTTAAAATCGCTGTGACAAAACTAGTCTGTAAAACATTAGGGACCGTTCAGAAGTTATGACTGGGGGGGGTGGGAGTTTTGCTGGAACTTCCCATAAAAAATTGATACCCCCCCCTCGAGTTTCATGCAGATTTTTAGTACCCCACCCTAGGCTTCACGTGTATTTTTAGTACCCCCCCCTCGACATACAAAGCAATACACATATATATACTGTTATACATGGCCACGCGCACAGATTCGCGTCATTTCGCGGACTTTTGCCCGTAAAAAAGTCCAAATAAAATGAGTTTATGCATGTTTTTTAACATTTTTTCTTTGTTAAAAGTTCTTACCCCCCCCTTGGAAGTGTTGTCAAAAATTAATACCCCCCTTGAAACACGTGTGAAAAGTTAGTACCCCCTCGGCCAAAACTCTTACCTCCCCCCCCCCAGTCATAAATTCTGAACGGTCCCTTGGGACACTGAGTTTTATTGTCAGTGACTCAATGTAGATGTTGAATTAATTTTCAAAACAAAACCCAAGGCAAAATCAAGATATATAAGCCTTCGTAGTATTAAGCTAGAAAGGTTATATAAGGGGGCTTTCAATTGGTATTCAAATATCAGAAAAGCTGTCTGCCCTCTTCACCTCCTTTAGCTGGGGATTCATAGAAGTTGCTGCAAAATCCCAGTGCTCTAGTAGCTAGCTTTCACAGGTTAATTGCAGGCCAATGCTAAAAGCTGTGTTGTCCAAGGTTAAAGACTTCAATTTCTTGGGATAATATTTCCCTTTAAAATACTACACATTATTTATGATAGCATTAGAAAATAAAATGATTCACACTAGCTCACTAACTCTGTGCTCTAAATGTGCTTTACAATGTGTATTTGACGCAAATCAATGATTCATTTTTGCAAGTCTGGATGACTAGTTTTCTCTTTTAGTTGTAATGTAATTATCTGTGTTCATATATATCTCTGCTCTGCTGAAATATTCCAAGCCTCTCGCTAGAAGTGTTGTCGATCGATCACACCAAGCAGGACTGTAGCCCTTGTCTGCCACAACCAACAATGTCCAATTCCATGATCTTGTTAAGATCTTACTTCTCACTTGTAATTTGACCTGCAGGCAAGTTCTATTACTAATATGATAATGCCGCAGCATAGAAGACGGGACTTGTAACTACTCGATTGGTTGACAATATCCAAGCATTATTTTTTGCTAATTTAATTTTTTTGGAATTTCTCTTTTTTTTTGTGGATTTTTTTTTTGGATAATTTTTTTTTTTTTTGGAAAATTTTTTGTTTTTGGAAATTTTTTGTTTTTGGAAAATTTTTTTTTTTTGGAAAAATTTTTTTTTTCGGAAAATTTTTTTTTTTGGAAATTTTTTTTTTTTTCGGACACTTTTTTTTTGGGGGGGAATATCAAACAGAAGAAGAAGAAGAAGGTAGTCACGTTGTAGTCACGCGTGACGAGAAGCAAGTGCCAGGATCATATTATGGGACGTCTGAATCACTATTTTTGATTGAACCATCGGAAGCACTCCACTTGTCTGATAGCCATAAGGGACGAGACACCTCGCTTCGCTCGGTGAGCCGGTGGCTCTGTCCCGTCTATGACATCACAATTTATTATTTGTTGCGACACAGAGCTGAGATTTAGTGAGTTGGTGTAAAGCTTTTTTTTTTCTAATTCGATCATCAATAATTTTCAATAACTGACACTATTATCCCAAGAAAGGAAAGTCTTCCAGCATGCACTTCATAATCTAAGTATAGTCCTTTCATTGATACTAACTAGAGTGCTCAATTATTTGTGCACCGCCCAGATTTTTGTGGGAGCACAAGCGACATTTGAAGGAATTTCATAATTTTTGCAATACCAAATTGTTATAAATTTCTAACATACCAAATATACTTTAAAGGCTTTACAATTAATTATTTTATAATTATAAATAATAATCATGCATTTATGAAAACTATAAATGCATTATAAAAGAATTAAATAATTTTTCATCCATTTGCACATTGGTCTGTTGCAGACAATTGACAAGTTACCAATTAGCATATACATAAAATGTTATTCTATACTGTGTTGACTCAGTTTGGTGGCAGGAGAATATGCTAGATTCAGACTTAGAGCTCAACAGGTTCACAAAATTGTGTATGTGCTGCCCTCTTGAATCCATAACAGAAACTACAATCGATCTGACACTTGTCAGTGAGCTCTTAGAGATTTCAGATGCAGCAACTATCACTTTTTTTAAGTGAAGTGCAGTAACAACTTGGTCTGTTGAACTAGGTCTAGAACTGAATATTCAATAACTTTTAATCGTCCAGTTTAGTGTTAGAATGCTGCTATTGCTGCAAAGTGGTCCTTATTGTGGAACTTATTTTCCTACCCAGGGAATTGTGAGTCGTCCCTGTTTGGCAGCCAGACAGCCGAGCATGAAGACCCTCACTTCTCAGTATAAGCTTATTAAGCTTGCCCTGACAACAATATACATTATTTGTGAAGTTGTAACAAAAAGATACATTATTTGTGAAGTTGTAACAAAAAGATTAACTCTCCTCCGGCGTGACAGACATAATTACCTGTTTCAGATCTCTCAAAGCAAATGAATGAATGATTTAGTGTTTCATTGTTGTCCGTTTGTTGTTTCAATTAGTTTCTTTGGAGAAAACCATAAACAATCATTAAAATCATGCTGGAAAAGCTGTGAAAGGATTTGAAAACTTCAGAATTTTATGGTACTCATTGGCAGTACATGTGCACTCATTGATCATTTAACATTGTTGATTACGATTTGTTTATATCTTGCTGGCAGTTCAGTTGTGCGTATGAGCGCAAGTGATTAGGTCCCTCTACCTGGACATGAACTGACCTACTTGCATATTGATAAATGTGTCAGCTTGAGGTCATCCGATTTCTGGCAGACTCTCCAGCTGTGCTGTTCGTTTAGAGTCTGTGAGCAGCCTGGTTCTTCTGAGAGATTATCCAGAAAAAAAGAAATTAATACCAATGTCATTTTTCAATCTCAGATCTTTCTGTTCATTAAATGGATGGAAGCATGAAGTAAGAGGCCAGCAGGCCAAGGATTACTGTTATTCGGTAGAAAAACTGAGCCTGTAATTGAGCCTTTGGCTCGTTGGTAAAGTAATAAATATGTTTAAACCAAAAACTAGTTTCCTTACAAAATATGTCACTGTGACTGCACTAAAAATCTGACGCGAAATTGTTATTGATAGATGCAATGTCATGTCAAATTTCCAAGCAGCTGTATCTAGCAATCTGTCTGGCTGAAGTTTATTTTTTCTTAAGTATAACAAAAAAGGTTTTGCTCCCTGATAAGTCTCATTTGATATACGAATTTTGAGAAACTGATTTTATACTTCCTGGAATTGCAGGAAGATTGCTGACTTCTTTGACATGTGACAATCTTGCTCGAGATATTTTTGGAGTACAAAACACACTTCAATGAACCATAGACATGTTTTTTTATCAGTAACCACTCTGATATCTGAATAGGAATATGTGCAAGAGAATTACAAATAAGTCAGTGAGATATCAAGACAATCTTTGAGATATGGCATAAATTTGCATTTCCCGCCGTTACAATGAAAGTCTTAAGAAAATCAGGAAGGACACCCAATTTAGATAATTTAGAATCAATTTCTGGCAGAATAAAACGTGCATCAAACAGCTAAATAGCATCAAAATGTGTACAAGTGCCCACTTTGAACTCATTTTTGGTGGAGCAGGTCAGAGATACACACCAGTCTTCTTGATCATTAGAAATTGATAATAATGATTATGCACTGTTTTTTCATCTCTATATTTCATCAAAAAGTATACCAGTCAAATGTGATATATTTTGGAGCCATTTAGTTCAAAAGGTTATACAAATTTCAGTAGAGCCCATAGAATTAGGCAAAGCAAGCGTCACCTGTACTTTCCAATAATTGTCTAACAAATTTGGAATTGTTCATTTACGGTAATTTTTGTAAGACCCTGGGATTTGCTGAATGAATATATGAATATACCAGACTCCCAGCCTTCTCATGTCATCATAATATTGCGGTCACCAACAAAAATAAATATGCAACTTCCTCTGCACTAAAGAAGAAGAGCTACCTGGCTGAACACAATACAAGTTACAGACCAAGTTTAGAATTTCTTCATCCAAATTAAATCCTCCAGATTTCTAGCATCAAAGACAGGTAATCATAATATAGTTCTAATGTCATAATATAGTTCTAATGTCATCATTTTTGTAATAGGAAGCTGCAGAACAACGGTACATTAATACTAAAGATAAAATGCCTTGGGGTTACTTTGACTGCCTCTGATCAAAGCAAGAACCCTTGTCTTAAAAGAAGATGCTTTGAGTCTCAGGTAGGCCTAGAAAATAACAAATATTATGACACATAAGATAAATGTAAGGATGAACCCATACCATCCAGCTGAGGGAGCCTTCAATTAAGCAAAATTGTTGTCTTTTATAGATTCCTCACCTGGAAAAGTATCTTTTTTGGTAATTATGTTTGGCATGAATAAATGGCAAGAAATAAAAGTTCTGAAATCCTGTAATTCTGAAGTACATCTGCATGTACACATAATGTCTGAATATAACTACTGTCGATCCAAAAGATGGTCCATTTATCACCCTTCCCTTTTGACTACGCTGTACAGTGTAAGCCTACTGTGTGTTAGGCTCAACCGTCTCCATATAATGTAGTCCCTTACTTTCTCCTGTAAAAATATAATTTATTATATAAATAAAAGCTTTACACCAGACTTACTTTCTCTGCATTGGTCTGACATAATGGCTCAGAATGATATCGACCAAATTAAAAAAATATGCCTCAATAGCATTCAGGTCTCCTTCTCTTGCCACCTCAAGGTAATCCCTATATATATGTACTTTGAATTGCAGGAAGTTTCCAAGCAAAAGAACACCTTTTTTTCACCCTCTTGTCACACTCTTATTTGCAAACATCCCTTTTGACTACGCTGTAGGCCTTCTGTGTGTTAGGCTCAGCCGTCTCTTTATTATGTAGTCCCTTGCTTTTATCCAGTAAGTATATATTTACATAAAAAGCCTACACCAGACTTCTATTCTCTGCATTGGTCTGACATAATGGCTCAGAATGATATCGACCAAATTAAAAAAATGTGCCTCAATCGCATTCAGGTCTCCTTCTTTAGCCACCTCAGGTTAATCCCTATATTTCCTAATCAGCTAATAGTCCAGAAGCCAATTCTCAAAAGAGGCTTAGAAAAAGTTTCAGTAAACACCCCTGAGCAGATTTAGTTTGACACTTGATGATGTTAGGGTACCCCAGCCTGCATACGGCCAGTGTGGGTTTACTCATCTGCTGCGGTGCATAACCCGGTAATGAGGCCATACGTCCAGTTACGGAAAAAATTTATTGAAAATTCCAAATATTGAGTTTTAAGCACGAGCCTTCTGATCATTCAATTGATAGACATGAACACTTCAGAGTAAGCAATTCCAGTCATGGTCTAGTGGTCACAGTGTACTCAGCATGTTGGAAATTCATATTTATAAGCATTTCTGGACTCCTCCAATCACCTCATTCAAAAGAATATCATAAAAAACTTACTTGGAAAGAGCCTGGTGTTTGTAAGACATTGGGAAGTAATCCAATTTTCATGTTAAAATCCAAGCTTCAATGCAACTGACTAGAGCCTATGACCAAAGTCAGCTGAAAATGAAAATAATGATAGCTCCGCACACATAAGGTCCAGGCACCAAAAAATGAGCAAAATGAATCTTCTATATTTTGAGTATATAAAAATGATATCACTTTAGTTTGTTTCTGCATTTAGATTGACATTTATTTTGGTGACATTCGCAATTAAGAAAAATGTAGGAATAAGGAGAAGAAATTTTAAAGGTCACATGACCCCGCAGTCGGAGGATCCGGAGGGATCGAGGGATCATTAATTTAATTTGAATTTATTTAATCAAACATAAAAGTTACATTAGTGGAGTTAATTTCTGTACTTAAATTTATAGTTACTTTGGTGACATTTGCTATGAAAATTATTAATTTTTTTTTCCCTCATTAATGTTCACATAGTATGCAGTGCACATTACCGTGCTATTTTTGTAAAAGAGTGATGTACAGATCTGCATGAGATGCACGGGCTCAGATATCAAGAATTAGGCAAAGAGGTATGGCCGTATGAAGGCTTGTGATCAGATGGTAATTTCTAGATTTGGTTAGGCCTATGAGGACATTAAACTAAAGCAAGGACGGCATACGCAGGATACTATAGAGAGGAAACCTCCTGGTGAGTACTGAGTATGTAATTTTTTTAGTTTAAGTTGGTGGCGCATTTTTGGTTCATGATCATCAATGTCTGTAAAACAAACTTTTGCCAATTATATGCTTTGATGGATGAGCTGCTTCAAATTTGGCCTCCACAGGTCGGCCCATTTCACTTCAGATAGCTGGTACAACCATAAATGCGACAAAGGAAAAATAAGTCACTCACAGGAAATATAACTTTATTTGCGTTGCAATCAATATTGGAATTTATTATATATTACCGCAAAACAGAAAAAATGTTGTCCCATAACAAGATATATTCACAAGTAGGCCAAAAGAAATTTTCAGCATAAATCTGAATATTTGAATTAGCAACATTCCAGCTAAATGTTGTGACATATATATTTCTATTTTAACTTAATCACAATTATTGATTCTTACTATACATCTCATACAAATGAAAATTATGTATCTATGTTACTTTTAAAATACTTTTATGATTTCAAAAAAGCTGAAATAAATGCGGATTGCAGATAATGGAAAAATTTGCAAAAACTATGATGCCATAAAACAATAGGCTGAGCAAGATAAAATTTGAGCATTATTGCCAGACCCATAATTATACTTTTTTGGATGTTTCCAATCATATAAATATACAGTCTTGGAATTAATAACTTATGTATTTTTGCATCCAATATGTGGAGTTCATCAGTATATCAGACTTTTCATCTCAGGTTGATTGATGAATATCAATATCAAAGGGCACTGTTGTCTAATGCAGCGATGTCACATCCCATTGCGCAGGGCTTTAGATTCTAGTCAAGAGTCGGAGTCGCGTGGAGCTGGAGGCTTTTTAATGGAGTTGCAGTCGGAGTTGGAGTCAAGATTTCCAGGTGGAGTCATGGTCGGATTTGAAAATTTAATAGGGGATTCATGACTCCTAATCCAATTAATATAATTTACAAAAACTATTTTACAAAAACGTGAAAGACATACCATTTTTTACACAAAACTATTTCAGCAAGTGTTCATGTGCCAAATCCCGTGAAAACTTTGTAGAATTAATTTCTCACCCCTGTTAACCACATAATATTTGTGTGCAATAATAGCGATAAGCGGAGTGGGGAGTCGGAGTTGTAATTCAGGAGACCTAAGGAGTCGGAGTCACTTTTCTAATTTTACGCCAAAGGAGTCGGGAGTCGCTTCACTTATTACACATCTCCGAAGCCCTATCACTGTGTCCACTTTATGATCCATGGCGGCGTCATCCTGGAAATAATAATTATAAATATTTACTAATTTTGTACATGACACATCATCAGATTAAATTGCATGAATAATAAAAATTCACTTCTTGAAATAACCAAGTTGTTTCAGTTAACAGAGTTTGTATATCTTTTAAAGTGTGTCTGTATTGTTATTAGTATAATCATATTTGACAGAAAAAAGTGTATATTAACATTTTAAATGTACCTGGTATCTATTTAAATCATTGGCAATGGTGTTTTAAATCTATTTCCGTGTAAACCTTCACATACTAGTACTTCAGATTGAAGATTCAGGATCTGCTGATATAATGGAATTCATGTATTCAGACAAAATTCTAAAGTTGGTCTTCTTTTATCTACAATCTAATGAATCTGTATACAATTTACATCATTCCGTAATATGAAACACACGTGTGAAAATATGCTTATGGAACAATTTAGGCATGACTGACACAGTTAACATGTTTGGCTTCCCTTGGGAAATTTTTATGCATAAAAATTATTCAGTTGAGTCGTAATGGTGCACTTGATAACATGGCGCCCCAAAGCCCACTATAAAATCAGTTTAACATTACGATGATGCAGATTTTCTAAACCTGAAATATATCTCATCCTAAACCGGTTGAGGTATATTAAAAAAAATCATAGATGTGCAGCTGATACTACTATAATTACACAGTATAAAAGTTTAGGAATTAAAATAGACTAGATTTCCTTAATATTGCAATAATTTCATTTGTAGGAAATAATGGTGAACATGACAGAATCTGAAGCTGGTTGTTATATTCCAATAACTAAGTGAAGAAGAAAAGTTCTCTAATTTTGAGGCACGTTTCAAGGCATTTCCACCAGATGGCAGCACCAGATTGATTCAGATGATTTCTGCTGGTGTTGAGAAAGAAGTTTTGAGATTGTGTTGTCTAAAATAGAATGATAAAAACTTTTCACAAAACAATGAACAGTAGATATGTGCCCTCTCAGTAGATTACAACATTAAAAGTTACAAAATTCATTTTAAAAAATCCATTAAAACTACTTGTATATAAAAAAATATCCTTCTAAAAAAATGACCACACCAACTCTACGACAGACAACACTACAACACAGTGACGGAAAAAGAAAATCTTCTTCATGGGCTCTTTGCTGGAGCAGTAGCAGCCCGAGATTCCAAATCTTAAAAGCTGAAATAGGCGGCTACTGGAGCCTTATTTTGGCAAAAAAGAGCTGGAGGACTGAAAGAGGGAACATGATCAAGAATTTCACCACTGATCATTCGGTCAGCTGTAGCAGGGCAGAGCTTCCCCAGTTAGTTTTTAAGGGAGCTAAGCTCCCCCAACCTCCCCCGCCATTTCCATCACTGAGTGTCACCCAGGAAATGATGACATATGTTCTGAAGTTTTGTACAAAAGATATATCAGATGGTCTAAATTGATACAAATTCAAAGAAAGAATTAATGGAGAAAATTGCCACATTGGTAAAAAGGCAGATGTCACCTTTTTTTTAGGCATGGAAGCTGACTTGTGTGCTTCAAATCGTAAATTCGATGTGCCTTTTAGGGCGTTAATTTTTTACCTTGTCCCAGATCGGCCCGACTTTGAATTAATTAATTTAAATTGAGCTAAATTTGCCTGGTAATGGAATAAAGTACAGGTTTCAAATCTGTGGGAGATGCACATATCTGTTGGCAGAAAAATGTCTATCTACGGAGTTTTGCTTTGAATTTCATTGGTATTTTAGTCATGAAAATTCATAAGGCTCAATAATATTTTTATATTGTGCACCTTTCTTGACCAAATTCTGGGATGGGCCAGCTAGGAGTGTTTTCTCAAAATTTCCCAAAAAGTATTTTTATGATCAGGTTGGATTTTCAAACATGTTTTCCAATATTTCTTGATTTTAACCTTGTCCGACCTATCAAAGGCTTTGAGCAAACTTTTAAACAAATAACCAAATGTTTACATGTGACTGTTGTAATAATGTGGTAATTGCTTTGGTCCTTCAAATCAGGTATTTGAGGTAGTAGTAAAATAATATTTTACTTGCAGTTGCAGTTTTGGACCACTCTACAGTTTGAATACATCACACAGGTTTCATGCCGTTTAACTTTACAGCTTTATAAGACTTAAGAGTACTTTCTTTTCTGATTTTGAAGCATGCAATAGTCATGTTATCAAATTGTAAGCCATAATTGGCAATATACTCACATGTTTTTTATCCCTTACCTATGTCAACTTGATGAGCATGTAGTCCATTGAGGTTGCTGAGTATGTATATCTTCAGGCTTTATAAATGAAGCGCAGCCAAACCAAATTATGTATGTTGCATGGTCACATCTGCAAAAAAGCAATTTTCAAACTACACCACCAACAAAAACAAACAATAGAGAAAAAAAATTGGTTGTGATGCTTTGAATGCTTCATAACAGCTTATTGAAATTTACAGTTCATTTAAAAGAATGAATCATTCTGTATGACAGGTTTAAAATTTTCAGAATTTGCTATCTTTTGTTCGCATGTTTTAATGATAGATACTTTTTTAAAATGTGTTGCTTTTTCTTAACATAAATGATAACTTGTTTTATTAATGAGACTTAAGAAAATAGAATGATCCATTTAAGGAACAACAGAAACCATACCGCAGCATCCATCATTATATTTGATGATGTCAAGAAGGTGTGCGCTTGTCAGAAAATGCCCCTTTCACAATAGCCCTAAATTGCATTGCGCCTCTCTTCTCACAGAAAATCATGTTGTTGATAAATCCTGCTGGAATTAAAAGCATCACACAATCATTTGCAAAACATGAATAATATTCAATATATGCTAGGGTTAATTTTCTACCAGACTTTACTACTAAAATGCCTGTCACTTACATGCTGTGATAAAAACATAAAAAAACATAAACTTCAGACATTTAAAAATATTTTGGATATAAACCGGTGGATGGAATCACTGTGATGAAACAGTTTTGTTCATGGGTTTTCTGATTTAAAGACCATTATTAAAATTATAAAACCTCAATGGGTATTACTTGTGTTTTCTGTACTTTATGAATGAACTTGGCATTGCCCAATATAATTTTTTGTATGATAATATCGTACTGACAGTTGATCATGTTGATATACTCACTGAAATTGATCCATCCTGGCACTGTGCAGGCTAAATGTACAAATAATTCTCAAAATGTGTGTCTTTCAGCCAGTGCTATTGTTGCACCTGTTTGTAAATAAGATAGAAGACATGTGAAATAAATCTTAACAGTTTATCAATTAGAAGACAAATGTTGTGCTCTTAATGGCAGGTTAGATTGTTGAATGTTGTTTGTGACAGCTACTGGTTAGTTGGATAGATCAACAAAACAGTTTGAAGCAGCTTACACAAGAGCAGAAATGTCAGCTGATTAGCAATAACTGTAAATTAAATATGCTCAATCATCCTGAGAAATAAAATTGAAAACTCAAGCATTTTTTAATTGAAATTTAGGCAGTTATATATACCTATGACAACAGGTTCACAAAAAAATAAAAGCATGATTAAATTACAGCTTGCTGAAGTAATTTACTGTCCATTAAAATCTTTAAAAAATAAAGACAACAACCACTTACTGTAATATTGTTTTCCATAATTTCCCATAGCCTTTTCACCTTTCTCAACAATGTGGTTTATTTCCAGTGCTGGTTTGACATTATATATAGTAGGAATGCTGTGTCCACTGGTACTCTTGCACTTGACCAGCATGTTTTCAGTGCCTGACATGCTGGGATCAAATGATCCTCAGTCATGCTTGATGGGTGTGGCAGCACTGTAGCCAGTATGCAAATTTTGAAAGGGAAGCTTTTGTACAATTTTCAATAGTTGCTTAAAATTATCCTATGGCAATTTATAATTTGTTAAGCTATATTCAATATATGAAAAGGTAAAAATATGGAGCTTTAAAAAAAAGTTAATAAATAATTGGCCTTTTCCTGACCTGCTCACTGACTCCTGTTTTACAGGAAATGCATTGGTCATAGGCTCCACCAAGTTGACGAAAATCACAAGAATAGTAAAATATTATGCAAAAGTGGGAGACTTTGAAGTATTTATGAAAGGCCCAGGTGTGCAAGGTAAGTTTTGTGAACATAATGCACTATTGCACATATGTGAAAACCATGCCGCTACTGCAAGGGAAGCATTTTGTTGACTGAATCGGGCGACTCTCAGCAATGGAATCGCATGCCCTTAAGTGTTTTTGTCTCATTCTTGATACATCCGCCCATGGTTTTAAGGGCCTAATAGTGACTGAATCAAACTGAAATTGGTTCAGATGTATGCAGAATAATTGGTTGCATGTTACTAAACTGAAAAATGTTACATAGTTTCTTTATTTTGTGATTTATAAGGAATATATAGTCATTTTTCATGGAAAATTCACTTCATTTTCAGCCAGGCATAATTACAAATCTCTCCAGAACTTCAGTTCTAATGCAGATATCAACATGGTGTAAATTGCAAAAACTGCCCCTTATTCTCAGCTTGCCAATGGTGTCATATTCATGGCCCTGTGATTGATACTTTTTCTGCTATTAGACTTTAAAGTGATAAAAGTTACCCTACCCCCCTTATTTTCGAATTTATCACATATTCGTAGATTAGCAGAAAATTTGATCCTCAGCTTCTTTGTAACATATGGATGGCCTAGGTATGTAAATGCCCTGTTTACAGAGACTACAGGTGAACACAGTGACCATGTATATATTGTTAATCAATAAGATATCATATTTTTACACCAATTTCCTTTGTTTTACGGACAAATTTAAGTATCAGTCGAAGAAATTAGTGCAATGCAAGCTATCACCACAATTCCTACATTATATTGGTCCACAACTGTTAAAAATATATGCCCACATTTATATATGTATATGGTAGGCCTATCTGATGAAGTTCAACAAGTCACTCTTACTAAAACTTTGAAACTTCACAAAAGTCTTAAAACTCTTATGTCTGAGAAATAAACGACTTGCGATGTCAAAGCATTTTTCATGATAAAGAAGGTCAAGAACTAACATAATTTTGCATATAGCTCTTCAAGATTAAGAATAGAACCTTTTGATTAAGAAATCAATGGATCACCTTTGGGCCTAATGATAACTTACAGAGAAGAGCAAGCCAGGAAGGATGACCATTGACCACTACAATGTCATGGCTCTGCATTTGCAAAACTCATGTCACTCCTTGGAGTCCTTGTTTTAGTACAGCTGGTCATCAGAATTATATAGGCTATTTCTAAAATATGGTTTCATGAACACAGTAGGCCTGTGGTTCTTTTGAAATTGATTTGATTTCAGCTTTATGAAGAAAATTGGTTGATGTCTGTTGTGGATTTACTGCCTTAAAGTGCTGTCATAAAAGTTTCCATAGCGTCAGTCGTATTTAGAATTAACACCTTTTGGCTACCCCTGAATCACTTCCTATCTTTACCTACTTGAAACTACCCTTTAAAATTACATGGAAATCTAATTTAAGCAACACATATTCAAACTCCATCAACCCCATTTTGTTAGATTTATTTGATATTGTACCCCTTTGCTAATTGCAATTACATTGGTAGCTGTCTTGATGGAGTTCTTAATATGTAATATGGGCTAAGGTTGTGTAGGGAGTCAAAGGTAGAACTTTGTAAGGAGATTTTGGGTTGAGAGGAGAAAGGAGGTCACAACTGGTTAACAGAGGACTTCTGACAGAAAATGTTCTTACTTTATTTTGGGTTGTACTGTACATATGGACTGGGGTGCTGCTCAGCTTTCGTGAAATGGGGCTGATATTTTTGTATCTACCTGTGCCCAAGACTTCAGTCTTCAGCTACAAATCTGATTTTGTGCTGGAGAAGATATTGTATAAACTTCTCTATTGTTCTTGTTGCACATGGGCATGCAATAAAAAGCAGGGGTAAGCCTCTTGATGGGGTGACAGAGGATCTTCAGGGTCTTCAACTGTTGGGTGACCTGACATTCTACAATTTGATGCATAATTGAACGCACAATACCACTGAGATCCAATTGTTGCACACGAAGCTGTATAGGTCAGACTTGTTTCTTGACTTCAACATGATTTTCCTGCTGTTTGGGCAATGGGTGTTGTTGTTTGCAATCATGATTTCAGGGCCAATAGTGGGGTTGGGTTTATTCTGGCATATTTATGTGATTTTATGGACAGCTTTGCTTGAAATCTGTCAAAACATAAAAATAAATGAAACAAAATGTTATTTGTCGCAAAAGTTTGTGGTCAAAGATGCTGAAAGTTGATGTCCTGATAATGCCATGCAGGCCCTGAAATCAGAATTGAGGCTGAAGATTGGTGTCAAGGACAGAGGTAGATGCATTATAAGCTGATATCACCAGTTAATCCACTGAAATAATTCAACAGTGACAGCGGTTTGAATTGAACTCAGAACTCAGAACTTGTTTATTTGAAAGTAGCTGGTGAATATAAAGGGAATGCTAGTACATTGATATGGTCTGATAGCCTTATTTCATTTTTGATATGGTCTGACAGCCTTATTTCATCATAACGTCTGCCTCTTACAGAAGCTAATATCAGCTGAAATAGCTGCAGAGCCAGTAACATTGAGCCATAAGTTACATAGCTGGTGATCCAAACAGGCATGGTGGTCTAGGTCACTTGTGGGACAATGGAGAAGTAACTCTACGCATGATTGATGCAATTGCACATTTATGACTGCACCTTACAATTTTTGTCATCATCTCTTTAGTCAAGAGCAAGCCAGAAATGACATGCTGCCCCAGATGAAAGATGCAGCTTTAAAATAATACACATTTCCATTCCTATTTGCCGAAAAGGTTTAACAACCTTTGCACGGGAACTCGGTAATATGCCGATGTTCTAATTTTGTCCTATTGAACTTAATTTAATATGATTTGATTTGACTATAGTCCAGTTGTCAAAGGATGTTGCATGAGAATGGGACTTTTGACACCCTTGTTCCTTGACTTATAACTAACTGCTGGAGCTGCACCAAGTGAATTGCAGATGTGGATGCTCCACCAACTGAACTGAAGAATTGTAACAGCAGAAAGCATGATCTTTTTTGGCTTGAGGCATACAACTGCCTAAACAATTACGACTAACCAATACATTTTTGTGACAGAGCGATAACGGCAACAGCCACTGTTACTCTGAGGAAAATTAATTGATGATGTTCAATCTTGTGTAATGTTGTCATTTTTGTTTTGCACAAGTGATCATTAGAACAATAGGCAATGTACTGGTTTTTCAATATACACTATGGGCCTGTATGTCCCCTGAGATATGATTTAAAGTAATTTAAGAGACATGTATGATACACTGTATATATACTCAGTTTATTTCTTGCAAAAACATTGTGTGCTCTTTGGTCAAGTTTATCAGCCATACCTGGATACTAGACATTTTAAAATAGATATCTTGCAGGGTCTATGGGTCATAGATTACATGGCATCAAATTAGATGTTCAACACTGAAAGATGGCGTAACTTAAGTAACAAATATTGGGGCATTGGGTTGGACAGTTAATTATCTACCAAAGCAAAGTTTCGAAGTAGGCGCAGCCGCTAAAGAACCTTCCTGTAAATACATTGATATGTAACCAATTATTATATAAAATATTTTGACTCATATTTATAATAAAGAAAACCTGAAGTCAAAACATATACACAAGTTTGCAACATGTATCTTCAACCTGATCAACTTGTACTGAAATACAACCTTTGCACGGGAACTCGGTAATATGCGGATGTTATCAATTGTGGTGATATCTTAAATTTTATTAATTTCATTGACATGATATTCAAATCCGTTCCTAAAACAAAGGAAATTGGTATAAAAATGGCCATAAAAACATGATATCTTATTAATTAACAATATATACATAGTCACTGTGTTCACCTGTAGTCTCTGTAAACAGGGCATTTACATACCTAGGCAATTCATTTGTTACAAAGAAGCTGAGGATCAAATTTTCTGCTAATCTACGAATATGTGATAAATTCGAAAATAAGGGGGTAGGGTAACTTTTATCACTTTAAAGTCTAATTGCAGAAAAAGTATCAATCACAGGGCCATGAATGTGACACCATTGGCAAGCTGAAAATAAGGGGCAGTTTTTGCAGTTTACACCATGTTGATATCTGCATTAGAACTGAAGTTCTGGAGAGATTTGCAATTATGCCCGGCTGAAAATGAAGTGAATTTTCCATGAAAAATAACTATAAATTCCTTATAAATCACAAAATAAAGAAACTATGTAACATTTTTCAGTTTAGTATCATGCAACCGATTATTCTGCATATATCTGAACCAATTTCAGTTTGATTCAGTCACTATTAGGCCCTCAAAACTCAATATTTGGAATTTTCAATAAATTTTGTCCGTAACTGGACGTATGGCCTCATTACCGGGTTATGCACCACAGCAGATGAGTAAACCCACCCTGGCCGTATGCAGGCTGGGGTACCCTAACATCATCAAGTGTCAAACTAAATCTGCTCAGGGGTGTTTACTGAAACTTTTTCTAAGCCTCTTTTGAGAATTGGCTTCTGGACTATTAGCTGATTAGGAAATATAGGGATTAACCTGAGGTGGCTAAAGAAGGTGACCTCAATGCTATTTTATGTGGGTGGACGGATTTACAAACCTCCTGTCAAGTCACTTTCAAATATTGATGGTGATTCCGTCCACCTTTATTTCCATTGTATTTCATTTCCTGGTGTTACAATTTTACAAATCATACAAGAATAATTTAATTTTGCATCTTATTCAACGATTTTTGCCTTATACATGTATGCTTGTTGACCGAAAGAGGCCTGTAATATTATAAAGTCCCACTTCTGTAATTATCAAAAATGGCTGTGATGACGTCTCAGAATTTGATTGTTTTTTTATCCTTTGTTGTTTAAGGGACATTTAATGTGATTAAAATACCTTTCAACATAATAAATACGGCAAAATTAGTTTAAAAAGAGTTTCTCTTGCTTTCAAAACTCACACAATTGTAATAGATATATTTATATGGATACAATAGGGGTGGACAGATTTACCCTCCTGGACGGATTTGCCATCATTGACTCTACCTCATTTATGTTGTGCGTTATCCCAGCAAACACAAACGGTTTTTCAACGGTTTTATAGCGGTCGGTGCTCAAACCGTTATTTGATAACGTTTTTTTAACCAAATTTTAACGTTAATGGAAAACGTTTCATTCCAACCGTTACAGTTTAACATATTTGAAACGTTTAATGAAAATGTTGAAAATGTGTTACCTGAAAATATGTTGCTGTAATGCATAAAATACATTATTCTGACATAATTAATGTGGGTAAAGTTTTAATGTCGATAAAACATCTGACTTTAGCATTGAAAAAATGTTTTTAAAAAATGTTAGAAATATGTTTTTTGAAAACGTATTTCTTTAACGGGGAAAAAACGTTTTATGAAAATGTTGAAAATACGTTACCTGAAAATAAGTTTCTGTAATGCATAAAATACGTTATTCTGACATAATGAATGTTGATAAAGTTCTAATGTCTATTTAACATCTGACTTTAGCATTGACAAAATGTTTCAAGAAAAAGTTAGAAATATGTTTTTTGAAAACGTATTTCTTTAACGGGGAAAAAACGTTTTATGAAAATGTTGAAAATACGTTACCTGAAAATAAGTTTCTGTAATGCATAAAATACGTTATTCTGACATTATGAATCTTGATAAAGTTCTAATGTCTATTTAACATCTGACTTTAGCATTGACAAAATGTTTCAAGAAAAAGTTAGAAATATGTTTTTGAAAACGTATTTCTTTAACGTGGAAAAAACGTTTAATGAAGATGTTGAAAATACGTTACCAGAAAATAAGTTTCTGTAATGCATAAAATACAGTATTCTGACATTATGAATGTTGGTAAAGTTCTAATGTCGATTTAACATCTGGCTTTAGCGTTGAAAAAATGCTTATTTCAAAAGTGTTTCTGAACATAAACTTGAAAGCATCTTTAAAACGTTATCTATAATCCGTTTCAAAATGTTGAAATAAAACGTTTTTCAACTGAATTTCTGAGCTGACCGACAACATCAACCTGCTAACTCCATTTTTTAACGTTTCTAAACTGTTTCAAGAAAATGTTAGAAATACACCCTTTTGAAAACGCTTTTCTTTAACGTGGAAAAAACATCATTCCAATGTCGCGAAAATATGTAAAAAGATTAATGAAGCTTGTACATTTGACGTTATGGTCACAGAAACATTTTTCCAAGACTGTTTTAGAACATATTGAAAAGAGTCACTGAAGCATTGTAAATGATCAACTTAAAAACATTTTGAAGGAAATGTTTTTCAACTGAATTTTGAAACTGAATGACAATGTCAAACTTTTAACTTCATTGTTTAACGTTTCTAATATGTACAATGAAAACGTTAAAAATACGTTATTTGAGAACGTAATTCTGCAACATTGAAAATACATTATTCTTACATTATAAATATATGGAAAGTGTATACAGCAAACGTCAAAAGGACTGATTCAAGTAAAATGTGTGCGGTTGAATACCTGAGGTTATCATAAAGTAAATTGTTTTTAATGCTATGAAAGACCCATGTTTCTTTTGTTGCTGAAGTCAAAAGTATAGACTCAGTAAAGCAAGCAATTGAGGCTCTCCTGGAGTTTTAAAATGAAGCCAATTAGATTAATTTTTTGTTTATTGGAAGTGTATGCTATACTTAATTATGTATCAATTTATAATCTTAAAACTGCAATAGAATTTTACATGAAATTGGCATAATATCAAACATTGCACAACGATTGTGAAAGAATTTAAGAAAACTTTGAAGTTTTGGGTTATACTCATGACAGAATAGCTAGATTTATGAAATACAAATTCACTGTTTCTTGTACCTCAATATAAAAAATCCCAATTTCAAAATATTGAATCAATTTTCAAGTGATATAATCATAGAAGGTTAATCCAAATTATTATGTTATATTATACTGTTATCGCACAGCACATATAGGCCTACATATACAGTTTTTATAGCACTAAGGTGACTAATATTGCATGAGGGCGAGTTGTGTTTCTTTTGACTTGCATGTTAAAATGTATCTCATCATCAATCAACAACTATTTCACCCGCAAACAAATGTTTCACACTTTTGGAATCTACATACGATATACTTGATGATGGGTGTTGGTAAAATCGTTTTCCCCAAATTTACAGCAAACTTTAGACCTCTAAGCAAAAAAGGCACTAAATAATCGGAAAAAATGCCGTTTTTCGGCCACTTAATGCTTTATTATGAAGAAAAAAATAACACAACCAGGATAGAAAGCTTATATCCAGTTAGCCTGTAAATATGCGCATCTTTTGCACCAAAAATCATCTTCCTATCTAACTCCATTGCTGTGCTGTGAATTTTTTACTAAAATTGAAAAGCACAACATTTTGTCTCTTGTGGCTGCAGCAGCACACAACACATGGTGTTCCCTCTCAGGTCCGTCCAATCTTTCACATGTTAAAATGAAAATGCAATATCATGCGTCCTAGAATTCTGAAGGCAGATGAAAGATAGATTAGACAGATTAGATAGATTAGATAGATAGATAGATAGATAGATAGATAGATAGATAGATAGATAGATAGATAGAT
This sequence comes from Platynereis dumerilii, assembly GCA_026936325.1. NCBI lineage: Eukaryota > Metazoa > Annelida > Polychaeta > Phyllodocida > Nereididae > Platynereis > Platynereis dumerilii. The sequence goes on from JAPTHN010000029.1 coordinate 5,636,370, forward strand.
AGATGAATAGATAGATATATCATTTTGAAATTGGGCAGACATTTGAAAAACAAATGATATATATATATTATATATATATATATATATATATATATATATTTGTGCATGTACAGTGTACATAATAATCATATAAGTAACTGCATTAAATTCTACAAAATAAAAAACAACTTGGTGCCCCAGTATGTGTTTCTAATCTTGTAAACGGAAAACAGATCTATGCATCTATTATCATTGGCTGAAGTACAACTTGATTTTGTCGTTTGATCCATTTATAACTTCCTAATAATCTAACCATCAAACTAACTGTTTAACAAACTAACAATAGACAGATAAACAGGTAGGTAGATAGATAAACAGACAGACAGACAGACAGATAGATAGATAGATGGATAGATGGATAAATGGATAGATAGATGCTTAGATAGATAGATAGATGCTTAGATAGATTGTTTACTTACTTGTAAGGTCGGTTAATCAAGATGGCCCCTGGCTCCTTCCTCCTTGCTCGTCGGATTCCCGCCGCAACGTTGCGTCATGCGAACTGCCAGCCAATTAGGGGGTCCGGCCCCCTGGAGTCACTGGAGCGGCTCTGGCTAGGTAAATAGCAGGGAGGTCTCTGGAGCGGCCACTCGCCTCCTTCATTTCGTTCATCGCCGATCGCTGCACATCATTCTCGCACTGTCAATGTAAGTTCTGAGCTCATACCTGACCTGAACCCTGTAATCCAACGCCTTTACCATACCCTTGGTACTGGGACGTTTATATTGGATACCACCATTACGATCGCTTATATTTCATTCACTTTGATCGTCTCTTTTTTTGGCGCCAAATTGGTCGGCCATTATGGGTGGTAGGAAGGGCAGGAAATGTACCGTATGTCGTCAGCCTGCAGCTGGCCATAACGGGCCTATGGGACAGCGTTGCCATACAATCGTTGAGTCGTTCCGTACTGGCACTTCTAGTGGCAATCAAACAGTCACTATTGATAATTCTGTCCATTCTGACTTTGCGTCGGCAGTTGATCATGATGGCGAGTGGGGGGGGGAGAACCTCGGTCCTTTTGGCTTAGGAGATGGGGATATTAGGAACGAATCCCCGGGGGCTAATAATATCTCCTCGTTTTGCCATCAGGACTTGGTGGCGGATTCTGGATTGATGCCGGGCGAGAATGAGCGTCTGTCTGTTACCATGGGTACGCACCCTACCGGCGATTCCAGTCTGCCTAGGCCACATAGTATGCCCCCTGGTGTTGAAGCACGTCGCTTCACCCAAAACAATGCTCATTCCCAGTCTCAGAAACAGTCTCTCGATGGTTATCTGATAGGGGCATCCCTTCCTGGGGTGCCGGACAGTGAAGGACCCTACCTGGGTGGTAACGAACGTAATCCCCACGCGGGGAGAGGCTTGGCTGCCTCAGTATCCGACGTATCCCGCTCCTCCTGTTTGCCTGCGCTCCAGATTCCAAGAGGCATTCAGAATAGTTTGGCGAGAGAGGGCGCCACCAGTCAGCGACCAGTGAACATAAGCGCCCCTACGCGCTCAAATGCAAGCGGTGCTATCCCAAAGCACTACGGCAGCTACGAACAGTCCCACGTTGCATCCAGTGTCCCTCAAATGACTCATAACCCCTCCCGGGGCCGGGCGTACACTAACCACCAGGTGCCGCCTCATGTTACCTTTGCTGAAGGAGGTGAGACTTATGCTCCACCTGGGGCTTTCTATGAACATGACAGAGAGTACCAAGTCCCGCCAAGGGCCAGTTACCATGATCCAATGTCCGCAGGCCCACTAAGGGCTGATTACTATGAACCAGAGAGACCCCACCCAACAGGGGTGAGAAGCCATGACACTTATGACCGTTTCACAAGGCGCCCGCCTGTCCCGAGATACACTGATACCATGAGCAGGGGTCCTTCCTGGGCCGGTTACCAAGAGCCACTTGACCCAAGAGGCCGCCCCCTGGGCCTCATCGGTGCACCAATGGCCGATTCCATGGATCCTCAGTACCATCACCCTACCCTTCGGACGGAACAGCATCAGCCCTACCAGCCTGCTAGACTGCATCCAGGCCGCCTACCAGGACCCTTCCAAGGACGTCTCCCCAGGACTATGGATCCACGTCTGACGCACCAGGACCTTCCAGGAGTGATGCACCAAGGCCCCCTCTCCCACCAGGAGCTCATGGACGCCATTCCACCCCACATTGACGCTAGAACTGCCCAGACCGCGCTCAATGGTGAGTTTGTCCACTTGGAACATTTTCTGAACTGTGACACTAATGACTACCAGGAGGTGAGGATGGTAGACAGTAGCAATGGTCTCCAGATCAAATCAAGTCGCCCGAGAAAAATGATCACGAGCTTTTATAAGTGGATTGAGGCTTGGGGTTACTATGAGGTGTTACTTACATGCCACTATGGCATCGAAATTTTCATTGAGATGGCTAAGTATAGGGCGTTTCTCCTTGACTTATGTGATAAGTACAAGATACCTTACATATTAAACTATGATGAGCGCTTTAGAGCTGCACTAGGCAGGCGCCACTCATTTGATTTCAATACGTTTGACCAGTTGTTGTACACAACCATTCTCGATGCTAGCGCGTTGAGAGCCACAACAAAGTGTCCTAAATGTGGTGCAAACGACCACAGCGCGAGTGACTGCCCCTTTCGTAGCAGCGGGCCCAAGGGGCCCACTAATCAGCCAGCCGCCGACAAGGGCAAAGGCAAGGGAAGTAAGTCCACCCCGGTCGACCCAACCGAGGTCTGCATCCGGTACCAGGACGGTACATGCAGATTTCAATCGTGTCCGCGCCTCCACCAATGTTACATCTGTGGAGGGCCAAAGGGGGCCAAATTCTGTCCCAATTGTGTTAAGCCCTCCAGCGCGAAGCCCAACTCGGGCAACAAGCCTACTTAAGGCTGACTATTGGCGTCGAATGCTGCATGCAGTATACGATGCCACTTATGCTGATTCTGTTTTTCAAATGTTGATTGATGGCGTCAGGGTTGGTAGGTCGGGCGCCACAGACTCTATTGTGTCCAATAACTGGCCTTCAGCCATTGAACATAGGGCCAAGATCACAGAGCTCATTGAACGTGATCTCGGGATGGGTCGCCTCCATGGACCATTCCGCACCCCCCCCTATCAAGCCTACATTATTTCCCCACTTGGGGCATTCCTTAAGAGGGATTCCGAAAAGATAAGATTGATTCACGATCTTTCCTATCCTGCAGTAGGATCGGTTAACGCAGCCATTGATCCTGTAGAATTCTCCTTAAAGTACGCGTCCATTGATGACGCCGTGGCTTATTGCAATCAATTTGCCAACCCCCCCTTCATGGCTAAATTAGACCTGCAGGATGCATTTAAATTCGTTAAAATACATGAGGACGATTGGCACCTCATGGGTTTTTCTTGGCTTGATAGGGCGGGGTGCAATTATTATTATTTTTCTAAAGTATTGAGTTTTGGGTTGCGCTCGGCCCCAGCCCTGTTTGATGTTTTCGCATCTGCGCTCCATCAGTTCATGATCAGGAATGGGGCACCCACCACCACTGTTAGGTATGTGGATGATTTTCTTATCATCACCCCCGATGCTCGCACGTGTCAAGAAGGCCTTTCTATTATGTTGGACACGTGCGACAGGGCAGGGTTTCCAGTACAGCCTTCCAAGGTTACAGCACCCGACACCAGGGTCAAATTTCTAGGCATCCCCATAGACACTGTAGACCGGTCCCTGTCCATTGACAAGGACCGGCTTGATGAAGTCCTTAGTCTGGTGTCCCATTTCTTGCTGCAGCGTTCAGTCTCCAAGAGACACCTTCTTAGCCTCATAGGCAAATTGGCCTTTGCAGCCCGTGTGGTTAACGGGGGCAGGGCATTCCTAGGTCGCCTCATAGAGGCAGCCAAGGTCACTAAATACCTTCATTACAGCGTAAAACTTACACATGAAGCCAAAGAAGACCTGAGGTGGTGGAGAGATTGCGTCTCTTCACATAATGGCGTCTCCATGCTCCCTGCCCCCTGGGATGAGTCTACAGCTCTCGAGGTATTCACAGACAGTTCTAATGTGGCGATGGGCGCCTGTTTCAATAACGACTGGTTCTCGACACCATTTGTAGGCTCCCTGGCTCGCGCCAATAATTATTCCATAAATTGGAGGGAGCTGTATGCAGCTGTGACAGCCCTAGCCACTTGGGCTACCCGCCTCGCCGGCAACAATGTCATATTTCACATCGACAATCAGTCCGTCATAGGTGCCATAAATAAGCGCTACTCCCCTGTACCACACATGATGGCATTAGTGCGCTCTTGGTGTCTGCTGGTGATTCAGCACGACATCAACGTGAGGCCCAGGTATATTCCCACTCTGGAGAACACTGATGCTGATGATCTCAGTAGACTGGCAGACGACCGTTTTCTTAGTCGCAATCCTAGCGCATCCAGTTCTCCCACCTGGCCCACCCTAATTGAATTTAATTAATTATTTACAGATCTGGACCGCTCAGTCACGGCTCTGGTCTATCATGGTATTACAACCAACTCCAGGGGAGCTTATTCTGCGGCCGTTAAAAGGTACAAATCTTTCTGCCGTCAATATTCATTACCTCCTCTTCCTATCACCCAATCTAATTCAATTAGATTCGTGGCCTTTATGGCCAAGGAGGGATTGGCTGTGTCTACAAACCTTCGGGCCATAATTCAAAAAGCCCCTTTTAACAGGGACAATTTAATGTCAATTGCTGCCATGTCACTGGCATTCTTTGCCTGTCTGCGCCCCTCAGAGTATCTCTCTACCAGGGGCGTCTACTCTCCTCCTACCAGGGCTGATATCGTCCTCTCCGAGTCGGCGTTGGATTACAGGGTTCATCGGTCAAAGACCAACCCAAAAGGGTTCACAGTTCATGTTGGTTGTACAGGTTCAATTGTGTGTGCAGTTTGCTTAATAAAATCCATCCTTGTTCATTTTCCTGCCGCTCCTTCGGCCCCCCTCTTTCTAACCCCTTCAAACTCTCCCTTAACTTATAACTACTTAACCTCTAAACTCTCCTATTTTCTCAGGCTCATAGGAGTCGAACCTAAATCTTACACATTACACTCCTTGAGGGCGGGTGCTGCCACCACAGCCGCAGCAGCTGGCTGCAGTGAGAGAGAAATACAAAGCCTCGGACGCTGGGCTTCCCTTTGCTACAGGAGGTATGTCAGACCCACCAGGGTAGCCCAGGCTGCAGTAGCCCCGCGCCTCGCACTCTCACTACCCTCTGATCATTTCATCCCATAATCATATCTCTTCTTTCCTGTAAATTATCTTTAACACACTAACCCAATTAATTGTGTTTTAACTAACCCAGCTGGTCTTGGGCTCATTAATGGGCTTCCTCAAGGCCAGCTGTATCTCATCTTCATCTATGTTATATGTCAACTGTCTCCGTCCGTCTCGTCTGTCCGTCTACATGTTGTGTCGTCGTATGATTGTGGTTGAATGTATTTGTGTTGTACTTTGTGGGCCTAATAAAAGGCAGTGTGTCCCAATTAGTCAGGTGTCTGTTTCTTTGATTAATGTTTACTTACTTGTAAGGTCGGTTAATCAAGATGGCCCCTGGCTCCTTCCTCCTTGCTCGTCGGATTCCCGCCGCAACGTTGCGTCATGCGAACTGCCAGCCAATTAGGGGGTCCGGCCCCCTGGAGTCACTGGAGCGGCTCTGGCTAGGTAAATAGCAGGGAGGTCTCTGGAGCGGCCACTCGCCTCCTTCATTTCGTTCCCCGCCGGCCCACCCTTTCGGATCAATTTTTAGTCCTCTCGGACCATTTTTATACCTCTCGGATCCTTTCCCAAAAAAATTTATCAAATTTCAAAATCTCATTCTCAAAATTTTTATCAAAATTCAATTCCCCAATTCTTGAATTCTCAATGCTCAGCCATTTCCATTCCAAATTAAAAGATTTTTTTCGTTTGTCTAACTATCTTTTTTATATTTATAGTTATTCCCTCTTTGAGGGGCACCTCTGTGACTGCCTTGCTAATCCAATTCCTCCCAAGGGCATCATCACGGGCCACACTGCATCTGGGCGCCTCATCCCCGCGGATCTCATCGCCAGGGCATCCTCTTCAGTGTCTTCACGTCCGTCATCGCCACCAGGGGGCTTCCTCAAGGCCAGCTGTATCTCATCTTCATCTATGTTATATGTCAACTGTCTCCGTCCGTCTCGTCTGTCCGTCTACATGTTGTGTCGTCGTATGATTGTGGTTGAATGTATTTGTGTTGTACTTTGTGGGCCTAATAAAAGGCAGTGTGTCCCAATTAGTCAGGTGTCTGTTTCTTTGATTAAAGATAGATACTTAGATAGATAGATAGATAGATAGATAGATAGATAGATAGATAGATAGATAGATAGATAGATAGATAGATAGATAACTTGATGGATCATTAGATAGATCACTTTAAAATGGATAAGTTAACAAGACAGATTACTAGATAACTTAATAAATAGGCAGACAAGTAGATAGGTCATATTTGTAAATTTTATGGATCTACATTTAACTAGTTAGACAGCTAGATAGACAACTAAATAGATAACTAGACAGAAGAATAGATAACTAAACAACTAGATGACTAGATTACTAAATAGATAACTAGATGAATAGGTAGACAGGTCCAATTTGTGCATTTTTTGGATCTACATGTAACTAGATAGACAACTAAATAGATAACTAGATAGATAGCAAGACAGATAACTAAATAGATAAAAAGATAGACAAATAGATAACTAAATAGATAACAAGATAGTTAAGTAGACAGGTCAAATTTGTAAATTGTATAGATCAACATGTAACACAATATCATAATATAGGCATGCTATAATTATAACTATATTGTGGCATATTCCAAATAATAATCCAACACTTAAGTTTCTTTTTGCAAACTCTATTAATTAAATTCAATGCTAATTTAGGATTCAAATACACAGATATAAATATACAAGAATTTATTTTGCAATATAATTTGCTCATGGTAAAGCATAGTCGAATTACATTTCCAGAGTGGCTAATTACCCCCTAATTACCCCCTATAATTTATGCAAGAAAGTCAGTTTTACAACCTCCATGGCTGAATGCACATGCTATAGAGTAGATAGAATTAGAAGTGTCCAGATTTTGTCCAGGCAACATCATGCTGAAGAATCATAGGTGAGTTTTTCAATATTTCTTATCAATTAACATACACGCATTACATTATTTGGGTGGTAATATTTTGAAATATGTAAAGAACACTAATTGTATAACTTCACTTTTTCTTCCAGGATTTTTCTGCAGATACACAATAACTTGAGGAATTCTTGGCTGCAGCCTCCAGGTATTACTAGTATTATAATCTTGCTTATGCTAAACGAAATCAAAGTCTATCTATCTATCTATCTATCTATCTATCTATCTATCTATCTATCTATCTATCTATCTATCTATCTATCTATCTATCTATCTATCAATCAAAAAACCAGTTTTCCCTTAATTAGGCCTAACCTCCTAGCATATGTTTTATATAGATCTATCTATCTATCTATCTATCTATCTATCTATCTATCTATCTATCTATCTATCCATCCATCTTTCTATCTTTTTCTCTATCATTCCATATATCTTTCTATCTGTCTATCCATCAATAGGTCCATCAAACCTATCAAATTGATAATGTCTATCTGATCTAATTCATCTCATCAATTTTATATAACTTATCTATCTTTTCCTTCCTGTCATATCTTTTTAATATATTATACTTCCACCTTATTCTCCTTTCTGACTAATCTACTTTGTCCTTGCAATGCAGCTTATCTATTCCATCTTTCCTATCTGACTCATCTACCTTATCCTTCCAGTCTTATGTTTTCTATCACATTCTGTCCTTCCTATCTTCCCCAGGGGTGGATCCAGAAAATGTCAGATTGGGGGGGGGGAGTTTACAAAATATACTAAAAATATGGGTATTCAGTTTTTTTACATTAAATTACTGAATACTCTAGTTCCCGTTTGTATTTTTGTTTCTCTTTCCTTCAATGATGTTGTCTTCCTTTCTTATTTACCTGCCTTCTCTAAATCTCTGCTGGTTTGTTTTATTGTTTGGCTTATACCCTTATTTCTATGAGATTTATAACTTATTCACATATAAAGGCCTATGTATTATTGACATTTTGTATTTATCATGTAACTAGTGAATAACAATTTACTGATCACAAATACTTTCTTTGCAGTGGAAGAACATGATGAGGCCAGCAGTGACACAGGATCCTTTAGATGCAATAAAAAGAAAAATACAAACAACAAATCAAATGCATACAGCGCCACCCGACACCCCCGCCATAATAAAAGCATTCCTCCTCCAATTTTGAAATACAACTGTTGAAAAATGGTTTTCCCCACAACGTAATAAAAACGTTTCCCAAAAATGTTGAAAAAATGTTTCCTCAAAACGTAAAAATAACGCTTTCTCCATTACGTAATGAGAACATTTTCCAAATACGTCAAATAACGGTTTTCTCATAACGTAAAATAACCATTATCCAAATAGTGTTATAAAAGCATGCATGGCAAACATTCTAAAAACATCTTTCTGATGCGTTGAATAAATGTTTGCCTAAAGAGTGGATTAAAAATGTTATATAAACAGAACATAAATGATAAATTATAACCATGGGACAAAACATCAAAGTAGCGTTAAAAAAACGTTTTTGGAAAACCGTTAAAACCAAACGGAATTTTGCTGATTATTTGACGCAATTGGAAACAGTTTTTGGAAACATCGGCATGACATTATTCTAACCATTTGTGTAAAACGTTAAAATCATGTTTTTTGGACCATCCAATTTAACATTATTTAAACGTAATGAAAAAACGGTTTTTCAACGGATTTTCGACCGTTTATAAACGTAATTTAAACGTAATTGTGTTTGTTGGGATTACAAAGATGGTTATACATGTTTGATATATGAAGAATATTTTAGTAGTCAACCTTTGAAACAGCAATCGGCATGCAATTTGTATATCTACAATGTATTGCATTTCATTGCTGAAGCTCTTTGCATTAATCCAGAGTGATCAATGTTATAGTTGTATAAACCAGCTCTATAATTTCAGCTCAACTGGTATAAACACAAAAATTGTGATGTATACTGATATTACCTAAATTTTTCTTACATCATCAAACTGTTGAAGGTCCAAAGAACCATTGAGTATATAAACAACTCTACGCTAAATTGGTTATATCCAATGATTTTTTTTCCTCAACAATGCACATTGCCACAAAGGAGTCTGCATTTCATTTCTTGGGCACAAAAAATAGACCGAAGCTATTTTCACTTGGAAATGATGTGGGCTCGTTGCTGCACATTATTTGTCACAAGACATTATTTATCAATGCTAAAATTCGTAGAGTTACAAGAGTATCATTGCTCAATATGGGACCTAAAATCAGCAAAACCTGTAGGTCACTCCATTTTTGTGCCTTTGACAGTTTTTCGTTATGTGCCCGATTTCTTTTGGCATTGCCCTCGGGTGGTTGCTTATATCTCAGGGATTACCTTAAGCCAGTGTTAATGCATTCCAATGGCTCTTATGTGTTGGCTTGAAGGACAGATTAACAAACAGACTGTGAAAAAAGGTTGGAGTTGTGAATAATGCAAGATAAAGACAGAACTTGTGCAGCAGTCATTAGTGTTCGGAAAAAAGATTATAACTAAGCCCTGGATATGTTGTTTTGAAAACAACAATGTTTTCCTTTCAAGGCATCATCTTACTTGAGTGGCTATAGTCTTACAACACTTTTTGGAGACAAGGAGATCAGAGCTCCCCTTATGTACGTTTGATTTATGGACCTTATTCCTGGCTGTTGACTCTAAAAAATGAATCCCTGGTAAAAATCCATGTTGGTTCTTTGGCTCGTTCTTTTGGTTTTTGGAAATGGTGGATGTCTATCAAGACCAAACTTTTATGTAAAAAAAAAGACATTGGAACTGCAAAAAAAACATTTTTGTCTTACATCTTTTGGAGTGTTCCCAGGTTGTTCAAGCCAAGTAGTCCAGTAATTCTAGCTCAAAAACTGCCCCGGGTTCAAAAAAATTGCTTTATTTAGTTTTTCAGTGGATTTGGGTTGGTAAGTATGTCAGTTATCCAGAAAAAAAAGTTTACCACTTTTTGCCCACTGCTAAGGGTCGTAAACTGGGCAAATCCAAAATGGCCACCGTTACGCACTATTTTAGACAAAAAATGCTCATATCTTGCAAACTAATTGAGATAGAGAAGTAATTTTAGTGTCTATACCTATGTTTTTGACACCAAGGAATCCATTAAAGACATCAAAACATGTCTAGGTCTGATATTAATAGGCGATAGCCCACATGGCCACCATCATGCACTACATAACGTTTACAAATGTGTAATTGCCAATATGTGGCAATCTTATAAGGATAGAAGTGTCAACTGTGTGTCTGCACCTTTCTTTTATACCAAGGAATTCAGTAACCACATTTTTATTTGGTGTACACACAATATATTAAGTTTTACACAATGATCAAGCTGCAAAACTCAGTCAAAAATATGAAAAGCAGCTGTTATGAGGCTCTGGAAGGGTTTCCCTGTCCTTTTGGAATTTTGAGTTCACTGTCCCCCAGCTCTCGGTGCAGTTTTATGACCCCCCATGTCCTTTTGCTATTTAACTTTTGAATTCTCTCTTCCCTATAATACCCCATCTAGAATCTCTATTTCATGAGAAATTTGTCAAGCTATAATTGATCCCATACTTTATTATTTATAACTTATGAATAAATGCATATCATAAAATCTTTTGATAATGTTATCATAATAACTATTGTAAGTTTATGGAAATGCACCTAAATAGCAAACTGCCATATATTTAAATAATGGAATGTTTGGTATTAGAGCTCTTTGTAGATTGGTGGTCCATCGGCAAATGTATTTTTATCACAATAGCAAGTTGACTTCATTCTTAAACTGTGTGAACCACTGATCCGTAAAGATCTCTAATACAATGAATCACACAGTGAGATACTCATATAAAAGGATTGCAATTGGTAGAATAACCATTATGGCACTCGTAAGTATTATCATGTTTCTATTGCAATCAAATCTATTACAAGCCAGTTAGTCCAATGCCCTTGAGGGCCGACGCCCTACGGATACAAGAATATTGTTGAACCAAGAGCAGGAAGGTGAACACATTTGTATATAATTCTCCTCATAATCTTTTTGCTAATAATTACTTCATCAGTAATTCAACTTTAGGGCAGTCACTTTGAATTTTGACAGGTTGGCGAATTACTCTGCTTTGTTGCATCAAGTTCTTTTCCGTGCCATGCCTGGGCATTAAGAAAATATAACACTCCATAACTATGATACGCAACTGTAACATTTTATTTGAGCATAAGAATTTAGATAAGTACGGAGTGACGACGTTAAAACAATTATACTACTTAGCATGTCGACCTTCCAGGTTAACTTTGGCGAATACAAAAAAGCACAAGCTAGGAAAGGATGATCAGTGCTCATCACTAAAAGTGGCTTGGAGTGACCAGTAGCTTCACCTGTGTTGGACTGTTCGAGAAGGAAATTCAAAACGGCAATGACAGGGGGAATGATGACAGTTAGGATATAATAACAAATAAGTGGAGCAGTTACGGGATCAGAACAGGAACCAGTAGTAGCAGTTGGATAAAGCAACCATGCAAGGCCAAACTGGTCTAGGCAACTAGGATGCATGACAGGAGCAAGATTGAAGGATGTGCAATGCAGGAAAGATGGATGGATGGATGGATGATTGGGACTTCACCTCCTGTATTTATTCACACCTTCACCTCCTGTATTTATGCACTTGGTAGGCTATTTAGGTTAGGAGGAGGACACTCAATGAGGCGATGGATGATAAAACAGCTGTCGAACATAACGTAGGTGACCCGACAAGAGCTGGATTCGAACCCTGGACCCAGCTATTGGCAGCCCAGCACACTGTCGCTAGACAAACCCTCCCTCTTGCAGGATGGATGGAAGATAAAGTGTGGGAGACATCCATTCAAGGAATATGCACTGCAAGAGGATTAGGCCTAAGCTCCTGTTTTAAAACATATCAAGCCCAGTGTTAGCCCACCTTCAAATCCTGGAGAAAATATTTGAAGATCCCAGGGCCGTAGACTGGACAGAATCCTAGGGGGGCCAGCGACTGTTCCGAAGGCATCTGCACCCCGGAAAACCTCGGAAAATTTGAAATTTTACATGTAATGACCCTATTTTGGTCAAATTCTAGTGGGGGCAGCTGCCCCCCCCCTGCCCCCCTGCAGGCTACGGCCCTGGATCCAAGTTACCATTCACTGCGGTCAACCAGGGAACCTTAAACATGTCTTACCATAGTTCACAATTGAACTGATGACAGACACAGCAGCTGACGATTGGCCAGTTTACTAGCTAGCTGAAAGAGCACAGGTTCTAGATGAAGAAAAATAAAGGCAGTATGATTGCAAGGAGCATGTCTGATCAACATTGCTCACTTTGTAGAGGAACAAAGGGAGACAAGTTAAAACAGGCATTCTAGCTACAATGACACTTTAGGAGATTAAGAAATGAAGCTTCCAAACTCAAAATAACAGATGTGAAACCAGGCATATTTAAGAGATTGCAGCAGGTAAAGGTGGAGCTGACAGTATTGCGAGTCGTTATCTTTGATGAGGCACATGAATGGCAGAAAAAGAGAGAACCTGCATCAGAAGCGAGAAACGGATCTGGTCCGAAAGTAAAATTGGTGTACAGATGCTTTACAGAAAATTCTGCCTTGGTATATGTTTGGGAATAAGGCAACAACAAACATTGGAGCAGGAGTAGAAGGAGTTTACAACTGGTAACGACAGAAGTATAAGAATGGAGTCACTAACCAGTCAAGATGATGGAACTGATTGTGACACACCATCCATATAGATAATCTTTATTGTCAAGCATTTTCATTATAAATGTCTTCTGTTGGGCAAACGGAATAGGCCTACTGCATGTTTACAAGTTGATGTTTTAAAGTGAGTGCTCATATTTCATTATTTCACCAAATCTTACAAGTGCATGCCCCAAAGAGCTGTCACAACTTATTATTGTAAGAATAGATGACATTGCTTGCCTAAGATCAGGCTCAATCAGAATGCTCACATGAATAAGCTTGTGTTGCTTTGAATATATGCATAGTTTGGTTGCAAGGCTTGAAGTGATGCTGCAGTGAAACCCAGATCATTGCCCTCCCCTCACAATCTAAGGATCTGGTCAAGGCAAAGGTGCATGCATGTTGAAATTTTCTTTTATATGGACAATCTAGTAGTTGTCATCATGTTAAGATTTTTTGCAAACATGCCTCTCTGTAACAGCTCCAGACATCATCACCATAAGACATTACACAACTATCTTGTCTGTGGCACGAGAAACTCAAATGTTTGCGAGACGAACATTTGATCTATATCTAAAAGAATAACTTACTTTTAGTTTTGAGTAAAACAAAGAATTATACTAGCTTTGCCAATAAACTCTTAGACTAAGTTTACCCATAATGAAATTATTGAATTTTTTTTTTGTATGACAAAGAAAATAAGGCAATATTTCAGGCATGCTTTCTAAAATCATACTGTAATCTCAAGTAGTTAGCAAGATTGTAAATATGGGAAGCCATGTGGGGTTTAGTCTTTTTGCATAGGGCTCGGATATCTTCTGACAATAGCTAGGCTTAAAATGCGCACTTACTCTTTAATTTATTTAAAGAAGCAGAATAAAATATGGTATGACAAATTCTGAACTGATGAAATAACTGGTCGAAATTTCCTTCTTCTTTTTTTCGACTGCCGAAAATTGATAAACAGTTAAATCTACTCATTTGGCCTGCTTAACAATTGTGTAAACAAAATATTATTGCATGGAAAGTACATTTGATATTATTATTGAAATCCCTGGTATCAAAAACATAGGTGTAAATACAAAGATGACACTTCTGTCAGTGTCTATCTGAATAAAGTTGCCACATATTGGCAATCGGTCGTTTGTATGATGTATGACGGTGGCCATGTCGCATATCACCTATTAATATCAGACCTAGATATGTTTTGATGTCTTTACTGGATTCCTTGATGTCAAAAACATAGGTATAGACACTAAAATTACTTCTCTATCTCAATTAGTTTGCAAGATATGACCATTTTTTGTCTTGAATAGTGCGTAACGGTGGCCATTTTGGATTTTTCCAGTTTACGATCCTTAGCAGTGGGCAAAAAGTGGTAAACTTTTATTTCTGGATAATTGACATACTCACCAACCCAAATCCACTGCAAAACTAAATAAAGCAATTTTTTTGAACTCCTGACTCAATATGACTGGACTAAAGGGACTCATGCAAGTCTTGCAACCATTGGTGGAGGTCACTGTCTGTTAGTCTGTTTGTTGTAGCCAAGAATAGCAGCAACTTGTGTCAACATTAGCAACGAGACAGGTGACATTTTCACTTAGCATAACAAAACAGTCTCTTATGGGATCCGTTGTTATTTATGTGTGACTAGCCTAACAAAACGCTCTTCTTGCAAATATACTATAAATATGTCCTTTTCTTCCCTCATATTATCTGAAATTCCGACTTGTTAAATGATGGAGTCTGGTGAGATCTTGCCCTGGGACCAATGTGTAGCATGGGTCATGGGTCGTCCCATTAAAAATCTTGAGATTTTGACATGGTATCGGGAGAATTGGTCTAGATTAAATACATGTAATTCTTATCCAAATTAGATGAAATTTTGGATTTGGGTAGCCTACATATTTTACTGCTGACGGCACTACTTTTGAAAGCATTCAGACAAATATTGGTTTGGTAAAAATTGATGTTAAACAAAGGAAATGTCAAAAAATTGATGTTAAACAACGGAAATGTCAAAAAATTGTGAGAGACAGCCATCAGCCTCATTTTGATGTGAGATGTTACCATTGTGACGTCACCAAAAGCACCTATGACATCATAAGTGTTTGTTATGACATCACTCTCTCTGGACCAATCAGGAGTGGCAATTCTCTCAATGTATAAGAATAAAAATCACTTTCTGAGGTTTAGAGGAAGATTTCATGCTTATCACAGTCACTATCAAAGTTGCAATAAGGTGCAGTCAGTAGCAAAAAATGTGAATTTTCAGAATATGTCAAAAAATTAGAATAAAACACATGGATAAAGGGCTAAAATGTATTTCTCCAAAGCCATGCTCTTCAAATCTCATCATTTTCCAATGGGACGATTCATGACCCCGGTCCCAGGGGTCCAGGGCTAGGTGAGATCAATACTTGTCAAGAAGACAGGTGCAGTGCAGCTTAGGGCTCAGGCATTGACTCCTCACTGGAATGGGCTGTAATATATTACGGCTTCAGAAGCTTCAAGAATTTATGTAATGCTTCGCATTTTGATAGCAAAGGAATAATGAAAAAAATAATAAAGTAAGCAATACTCCGTTCAGTTGGAAGGTTCTCAAAATTTTAAAATGTCGAATGACTCAACACCAATTCAAATTTTTTTAATGGAGGTCCTCCATTCAACTATCATCACAAAAAGTAAATACGAATGCAATTCATTTTGCCATGCAGCGCAAGTACAACAAATTACATCTTCATGCATGAAATATACAAAAACTCTATATTTAAGAACATATATATTGTGTTACTCTACAAAAGCAATCTACCTTTATTGTTGACAAACAACATTAGACCACTACAGGTACCATACACATGAATGTGGCAATCATACCAGAACAACAGAATTATAGTGGAGGAGAACAAATTTCATTACATAGAGTAGCACCATCAGGTGAATTGCTTTTCCCTTGCAAGAAACTAAATAGTGACCCTGAACACTATGATTTCACATTATTATTGAGGCATATCAAAATGTGTTCCTTGTATGGGGGTGCCAAAACAGTGGAGGGGGATGCCCTTCTGACGAAGGCTGATTTAGTTGGGTTTGTATTCAATTAAAATAAACCTAAAGATTATATCCCTTTGCACATGACTATAACTATTTGAAAAAAAAAAGCAGCATCAAATTTATATAGAATGGACACAATTACAAACTGCATCACAAGAAGAAATAATGACTTGTGTAAAATATTGTATCACAATCTTTCACCAACCTTGTTCAGCCATATATAAATACCTTTCACCAGAGCAGGAAGTGGCAGGAAACGTGGCTCACTTGAAGATGGAATATTGAACCATTGTCACCTTAGCTCACTAACCTGATTGCACAGCATTAGTGACTCGGGGGAAATGCTAAGCTGCAATAGAGACATCAGTTCCCTAGAAGCCAATGCCCACAAGGTCTTTTCACACTGATTGAGTTTTGACTTGTTCCTTTTGTATTTGTGACATTTATGACATTCAGGTGACATATATTGAATGTTTTTCACTTAGTGTTAGGAACCTAATTGACTGATGCTTCATCGCTAAATGAAAATGAACAACAGCAAGACTGAAGATGTTTTATTATAATCATATACAATGAAACAAATGCTACCTAAGAAATATTCATTCTGCCATTAAAAATTTCAATTCCATAAGAAAACTAGATATTAGATTTATGCAGAGTGAGACCGAAGTAGAGTTTGTAAAATTTTATTTGACACATAGTCCATGAAGTTGATTAATTCTCTTACAAATTACAACATAGAACTGTATTTCGTCTCTTAACAATCAACCTTATTCACACTTCTCAAACATGCCAATTTAGAACACCAGCCATACTCACCAGTTGCTTCTTGATTATTCTCCTTCGTGTAATTACATGTCTATATATCCTCATCTCATTCTAGCATAATTACCAGATGATTGCGAAAATTGCTCTGGCTCAAGGGTATATACAATTAACTGGGGGAAAATTACTTCTATAGAGCATATACATGGCAGCAATGGTACCCCTAGGAATCCTATTTTAATTTATCTTCTTATTTATTGGTGAAGCCTGTTCTGACATGCTCTCACTGCTACTGAAATAGGAAATTTGATTATCCATCATCACTGAGAAACAAAACAATTTAATAAAAACCTATCCATTTGTTTGAGCCATTGCTTTGATTTAATTACCTGTGCATTTTTGTTGTTAATATCTCAAAGCTGAAATATAACTGATTCTTTGGCATCATGACGAAACAACATACCTCTGGCATCAATACGGTTCTTTTTAATAATTCATATAATAACTCTATTATGTTGTATTCATTACAAATATGAAAAAGTAAGCTTTACACGATGAGTAACCTTATAGAAATCAACCTTTGATGCCAAGATATGAAGGATTTAAGCTTATGTTGAAGACAATGTCGATATTGGGTATTTTTGTCAATGAATGAGCAAATCGCATACTTTTGGCACAAAAACAAAGCTTCTCCCTCTCATTCAGGGAACTCTTATATGCACCGAAAGATCATTACAAAATAATTGATACAGGTATAGCTGGAACATAGAGCTCTTTACTTTTGGAAAAATTACCATCACTATAAGTTCGATATCAGCACTAAAACCGAACCACAAAAAAGGTGAAACTGCTTGTTAGACATAGCTAAGATACTTGTACCATTGGAAAAACTGGTATATAGCTGACATTTGTGCATGTTAGCACCATGCTAGGGATTAGCACTGTTAACAACAGCACACTAAGAATTGTTTATTTTGCAAAAAATATAGAAAAAACATATGATATCTAAGTTGGTTAGACACCTTTTTATAGGATTCTAACATGAATTTTTTTCAGCTATATCCCAACCGGATCTCTAGTAAACAGGCGTGGTGCACAAAAAGAAACCCACACCTCAAAAGGGACGCATATTGAACCAATATCATTTATCACATAACGGTACCGATATTGCAACAGTATTCATTTGACTATATACTACACTATAATTAACAAGCTAGCCTAGAAAGAAGTGGTAGAGCCTGGAGGAGCTACTGATGTAGTGCTAGAATTAATGGCATGGAATACATTCTTTGTAAGTTTTGTAAAGTAAGCTGATTATTCATAGAGGCCACAGACCTAAGCCTCCTTATTTATATTCTCTTTCCCTTTGTAACCATCTTGTGTGTTAGAAATAGTCATGTTTGAGTACAGTAGTTTTTAATTCTCACGTCAATAGATAGAAACATGACAGTTGGAACAAACAGATTTAGATTTTTGCTTGAGGCAAGTTACAATCCAGAAAGTGTGTAGAAAGATATTTGTTTTCATGATTGATGAGACTTCATTATTCCATAAAAAACATAATTTCCTGTGAGTCATCAAACAATAATAATCACTAGTTGTTAGTTCAACTTATATCCAAATGGAAACTAGTCCCTTATTATATGTAAAAATTCTGCCTAGGCGTTTCCTATCTCTTTCATATAAGGCAACCACATGACCTGAACTATTGTGAGGACTGAGAAAGGGAAGGAGACATGGCTCATTTTTAAAAGCTGGAATCTGCAACTTTTATCGCTTCCTGTTGGGTTCCCCAACGCCACACAATCAGTGACCCAAGGGGCAATGTATGGCTGCATTACAGACACAAGGAAGCTTCGCAGAAAACCAGTGTTTTACCCCTGGCATTGTTTAATCAGAGTCATTCACTGTGCAATTAACTTAATTGTCTGCCTGAATGCTATACACAGTACAATGTATCTAGTTTTAGTTAGCCTAAAGAATGGATATTTTAAGGGCTAGAATGGATAAAATAACCTGCATGTGTTGCTGTCATTTGCTTCAAGTGGTGACGGAACATCAGTTACATATGTTTCCCCATGTTACTGCAGTATTTTGTGATCTTTTTTTTTTTTTTTGGCGTGGGTGTGAAAGCCAAATAAGCTAAACAAATAAACAGACATAATCCACGTGTCAATGTATTTTGGTTAGTTTCTTGAAAAGTATGTGCTTGCAATATACAAAGTTATGCAAGTAAATATGTGACATCACAGTTTTGAGATAAAGCAAAGAATAATTATGAAAAACACACGGCTATGAAAACAATAATAAGTCTCACAAAACAATGTCGTACAGATGATTTTGCAATGATTCGCAATTGAGTTTTGTTTGGGAGACATAGTATAGCATGATATAATATATATAGAATAAATCAGACTTTTCCTATGGCCTCGGGCAACAGTAGGTGACTATCACTCCCTCGAGACAAACAGATTGAACTGTTGCCCTCATCACCAGTCAATACTTGTATACTTTATTTTCCGGTGCATTACATTCTATCCGTTCACCAACACTAAGTGCCTGACTGTGCCCCACACTGCTTTCTTTGTTTAATTTTGTATTACCATGGACCACAACTTTGGAAGGACAATTTCCTCACTAAAATAAGACAAATAACCGTGGTTTGAATCTCTGCTGGTTGATGCTAGTGTCTCAATATGCTGGGTGAATTATGACAAAAGATTCATTTGGCAAAATGATATACTTTTCGATGCTAAAAGCGAGAAAATGTTAATTTTTTTCTCATCCAAAGCTGTGAAACATTTTTTTCGGATATACAGTGTCTTTCACTTACTAAATTTGTAGGCCTCTATTACATGAAAGAAGGCAGTTCCGTGAAGAATACCATTGTGACATTTGGTTTATCTCACTGTGCCCCACATCTCACTGTGCCCACTCTCCCCTATGGTGCCTCTAGAACTTTGACTCTTGAAGGATATTTACAATGGAGTGCTCTCCCCTATCTAATTCTGGTATTATTGCTATATGCATCTGTAGTGGCTGAATGTTGTTTGCACACAGCAAAAGCAGTTTGCAATTGGAGAGATATATGTGTGTTTCATGAAAAGGATACTTGATAAACCTTGTACAATGTATATCACTTGATGACAATGTAATTTTGGTGCACTATGTTGGCAAAATTAATTGTAGTAGTGTATTCATTGTTTGTTGTTATAATTAAAGGGAGACCTCGTCATTTTTAAAACACGTTTAAATTGATGTTCAGTCTGTCAACATTTAGAAAATTTAAGGATAAGCTGTAATTGAAAAGAATACTGCTCACATGTTTTCATTAGTACACTTTCCTTTTTTCACAAAATGGTATTGCATTATGAAAGATAACGAAAAAAAGCCCATTCAGTGAAAAGTCAATGCCTGAATCCTGAGCAGCACTTCACTTGTCCGCTTGCCAAGTAGGCACATTGATCCCACAAGACCCACCATTTAACAAGGCTAACGCTGGTAATATGAGCGAAGAAGAAAATACTTCTTCGGTAGCAGTCACTTGCCTACATTTTACAGCACCAGCAAAGATGCCGGTAACGTGGATTCCGCCTTGCTGGGCTAGAAGTAAAGTGGTGAGTTGAGAGGATGTTGTTTGTGTCAAGAGTGCAAAACATCAAACTTATTGCAGTAAAAACAGTTATGTAAGGCTAGTAAGAAGTGAATAACAAGGGTTCCCATTGCATAGGGACCACTTTATCTTGCTCTTTCTTACAGTAAGTAAAAATGTCACACGTCTCATTGCAAAAGTTGACATTTATATACTAGGGAACAGACACAAGGGGGCCAGAATGGGGGGGGAGGGTTGCACAGGGGATGATCTGTTCAGAGGGGTGATATGTGCCGTTTTGGTCTTAAAGAAAAAACATTGTAAGGCCTTATCTTAGGCTTACATTTATGTTGTATATAGTCAAATGTACTCGAAGGTCTGTTAAAATTTTATATCACTAATTTGATTTGCCTTTTTTCAACCAAACGCCACTGCTGCCCTTGTTTTCTTTTGGCACCCTTCAACAGAAATTGTGTCCCAATTAGTTTTGCAAGACCGTACTGAGGTATGATGATGCTGTAATGCTATGGTAGGGAAAAAACTAGAAAAAAATTGTAGTTATAATATTCTTACCAATGCTAATGGCAGCTGTACAAGACTTGTCGGTATCCTGCATTATTCACAAAGAAAAACATTTTTTCAAAGTTTGTTTGTTAATCTGTACTTCAGGCCAATACATAACAACCATTAGAATGCATTAACTCTGGCTTAAGGTAATCCCTGAGATATATGCAACCACTTCAGGGCAGTGCCAAAAGAAACCATGTGCATACCGAAAGACTGCTGTCAGTACTAAATATATAGTGCACAAGGAAGACAGCTTGTTTCCACCTGTAGCTGGGGTACTGCAATGTTAAAATTACAAAAGAAAATTTGTCTCGCATCTGCGCAAAAAAGAAATTGTTTGCGAACAACAAAATAAGTTTGTCCCAGAGGTAAAAGCGATTTCCCCCCTAATATCGGTCCCGAATTAAATGAGCTATATATGTACGGCGCTCTGAGAATTTTAGAATCGATTTTAAAATAACACATATACTCATATAGTGTTGTAACACCACATCTTTGTAGACCTATTTTGGAATAACCATTCATTGCAGAAACACAAGCTTTCCCAAATAACTACAATACCCAGCTGCATTATAAATTTCCAAGTGAAACAAACGGTTGATATAACTCATTGAATAATGTTGTGTAGGCTAAGAATAATGACAAGTACTAACATTCTGCTGTTTGTGGCCCTCAATAACCTCGCAACAGGCCCTTACCCTTGTATTGAAATAAACTGTCAATTTGTCCCTCAGTAACTTGTGACCTTAATTGATGAGCACTCAGGAGATGACTTGTTTTGATATCATTGAAAGTATAGGATATGACCTCTCAGATTTCTTATGAGTCATAGGGAATAACAAGGACAAGGACGTAAGAGCAATTCTGTAAGAACTTGTCACTCATCGGTCGTAATGGTTCTTTGTGCACTCAAGGTTTGATTACATCAGAATAACTATACTGGCAGTTTCAAAATTTATTCGCCACATAGCAATCATATCAGAAGGCTACTGGTGGCATTTATAAGTACATTGTAGTTGAGCTGAAATAAGAGAGCTTACTTACACCTGCATCACATTGATCAATCTGGATTTATGAAAAGAGCTTCTACAATGAAACGCGATACTTTGTAAATGTGCAAATTGCATGCCGATTGCTCTTTCAAAGGCCGACTACTAAAATATTCCTCATATGTCAATCATTTTTTGCCTCTTTGTAATGATACATACCACTAATGAGGTACACACTGCACAGTGTGCGGTTTTCCTGCGTTTTATTTTAATTGGAACACTGTTTCACCTTTATGACCAATGCACAAAAAATTCAACCTGGTGCAGCAGAAAAGTCGTTGTAAAATCTAACAGTGATTGTATCAAATAGATGTCTCCAAATATGGGATGTATGGATGTTTTAGACTTTATGTCCTGTATTTATGCACTTGGTAGGCTGATCAGGATGGGAGGAGGATACGGCAATGAGGTGCAGGATTATTGAAACAGCCATTCAACATAGACCAGGAGATCGGCAAGAGCTGGATTCGAAGCTTGGACCCAGCGATTGGCGGCGATTGGCAGTACAGCACGCTACCACTAGACCAACCCTCCTCCCCCCCTCTCTATGCTACAGAATGTTCTCTATTCTTTACATAAGACTCGACTGCCCCATATACATGTAGTCCCTTTCTTTGCACCTGTAACAGGAGGCCTTACAGCAGATTCTCCTCTCCTCTGAGTAGGTTTCTCTTATTATGATTGAGAAAAAGATTAAGCAACAAAGGAAAAAAAATAAATTCAATTTTAATCCCAAGTACATAAATACTGGACGTAAAGCCCCAAACATCCATCCACCCATCAGTAGCAGAGTAGGAAAAAGATGTGTGTTAAATCGAGCATTAATATTTTTTTGATTCATATTAGTCATATGGGAGCACAAATTTAATCTCTCAGAATAAAGGCTCAAAAGATTTCTGAAGCCATCATGTTAACAGCCCTTTCAGAGAAAACTCAATGCCCTAATAATCCTGAGTGGCAATTCACCTGTCCGCTTGCCAAGGAGGCACATTGATCCCACAAGACCCACCATTTAACAAGGCTAACGCTGATAATAGTAGCGAAGAAAGAAAATACTTCTTAAGGTAGCAGTCACTTCTCTACATTCAACAGCACCAGCAAAGATGCCGGTAACGTAGATTCCGCCTTGCTGGGCTAGAAGTAAAGTGGTGAGTTGAGAGGATGTTGTTTGTGTCAAGAGTGCAAAACTTTAAAACTTATTGCAATAATAACTGAGTTCTGTAAGGCAAGTAAGAAGTAGACAACAAGGGATCCCATTGCAGATGGACCACTTTATTATGCTCTTTCTCATATGGTTGGTGAAAATGTCACACGTCTCGTTGCGAATGTTGACATTTATATATAAAACTGAAGTTGCTGTTATTCTTGGCTGCAACTAGCAGACAAACAGACTCACAACTGAGAATGCATAACTTGCAGGAGTCCCTTGACTTGAACAACTAAGGAAGAGACACTAGGGTGCCAGAATAGGGGGGGGGGGGGGTTGCACAGGGGATGATCTGTTCAGAGGGGATGATATGTTCCATTTTGATTTTATTATCGTTTCCATAGCTGTGTGTTTTTCAAGTTTGTACTTTGTTTAATCTCAAAACTGTGATGTCACAGATTTAGTTGCATATATATATATATATATATATCACAAGCACATATTTCTAGAAACTGACTAAATACATTGACACATGGATTATGTATGTTTAGCTTGTTTGGCTTTTATACCTGCACTGGTTGATAGATGCTTCAATCAACCATAACTGAATCAAACAGACTACTTATCCTCAAAAGAGAGTTAGGACCATTCAAAATGTATGACTTGGGGGGGGGATGTAAGTTTTGCCAAAACTTCCCTTCAAAATTTGATAACCCCCTTGAACCTCATGCGGATTTTTAGTACCCCACTCTTAGGTTTCATGCGTATTTTTACTATCCCCCCCTCAGTGTACAAAGCACTACACACAATATATACTGTTATACTTGTGCCCTTGGATAAAAATCGTCGATAAACTGAGTGTATGTGCGTTTTGGACCTTTTTTATTTTTTTAAATTTCTTACCCCCCTTGGACATGTTGTCAAAAATTAGTACCCCCCTTGAAACATGTCTGAAAAGTTGGTGCCCCCTTGGGCAAAACTCCCACCTCCCCTAGCCATAAATTCTGAATGGTCCCTTACCATGACTGACAACAAATTTCTAGAAGTTATTCGAAATTGTGATAAGTAGCATCTTGTGAAAAACAATAGCACACTTTGTTTGCAAAACATTCCGACTCTTCTGGTGAGGCGCAACACTTGGCTTAGAAAGAAGTTGTTGGTTGTAGTTGTACACAAACAATAACATTGCCTGGCAGTTTTAGATTCCTTTTGTCAAGAACTGTAATGTCAAATGTTAAACTGAGTGTCACAGGTTGAAAATTAAACCAAACACATTCACCGATACCCGATAATGTCATAGTTTATCTGCAAAACGAAGTTTTCAGAAAAATACACAGCTATGAAAATGATAATAAAGAAAAAACATTGTAAGGCCTTATCTTAGACTTAAGTTATTATCGTTTTCATAGCTATGTGTTTTTTGAAAACTTCTTTGCAGTTAAACCGTGACATCATCGGGTATCTATCAATGTGATTGGTCAAAAATTCAATCTGTGACATATCAGTTCAGAGTTTGACATCACAGTAAATGACAAAGGAATTTAAAACTGTCAGGCAATGTTACTATTTGTGTACAACCACAACAAACAACACATGTCCAAGCTGAATGTTGCACCTCATTGTTTGCAAAACAAAATGTGTTGCTGTTTTTCACAAGACACCAGTCATCACAATTTCAAACAACTTTTTTGTCAGTAACTGCAACTCTCCTTTGTATTGAGGCAAAGTAGTCTGTTTGGTTCAGTTACAGTTCATTGGAGCATCTTTTAGCCAGGCACTGCGAGCCCGAACCATCTTTGGGGTTTAAAAAATGGCCCAGCATAGCCACTGGCGTCATTACGCTGGTTAAGGTCAGACGAACAAGTACATGTAAAGAACAAAAAAATCTGTTGGGAATTTTTTGAGATATACAATTTTGTAAAATTTCTGACTTATCACACCCAGTATTTAGCATCAAAAGTCATGTTGAAAGTCTTCCAAACGAGCGCCATCGTTGCAGAACCTGTTTTGAGGATAGATGATTTCATTCAAAAGAAATAGTAATCCTTTTTTTTGAAAATAGAAATACATACAGTAGCATTTAGTGTCAGGAAGGTGTGACAAACTCGTGAATGCAAAAATTCCAAGTAAAGTGTCAATTTTCATAACAAATGCAAAAATTACCATGCTCACTCATGCCAGGGGCTTAAATTGGAAATCTTACTGCGACATATTATGTGCATACATGCTTGACAGAGCTTTGGTAATATTTTAATATTCTGGTTGTGTCAATGAAGAAGGCAAGGGGAAAAAACATTACTGTTAATTTGTGATAACAAACAGGGTTTGTTAAATAATCTAACAAAACTTGACCTGTAACATACTGTATGACTCCAATCCATTTGAATAATACTGGGTTTTTGAAAAGATGAACATGCATGGTGCAACTTGATCAGTACAGGATTAAAATAACATTTTGGATGCACCATAATATAATGCAAGGCTAAGATTATATATGTAATGAAGGTATGTTTGAAGCTTCAAACCCCTGCATTGCCTGACATCAATTTCATTTACCCAACTTGAAAATATACCTAATTCATTCACGAAATTATAGCGAAAATAACTAAGTTAAGAACATTTTAATCTTAGGTTTATAAACCTTATAAGAATGTAATAAAACCAATTGAGTACTTCTTCTTTAATATCAAACTGTGAAAGGCAGACACACAGGCATACATCATAGAATAAATAGGTAAAACTGTGCATGTCACAAAGAATGATAAAAAGATATGGCTATTCTGGATATATGTGTATAACCCGAAATTTCTATGAAAAGCTATTAAATAATTAGTTTTAAGTTATTCATTTATCAAGATATTGTGTCAGATATTATGTCGATTTCCTTCTCAAAGTCATAGGTAAAGCTAGTAATGTTACATAGTGCTAATAAATACGCAATAGAAGTTTATCACACACACCATCAAAATGTGACTTTTCCCAATTTCTATAACATTTTGTATTTTAAATTGTTATTTGATAGGCAGTAATATATTGCTTTTGAAGTTCAACCACGTGAAATTGTAATTTGCACCCAGGTTTGATGGTATATTACCAAAACAAAGGAATGTGACAAACAAGAAATAGAAAAATAGAAATATCTCAAAAAATTCCCAACAGATTTTTTTGTTCTTTGTATCTACTCGTTCGTCTGACCTTAAGCTAGGTAACGGCGCCTATGGTTATGCTGGGCCATTTTTTTAACCCCAAAGATGGTTCGGGCTCGCTGTGCAGGGCAAGCTAAACAAGTGAAACATACATCATCCATGTGTCACTGCACTTTGTTAGTTTCCTAAAATATGTGCTTGTAAAAAACAAAATTATTCAACTGAATCTTTGACATCACAGTTTTGTTAATGAAGCAAATTGAAAACCTGAAAAACACGTAACTATGAAAACGATAATAATGGTATATATAGTCAAATGTATTTGAAGGTGTGTTAAAAATTCTAAATCACTAATTTGATTAGCCTTTTTTCATCCAACCGCCTCTGCTGCCCTTGTTTCCTTTTGGCATCCTTCAATGGAAATTGTGTCCCAATAAGTATTGCAAGACCATGCCGAGGTATGCTGAAGCAGTAATGCTATGGAAGGGAAAACACTTTTTAAAAAATCTTAGTCCCAATGCTAATGGCAGCTGTACAAGACTTGTCGGTATCCTGCATTATTCACAAAGCAAATCTGTGCTTCGGGTCAAGACATAAGAGTCATTGGAATGCATTAACTCTGGCTTAAGGTAATCCCTGAGATATATGCAACCACTTGAGGGCAATGCCAAAAGAAACCATGTGCATACTTTGACTTTTGTCAGTACTAAAATATAGTGACCTGTAGCTTGACTGCTTTTAGGGGCCGACCACATGATCTTTGAGGGGCATGGATTTTTGTTCCCCATGCAACACTGAAAAAAAATGGTTGTTCAGCACATGGAAAAACGCTTGTTTCCACCTGTAGCTGGGGTACTGCAATGTTAAAATTACAAAAGAAAATTTGTCTCGCATCTGCGCAAAAAAGAAATTGTTTGCCAAAACAAAAAAGTTTGTCGCGGAGGGAGGTAAAAGCAATTCCCCCCAGCTATCGTCTGGTCGGCCACTTAGATCCCGATTTAAATGAGCTATATGTACGGCGCTCTAAAAATTTTGGAGTCTATTTTAAAATTAACACATATAGTGATGCAGGGCGCCATGACTTCAAGGTGCTGTTTGTAACACCACATCTTTGTATTTTGGAATTTACATAACCATTCATCACCAGAAACATAATTTTTCCCAAATAACTACAATACCCAGCTGCATTATAAATTTCCAAGTGAAACAAACGGTTGATATAACTCATTGAATAATGTTGTGTAGGCTAAGAATAATGACAAGTACTAACATTCAGCTGTTTGTGGGCCTCAATGACATCACAACAGACCCTATCCATTACATTGAAATGACCCGTCAATTTGTCATTCAGTAACTTTGTGGTCTTATTGATGAGTGTTGTGACTCAGGAGGTGACTTGTTTTGAAAGCATTGAAAGTATAGGATATGACCTCACAAATTGCTTATGAGTCATAGAGAATAACATTGCAGGGATAGGGATATGACCTCACAAGTGAGACGAATGGGAAATTCTGTGAGCACCTGTCATTCATCAGCTGTAATGCTTTTTGTACACTCGAAGGTATAGGGAGGCTACTGGTGGCATTAGTACATTGTAGTTGAGCTGAAATTAGAGAGCTTACTTACACCTGTATCACATTGATCAATCTGGATTTATGAAAAGAGCTTCTACAGTGAAACACGATACTTTGTAGATGTGCAAATTGCATGCCGATTGCTCTTTCAAAGGCAGACTACTAAAATATTCCTCATATGTCAATCATTTTTTGCTTCTTTGTAATGATACATTCCACTAATGAGGTGCACACAGCAAAGTGTGCGGTTTCCCTGCATTTGATTTATTGGAACACTGTTTCACCTTTATGACCAATGCACAAAAAATTCAACCTGGTGCAGCAGAAAAGTCGTTGTAAAATCTAACAGTGATTGTATCAAATAGATGTCTCCAAATATGGGATGTATGGATGTTTGTGACTTTATGTCCTGTATTTATGCACTTGGTAGGCTGATCAGGATGGGAGGAGGATACGGCAATGAGGTGCAGGATTATTGAAACAGCCATTCAACATAGACCAGGAGATCGGCAAGAGCTGGATTCGAAGCTTGGACCCAGCGATTGGCAGCGATTGGCAGTACAGCACGCTACCACTAGACCAACCCTCCTCCCCCCCTCTCTATGCTACAGAATGTTCTCTATTCATTACATAAGACTCGACTGCCCCATATACATGTAGTCCCTTTCTTTGCACCTGTAACAGGAGGCCTTACAGCAGATTCTCCTCTCCTCTGAGTAGGTTTCTCTTATTATGATTGAGAAAAATATTAAGCAACAAAGGAAAAAAAAAATTCAATTTTAATCCCAAGTACATAAATACTGGACGTAAAGCCCCAAACATCCATCCACCCATCAGTAGCAGAGTAGGAAAAGATGTGTGTTAAATCGAGCATTAATATTTTTTTGATTCATATTAGTCATATGGGAGCACAAATTTGTCCTTTGCTACCTCAATTCTTGTCAGGGCTGTCATAAAAAACCATTCATAGTGGTCTGAAACCAGCATTTGTGTGCCGAAAAACCAGATGCGATTGGCTATCGTTGCCTCCAGAAAACCATCATGCTGTGATAATAAAGCGTTCATTGGTGTGATCCTCCCTTTAGTTGCTTATGATAACAACATTTTCAGACGGTTTCAGTCAACATTTGGTTTCTTGGAATTTTGATGATATGTCGCATCAAAAACCTTGTTGTGAAGATGTAGCAATGAAGCATTAGTTATTGTTTGAACAGCAGCTGTGTTTTAATGGAGAGGCAATGACTCGGCAGCAGCACAGCATCATTAGCCACAGTTGCTCCACACATTGCCAAAGGCTACAACATTATGCTTCATAAGGTTAAAAAAAGAAAGAATAACTTCAGCATTTCATGTGAAAACATATTACTCCATTGCATGGACTACTGACACCAGTAATGGTTGCTGAAGAACTCTTCCATTTTTTCCCCACTTATTTGTAATTCTAAATATTGAATGTAACAAACCCATTTCAGTAGAATTATTTTGCAAGTCAATATTCATAACATGCTATATATGACCCGATGGTGTGTGTATATCCTTTCATTTCACTAATGTGTCAAAATAATATCTTTCAATGTTGTTTTTCGGAACCTGAGACTCTTTACTGAACACAGGGGTCTGCCTTATGATCAAGGTAGTAAAAGTAACCATCAGGCATGCATTTTTTCTTTCAGTATAATGTTACTTTGCAGCTTATTATTACAAGCGTGACGGCGTAGATGAACCGCAAGTATATCATTAGCTATCTGTGATATAAAAAAAACGTAATAGGGTGAAGAAATTCTAAACTGCGTCTGTGACTTGCATTGTGTTTTTACCCAAGATCAGCCTCTTTCGTTGTGGAGTTGCATATTATTGTTGGTGACTGCAATATGATGATGAGATGAGAAAACTAGGAGTCTTATCTATAATCTATAGTACATACAATATTCATTCAGAAATTTCCAGGGTCCTTCAGCCACCTGAGCAGTGTAGAGAATTGGGTATAAATTTACTTCCAGGATCCTAACTTACGGATGGGAAGCGGTTACCCCCAAGGTGAAAGACTTAAAACAACTAAAACAGATTGTGGACAACTTAATAAAAAGAATCTTCCTGGTACCGAAAGGCACCCCTTGGGAACCACTGTACATCGAGACAGGGAACCTGGAAATAGCATTAACAATCACAAAGATGAAACTAAACTACATGGAAAGCGTGAAGAATAGCCAAAGCTGCATCCTTAGAATGATCCGTGAAGATCAGGACCTCGGGGGATGGTGGACAGTACAAAGCCAGACAGCCGAATCAATACTAGGAGGAGTCGGACACCCTAGGACCACACACAGAGGCCAAAGAAAAAGGGAAACCAAGAACAAGATCAACCAACTCATGAAAGAAAGAATCATGGAGGGGAGAGACAAAACAAAAACAAAGTTCTACTCGGACAATAAAAAGGAAGTGACACCAGGGAGGAGAGCCAAGTACATGGAACAGTGCACACGCATGGAAGCCAGCATTATCTTCAAAGCAAGAACAAGGATGCTGATGGTAAAATGCAACTTCAGGAATATGTACCGCGACACGATCTGCAGAATGTGCAAAAAAGAGGAAGAAAACCAGGAACACATCCTGGAAAAGTGCCAGGGGATCGACTGGACCGCATACAAAAAAGTGACTATCCAGGACATATTTAATGAGGACCCCCAAAAACTGAAAGTGACGGCAGTAATGATCGAAAAAATTATGGACACCTTAAGTGCAGCTCCCCAGACAGGGTCGAGCAACCTGGCAGATCCGGGCATGCACACCAACTGAACTGAACTGAACTGAACTGAACAGGATTAGATTGAAACTGACACCTTTAGAGCCAGGTTAGGCACAAACAAGCACTCTTAACCATTAGGCCATGGTTAATGTGCATGCGCTGTTGACACCTTGTGAAGAATGAGTAATATCCATTCACAGAAAAAATACAGTGATCTTGGTGTTAAAGACTGCACTCCCATGGTCAGAAAGGGGTGTCTCCTGACAGCCTTCAGCTGTTCAAGTGCACTAAAATGCTATCAGAGCAGGAGCATCGGGGTGACCTAAGGGATGCGAATCTTATATAGGCGACTAGAGCATATATACTTATTATTCAGTGGAAAATCAATTGTGAATGAATGTGAAAATGACCTGTGAATTATGATATAGATAGATGAACTCTGAATTATGAGATAGATAGATGATAGAAAGATGGATAGATAGAAAGATAGGTAGATAGTTAGAAAGATGGTTAGATAGGCTCAAGTCCAATATCCAGTTCAGTAGTTCCAGCGAGACTCTTTACTCTTTAAAATCATTGTTACAACCGTTGTAATGCCGATCACCATACCCCCGCTCATTGGCTGAAACGTTTGTTATGATGACATCACAACCAAATAACACACTTATTGTTACACCCTGGAACTATTTGGTCCTTCCATTGGACTTAATTGAACTGATAAATAGATAGATAGATAGAAAGCAAGATAGATAGATGGGTTTGAATGAGAAATGTCTTCAACAATTGGCAAGATTCTGGTTTTCAGGCGCACTCTTGCGTTAGAATATAACAAGGTATCTAATTTCCACTGGTCTGGCAGACAGCCGCTAGCCATAAAAAAGATCACTCTGGCTGCTGCCAAACAGAGTGTGCTGAATGCCTCCTACATTGCTTGATTGACCCACTTGCCAACCGCAGTATGTAACAAATGTATTGTGATAGGACAATTCCCTGCTATATGCACCAATATATGATATCTGTGTCAGCCAAGGTAATTGACATACGAGTCAAAACATGCTTAATTAAAAAAAGTGATTGGATCATACACAGATATAGATTTCCAGTCTGGTGCCTCACTGACAACAATATGCTTACGTAGACTGAAAAGTAGATATTTTACTTCTAGATTGTTAAAAAAAAATTATGACTTTGATACTGAAAAATGTGGTCATGACCTAGTTAAGCCACTATCAGTTCAGTGTAATTTTTCGAGGGGGAAGCCCAGCCTGGAATCAAACCCTGTCCCCGGCATGGAAGGCAAGCACGCTAACCATTAGACTAAAGAGTCACTCACTGGTCCGAGGACCTACGTCTCTTCCCTCTTAACTGCATCCTCCCCCTCTTAACAATCCATTGCGCTCTTACCGCCATCCCGGCCCCAGCTGCCTCTGTGCAGCACTATAGAAATGCAATGGAAAATTTGCTCTGACCTAATTTGGCACTGACCATGCCCGTGAGTGACCTGATTCCAATGAGCATGCTCAGACCTATTGAGCATGTGCAGAGAGCAATAACAAAATTAATGGTGGCCATTTTGAAATTTCCCAGATTCAAATTTTTTAGGCCAGTTTTCACTGCAAGCTACATGGGGTTCAATCATCTGACAAGGCTCATATTAATATAAATTTTGAAGGAATTTTTTTGGTGTGGGTCTGATCAGTGAACGTTATGTAGCTCACTTTTGGGTGATAATGGATCAAATTTTACCATGAATGATAAGGACAGTTTTCATAGTGTGCAGCTTCATCTTGGGAACCAATCTAATGTTTTAAGGGGGAAGCCCAGCCTGGAGTCGAACCCGGTCCGTGGGCCAACATCATTACAAAAGTACTAAACATAGTGACAGTATGATGCAGACACTCTATACCGTAAAACGTGGTTAAAGTTGGCAATTTGGGTAAAGTTGGCATGCTATTTTGACCGACTTAATGGCCAAAATGCCAACTTTTCTTCACTGACATGTGTGACCACTGTGCCAAAGATACCTGTGTCAGTGAGCAGGGCCGTATCAGCACATTTTTGGGCCCGGGGCAAACTGTTTCTAATGGGCCCCTGTTATCGCAATAAAATCGTCCTCAATCCAGCATTCCAATGAATTAATTTGTACCTCGATATACCTGCATCAAAAACCACACTAATTGTAGAATTTGTTTATCTGCATGATATTATATGCAATCATGAATAGTAGAATATAAAATTAGACAAAAAAGTCCCGAAAATCAGGAGGGGGTCCTTGGACTCCTGCTTTATACACTTAATTGAGGGGGCAGATTTTGCGGATTCAGGAGGGGTGTAGGCGGCTCTGGGGCCTATGCCCTTTTAGGTCCCCCGAAAAGAAAAGTGACATTTTAAATCAAAATATGAGTAGTATGAGGATTGAGGAGGGCCCACAAATTTCAAAACACATCTGGGCCCCTCCCAGTCTACCGTATCTGGATATTAAACTGGGCAAGGGGCCCCTTACTTCATTTTTTATTAGCTTGTCAAGCTCTAATAGATGATATTTTTTATAAGGCCTGAAATTCAATTTTGACTTCTAAGTCTTTTACATCATTTTTCATAATTCTGGTTTTTTAAAAGGTTGCTGGTGGGCCCCCTCAGGCAGTGGGCCCCGAGGATTGCCTTCCTGCCCATAGGGCCAGTCCGCCCCTGGGCCTCCATTGCACCCCAAAAGCTCTTTAAATTCTGAAAATACATACGTGTACGTTAGTTACCCACGCACTTTCTTTACTGTCACAAGTCTATTCAGCTTCATCATGGGCCCCCTGAGGTCATGGGCCCGGGCAAATGCCCCGTTTGCCCTATGGTTAATACGGCCCTGTCAGTGAGGAAAGTTGGTATTTCTTCCATTAAGTGGGTCAAAATAGTGTGCTAACTTTACCCTGGAATGCCAACGTTACACCATTCTACGGTAGTCCTTTGATTAGCTCTTCTTCTTCTTCTTCTTCTTCTGCTGTGTGCTGGGATACCCGGGTCGCCGGGTAGCTTCACTCTGATCTAGAGATCAGAGGAGCTGCACATTGGATGATAACTTGATAAGGCTGTGAGTCTGGAACATACCCTATTCATTCAGGGATGTCCAGGGTCTTTCAGTTGCCCCAGCATAGAACACTGGATACAACCCACCTCCATTTAACGTCCCATGGGCTCGGACTCAGTTTAGTTTCAGTGTAGTTCAATCAGTGTAGACTAGTTCAATCAATCTCCTTTGGTGTCACTGGTGTGCCAGTTTCTATTTTTGGAACTGGTTCTCTGTTTTGATGCAAATCTATTTTTGGAACTGGTTCTTTTCTGGTATCTCAGATTTCTGTCTTGGTACAAGCTTCATTCTGGTGCTGGTGTCTTATCTGGTATCTGGTGTTCCTGCATGATTTCGTTTTGAGTGAAGTTCCAGGAGTGGGATTCGAACCCACGTCCTCTCAGGCCATTCGATTCAAAATCAACTGCTATAACGATTAGGCCATCCTTATCCTCTTCCTCGAAAATTGACCATTATTGAAATACTAACAATTAGATTGTCTTATAATGGAGATTTGTAACCTTTGAACAAAATGACACCAAAATAATGTGATATATCACTGGTAATATTATGACAAAAACCCACTAGGCCTAAATCAATAAAAATTATAAATTTATAATGATCAAGAAGACGAGAGAGTATTTTTTGTAATCTACTTACCGGTTAATACCCAATTGAAGTTTAGCTCTTTATAAAACTGCCAATTGTCTGCCACAGATTTTAATAGAATAAAAAGATGAGGAGTAAAATTCCAAGTTTGAAGCTTTTTGAAGATTGGCAATGACATAAAGACACAAATGCCATCAAATTTATCGTATACCAGGGAAACTTCATCTTGTATATGCAGTGACATGGGAAGGATCCATCAATATCAAATGAAATAAATTGTAACTGCTTTTGACATTTCTTGGTCTTTCTGACTTTAAAAAGGATATACTAACATCAGAAGCCACTTTTTTATAAATATTTAAAGCTTTCTGGAATTGTTTAGTAGCCTGACCTTTTATAAATGAATCAGGATTCTGAACAGAATAAATACTAACAGAGAACTGATTTTTTACGAAGTATTCTTCTTTTTGCTCTAAAAAATACATTCAGCTCTTCGTTTACAAGTTTACATCCTGTATCTATGCTCTTACATTGCTCTTGGTAGGCTACCAATTACAGGAGGAAACAGGGTTTAGACAATGGCTCTATTGTAATTAATAAATTTTGTATGACATTGTATCTATTAAAGCCAATTTGCAACAATTTTAGTGGGGTGACAGTGACACATTTTGAATGGAAACTACTTTGGAATTAGGACTGTGAGACTACCTGCTCTGACAAATTGATGGATAAAAAGACAGATTGAGAGATGATCTTCGCACAATGACATAGGTATTCACACCTCTTCCTCTGGATTACCCACAGAAGAACAGAGCCGCTTAGAAAGCATTCTAAGATAACAGATGGGCTGCTGTTCCGCCTGCTATTATTTGCTACAAACTTAAAACAGTTACTTTGAAATTGTTTTATCAGTCATAAATTCTGGTTTGAGTCCAAGTATGCCATAATTGCAAGGATGCTAAAGTTTGGACAGAACGCAAGTTCACAGCACAAATCATGGTCATCGAACTCAAATGGACATATATAGTTGGTTCTGGTTGGCAAGGGTTACACTCCTGTCTGGTGTGATCAGCAACACTTCCCAGAGGACTGGGATACTTCAGAACATTATATACTGAAAGAGAAGACCAGTCATCCAGACTTACAATATTGAATGATTTGTGTGTAATATGCACTGTAAAGCACGTTTAGAGCACAGTTAGTGAGTCAGTGTGAATCATTTTATTTTCTAATTCGATTATAAATAATATATATCATTTGAAAGGGAAATATTATCCAACAAAATTGAAGTCTTTAGCCTTGCACAACAAAGCTTTAAGCTTTGACCTGCAATTAACCTATGAAAGCCAGATACCAGAGCACAGAGATTCAGAGGTAACCTCAATACTAAATCACCAGCTGAAATAGATAAAGAGGGCTCTTCTGATATTTGAATGACCCATTTCGGCTTCACTTATGATCAGTTTATTACCTTTTTTCTTTTTACACAATGAAGGTCTACATAATGGCACAGTTTTGCAAACATCTTTGAAAATTCTTCCCCAACAATATAATTCTCTGCAAACATCTCAATTTAGAGCTACATGTATGCTCATGAGCAGATAGTTGTGCTTTTATCTTTTCTTATTTAGGTCAGTTGGTGAAATGCCATCTCTGCTGGTCTCCAGAGTCAGTAATCCAGTTCATTAGGAGTGCATTGAGCCAATGTTGTCCATTGTATGCATTGACCTCTGAGGACAGAACGTCAGGATTCTTTTCACCATTATTACATTCTTTGGGAGCTAGTGCCCGAGTACCTAGAACGTCACTATCTTTTGGGAACAAAAAATGTAGGCCGGTGGCCCCTACCCTAATAGTAAAATGCTAAAAAAATATTTTCTCTGATACACATGTTCTGTTGCAGATAGTATACTTCATGGCTGGATAATAAGAACATCCTGATGAAATATCTTGTTATGGCAATACACATTTTGCTAGTTTTCATACATAGAGCAAACAAGGAACTTGCATATAGCCAGTATGTTGTCTAATAGCAAAGGTTATTCACGTACAATTTTTTAAATTAATCAGTTAAGTTTTCTGGGAGATTAGGCAGTTGTAGTAAATATTAGCGAATTTTCTACTAGAATTGAGAAATATTTTGATTGCTAAATATTTAATGATGGTAGTTTCACATCAATATATCTAGTACAAAAATAGAGCATACTGGTTATGTTATATTGGAATAAAATTGGTCTCTAGTCCTGAATTAAGATTTTGTGATAAACTAGGTCGCTTTGCATCGTGCAAGTCGTACACGGTGTAATGTTTGCACAACTGAACTGTTTCACATTCAATTATTCAGGATTATTACATGGAGCAACTGAGAAATCTTTCCCAGGTAACTGTTCTCCCACCACTGTCCACATACGTAATGGATAAAATGAGAGACAGTAACACTAAATTAGTTCATAAAAAATGTTGATCTATTACCAAGTTTAGCAACCGATTATGTTTCACTAAGGTGACGACTTAATAATAGATCTGACCTGTTTACCTTTTTTTAGATTGGAAACTAAGCATGGAAAATGTTGGTCTTCACACTCCAGTTATTTCTATACATATGGGAAGTTACCAGGAACAAAAAATTAATAAAAATATTTTGAAACTGATTTAAAGCGTGTTAGTAGGTCAGCCTTGCATGCTTCATAACCCATTAATGTTCATACACACAAGTGCCTACTATTTTGCTACTTCATAATACTTGATACTTACCACTAGTCAACTATCAAACACCTATTATTTCAACTTTTTAACTGAACAAAGTTACGGATATTTGAATTGAATAATAATGCAAAGGATAGAAATCTGGATATTATGAATGTAACATACCGAAGATGGCCATGTGACAATGGAAAGAAGAAAAGATAGATTTTGAGAACGCTCAGGTTTTTGCTAAGACAAACATAGAATATGAATCATTGTGACGCTTAAGCGAAACAGTGGCTATTCAAACAGTATGAAACAACTAATAAGCGCATTATTTGTTTAGGTTTCCAAAGGAAAGAATAATCGCAGTGAAAAAAACAACTAAACTTTTACGTGTTCAATATCATTGCACAGGCAAGACCTTTTTAAAAGTGTGTTTGGACATGAAAAATATTTTCTGCAAGCAGACATACCGCTGCTATTGCCTGGCCACTGCACTGATTGAAGGTAGAGTTAGTAAACTTGTACAAAATTTTCGAGAACTTCGCTGTTTGTTGTTGCATGGAAAAAAACATTGTTTTCTTTTCACCTAACACAACATTGAAGGTACAGTTGGACCCCATGCTTACCTGAGTGCTGAGTGTTGAAACTAGATATAATATGTAAATGGCACTGCCATGAAATTCGCGCAGCACTTTAAAAAGTTTTTGTAGGACTTATAGTGTTACCATAACTTTCATGTTTATTTCATATTCAATGTATGAAAGGCAGTTATGTAACTATTTCAGAAAATTAGAAAGACAGATACATGGAAAGAAAGAGAAAAATGTAGAATAGCAAGATAAACTAGATAAAAAATATAATCAATAAATAGATAAATAGAGAGATAAATAGATAGACAGATAGATGGATAGATATATTGACAGACAGATAGATAGATAAATTGATAGATAGATATATATTAAATAGATAAATAAGATTGATAGATAATCAGCTTGATGGTAAAAAGGCAGACAGCTCTGAAGGCTGCCAAAGTCAAGTCTATGTTAGATTGTTGATATTACATAATAGTATAAATATATAGTAATACAAAAACAATAACATTGCATGTAGATTAACTGTTCACTGTTACATAATCATCAGTTTATAAAGATTATGTAACTTTAATTCTGTTATGTTCTCTTGTTGTCTGATTGAAATTAAATGAATCACATGTTAATAATTTGATTTAGCTTGTCAACGCTAATAATTACCTATTCCATAAAAATTATTGGTACAGGATATATTACTAGAGAAAATTGGATTTTTAAGACACTTTTAAAGATGAATATGTTATGTTTTGTTAAATACGAAACTAAATCATTGATAAGAAGCTGGACCCACTTGACCTAATTCTCAACTGTGGACTGTTGATGTTGAGACCATCACTGCACAGATTTTTGAGTCTTCTCTTGCACTCAATTCGCTTCGCTCAACGGCCTTCGGCCGTTTCGCTGCGCGAATATAAGTACCAAGGAATATCATAATCATTTTGGTGGAAACAATTTTAATACAACTTATTAATTGCAATCTCCTTTTAATTAATACCATTTTTCGCATAATTATATATCTATCACTTGCTCAAATGGATTACTGAAGATACTAAACCTACAATTATTAGTAAGACAGACTCCAGGTAATGGAGGAATGTGACCTCATGTTTATTGGTCATATATGAGCACAATAAATGTCATGATATTTGAAGACGAACTAACTGACGATGTCTTATAATAAATCTGGATACAGCAGCTTGGTTTGGTTGCGAACATAAGCTAGAAGACTCATCATCTGTCTGGTGGTTCTGCCAGTCAGCCTGATTCAGGATCATTCTCATGTGCACCTGACGGGAGCTGCCCTAAAGCCCCACGTGCCAATTTGAAACCCAATTTGATGTGAATTTCGTTGGTCTTCAGCCGCACTCCTCGGCTGTTGTCAGCCAGATAATAAATAACATCATGGATGTATTAATACTTCTTGAGAAATTATTGATTACGCTTTTTTTACTCCCTGAAACTGAAGCGCAGGGAGATGTAGGTTGCCCAAGAGGCAGATGTACGGATGGCCGATGCCGGAGAAAAAGTTACGACCGATGTCCGGAACAGCCGTGTGAGAGTAGGTTCTTCAAGCGATGTGAGGGATCTTTAGCATGCCTGTCATACACACAAACCTGTCCTGGAGAACCATGCGGTACACACGAACATACTTGTGCTGACGGTTCTTGTGCAGTCGCCAGTAGTCTATGCGAAGATGGGAATATCAGTTGTAGTCAGTTGCATAAAAGAAGTTGCCAAGATGGCAGTTGTGCTGCATCTGATGAGGCCTGCCCTGGTGAACCCTGTCCTGCCGATTTGCCATTTAAATGTGACAACAGCTGCAGAAGAGCATCTGTGGCCTGTGACGGTGTAAGTCATTGCACTGACAAAGAAGATGAACTGAACTGCACAAGTATATCAAATTCAGGACTCTCAGCTGAGGTGACAACTGGACTCTTCTTTGCGTTGAGCGTAGGGCCGATATGCATTGCTGCTTTTGTATTTGCTTGTTGTCGACCATGTTTAACTGACCTATGGTCAAGTATAAAGAAGAAAATTGGAGGCACTGGTAGTAATATTACTACCTACAGGTCCTATCGTTTTCCCAGACCAAGTTTCAATAAGAGGCCTCTCAACAGGCTTAACCACTTTCACCCGCAACGTGTCTGGACGACAAACTTTTATCAAACAAGTTCTGATGACCGGACTTTCTGTGACAATCATACATATCAGCCACAAGAGAGAGCGAACAGTCTTTTGATAAACAATCATTCAGACAAACTGCAGTTCCACTCAGCACATGCTTGGCACACAAAAGTCCATCTTTCCCATTCGTGTGACAACTTACCTGCAGATTTACCCTCCGAAACATCCTCCGAGATGCCCTATAGGCCGGATTTACCCTCGAATGTATCCTCTGAAATACCCTCATGGAGTGCTCTACCATTGTATGCCTCTCTGAGTGTTCAGCCTTATTACACAGAATCTGTGGTGTCTACAGTATAATGCCTCAAACATAGAAAGTCGATTTCGTGAAAAATTCTACTTTAAGTTATAGATCATAAACTGATGGATTTTGACTGTAGTATACTTCAAAGCAACAGCATGTTTTTCATAATTTAATGATTTTGATTAATTTCATAATCTCGCATTACTTTTAAAGGAGAACCCAGCAGTGCATGATTTGTAAACAAAACAAGGGTTTTCCGCGGCATGAAAAAGTATTGAGCTTAGAATGCCAGTTAAGTAAGACCATTTTAATTAGCTTTCACATGATACATGTTATAGATTTCACTTATTCTTTTAACTGCATGCATTTTGATATTTTTATCTTTAAATGATATATATTTTCTCTGTGATTGTAAACAGTGTCAAGGCAAACAGTTGAAGGTATATACTGAATATAATTCATCCATGGCTACAAATACAAGGTTATTTATATTATTATATCATTCTATATCTCTGTCAGCCAATAACAGTCTGTATTTTACTGCAATAAATCCAATAATCTTTGTTGTCCACTTATTGTCTCATGTTTGATTGTTTGAATCGTTGTCTCATATGGCATAAGCCAGTATTCACCGTGGAATTTTTCAAATAAAAATAATGTATTTTGTTTGAGTCAGTCAAAAAGCTATCTTTTCAAGTGGCCCAATCATTAACATTATCATATGCCTCACAGATTATTACATATTATTTGTAGACACTGAGACAGAACCTGATTTTTTTCCCAGGACATGTAATTATATTGGACAAAAGTATGTCATAAATTGTTTCTTGTCGTTTTTCCCTATGGAATATCTCCAACAAAAAAAAGATTATATTCATATCTACAAAATTTAATATGAAATCATCTGTAATACTCTCTGGCAGTATTTTACAAATTATTGATGCCATGTATATGGAAGATCTCTTATACATTTGTGATTGACAATCTGGAATGACTCATTTGTTCATCACATATCGCTAAAGCCCTCAAGCGATATATAACACATGTATATTGTTCCATGATGCGAGTGTAACAAGCCTCCTGATTGGCCAACACGCCACCTGTTAATTGTGATGTTCACCTCTGTGTGACAGGCAGCTCAATATGGGAAACGTTATTGACTGTTCAGTGAATTCCATACGTGTTATTGACCTGCCTGGAAAATATATCTAAAAAAAATCCAAAAAAGAACAATTCCAAACAAAATTTATAAAAATAAAAAATTCTAAAAAAATTGTGGACTTCAGTATCAGTCAAAACAAGTCGTCAGCCTAAAGCAAAGATTTTTCCTTTTTGGTACCATAGGAAGTCCCTTATGATAATACATGTGCTAAAAAAATTGGACTCCTAAATTAATAATAAACCCCTCAATACCCCAACTCAATTTTTGCACAAATGGCCTAAGGCCTGTTGACTTAGGCCATTTGGACTTATGCCAATTTCGTTATCACTAATTTTAGCGGATATCAGCAATATTTTTCGGTCATAATTGTGAGTATTAATTTTATTGAAGTTGTTTCCTCGCATTTCATTCTTAAATTTTATGGAGAATTGCTTACAGATTATTTCATATTTGTAGACCAAAGGACGAATTGTGAATTTTTTTCTAGGACATGGTATCCTATGGGAAAAAGTGATGTCATAAGTTTTCTGATGTCATTTTTCCCTATAGAATACATGTCCCAGAAAAAAAATCACAGTCAGCCCTTATGTCTACAAATATGAAATCATCTACAAATATGAAATCATCTATAAAACACAGCTACACAGATGACCCTAGGTGGCGCTCCTGACTGTAAACACAGAGTGAAATTAGCAGTGGATATTTTCATCTTTTTGACAAGCTCTGGGTATGTTTAACTGCTGAAGTTTTGTGTGATTGTCGGTAAAGTGCCCCTCCCAAGTTTTTGACCATATTTGTGCAATTTCCTAGTGATTTTAGTGCAAATACTTGCAATTTATTTGTCTCTACTTTTCAACATCGCTAACTGCTCCAATACACATTGGTTTGACCTCAATTTTCGCTCATTTCACGATCGTTTTTGCACCTGTATAAGCATCTAATTGTTACATTTCTCTATCTCCAGTACTCACAGATTACGCCAGATACTTTCCACATCACAAATCAGCATTAAATAACATAATTTCACATTACTGAACAGTTCAAGACACTGCCACGAATTCAACTAAGTTGCCAGGCTTCCAAGAAACATAAGCTGCACAGCAACATCACCTCAACTCAAGCACCAACCTGGTCAGCTTTCTACAGTCATTGCTACCAATTCAAAACAATTACCATAATCTAATTTTACTATTTTTCAGAAAATTATAGCCTGCAGTGAAGGACACAACAGTGCTCTGCAGCAAACCCTCAGCAACCAGCCACTCAGTTGTCAGTACCTTCACAAAGAACCTGTGAGGTATTTTAGCAACCAATCACTCAGGTACCTTCACAACGAACCTGTGAGGTATCCTAGCAACCAGTCACATTTTGAGTACCTTCACAAAGAACCTGTGAGGTATTATAGCAACCAATCACTCAGGTACCTTCACAACGAAACTGTGAGGTATCATAACAACCAGTCACTCAGGTACTTTCACAACGAACCTGTG
Organism: Platynereis dumerilii; assembly: GCA_026936325.1. Classification (NCBI taxonomy): domain Eukaryota; kingdom Metazoa; phylum Annelida; class Polychaeta; order Phyllodocida; family Nereididae; genus Platynereis; species Platynereis dumerilii. The sequence goes on from JAPTHN010000029.1 coordinate 5,678,967, forward strand.
AAGTATCATAGCAACCAGTCACTCAGGTACCTTCACAACGAACCTGTGAGGTATCCTAGCAACCAGTCACATTTTGAGTACCTTCACAAAGAACCTGTGAGGTATTATAGCAACTAACCACTCAGGTGCCTTCACAACGAACCTGTGAGGTATCCTAGCAACCAGTCACAAATTACATACCTTCACAAAGATCCTGTGAAGTATTATAGCAACTAATCACTCAGGTGCCTTCACAACGAACCTGTGAGGTATCCTAGCAACCATTCATAAATTGAGTACCTTCACAAAGAACCTGTGAGGTATATTAGCAACCAGTCAGAATTTGAGTACCGTCACATAGAACCTGTGAGGTATCATATCAACCAATCACCTCTCAAGGTCCTGTGAAGCATCATAGCAACCAGCGCCTTCGCAAAAACCTGAGAATCGTCATAGCAACCAGTTTTCACATACAATTCTGTAGCATAATAGTCACATAACAATGACAAATGTATCAAGGTTGTACTCTGATGTCCTGCGCATTGGATTAAAAGATCCAACAAAGACAATCCCACTGGCAAGACTTCGGAATAGAAATAACCGTACTCACAATTGCTCAATAAATCTTGCGAACCGATTTGACATCCTATCAGAATCTGTTGAACATCCCTGTTCCTCAGACAACCGTCCTCCTGACACTTCAAACAATATTTTAAGAGCCTGTTTGTGGAATGCCCAAAGTCTAAGACAAAAAACTCAATCTGTGAATGATTTAAGGAACGAATTTAACTTGGATATCTTTCTTTTCACTGAAACTTGGCTGAAAGCTGATGATAAAGTTGAAATTGGTGAACTAGAAAGAAATGGTCAATACTACTTTCTGAGCTCACCCCGAGAAGGCAGACAAGGGGGTGGAGTAGGCTGCATTATAAAATCAGGTCTACAGGCAGTTAAAATGGAAAGTATAAAGACAAGGACTTTTGAGCATATGGAAGTTCATGTGAAATTGAGTGGAAAAATTCTAACAATCCTTCTTGTATATCGCCCTGAACCTTCCAACCAAAATAAGTACAGCATGACTGAATTTTATAAGGAATTCACAAATTTTATTGCAAATTATCAAACGTGTCACAATGAACTAATTATAACAGGCGACTTCAACTTTCACATGAACAAACAAGATGATGGCAGAGCTATTCAATTTGGGAATATCTTGGAAATGTTTAACCTTGAACAACATGTTGAGTCTCCGACTCACAAAAGTGGAAATACTCTGGACTTAGTTATAACCCGTAAAAACTCCAGTCTCAAAGATTGTGTTGTTGGTGACCTACTTTCTGATCACCATTGCATCCTTTTCAACATTGAGCTTGCAAAAGGCAAAAATCCAAAAAAGAGAGTAGCTTTCCGAAAAACTCGTGACATTGATGTATCCAAATTTAAGAACGACATCCGTCGGCACTTTGCTCAGAATGGTCCACAAAAACAAATGGCTGATGATCTGAGTAGTCTTGTGTTCCTATACAACTCTACAAAACAATTGCTTGACAAACATGCGCAAATTAAGGTCAAAGAACTCTGGTTGGTTAATGCACTTTTGAGCTTTTTGAGGGCTACACTGCTATTCCTTCAAATGCTGCTGTATTTCATCCACATTTTCGGCATAATGCTTCCAAGAAAATATGTCAAGGAAAAAAAAATTTTTTTTCAGGGGGGGCACTGTATTTTTTTTATAGTTAAAAATGCTATTTTTAGCTAAAAATATGAAGAAAAACTTTTTAAAAAAAGGCCGAGGGATGAGTTTTAATGGTAGAAAGGCAAATGAGGTGTCAAATGAAAGCAGAGAAGCAGTGCTACAAGATGATGCAGGCGCTTTTTTGAAATTTTAATTTTAATCCCTGTTCCATGGGGTTTTAGTCGAAACTGAGCCATTTTTGGCATATTTATTGGGAATAAAAAAAATACTCAGACCAAAATTCAAAAAAGCGCCTCCAGGATCATATAGTGCTATTTCTCGTCTTTCATTTGACACCTTATTTGCAGTTCTACTATTGAAATTCATCCCTCGGCCTTTATTTTAGTGTTTTTATCAGATTTTAAGCTAAAAATAGCATTTTTTCCTTTTAAAAGACGCAGTGACCCCCCTGAAAATTTTTTTTTTCTCCCTGACATGTTTTAGTAGACTCCTGATGCCGAAAATTTGGAGTAAAACTGCACAATTGCCTTTAATTGAGCATCATTTAAGAGCATTTCAGTTCTGTCCAAAAAAGCTGAAAAGTGCATTAACCAACCAGAGAAGTGACATTTCGGAAACCGACACCATTCACGAATGCAGATATCAAGATTCTAAAGACAAGTAAAAGAAAGGCGGAAAGGAAATGGAGACGTACTGGTCTTCAGTCCGACTGGGAAATATTTAAGGAGAAGCGAAATGAGCTAAATGAGAGGCTAAATCAATTAAAAACAGATGATCTGAAGACAAAGATTGAAAAAACAAAAGGAAACTCAAAGGATATGTTTAAGATCCTCAATTCTAGCCTTAATAGAAAACAAGAACTACCTCTGCCACATCATGTAAATGAAGCAGATCTTGCTAATGACTTCAACAATTTCTTTGACGATAAAATCAAGAAGATAAGATCGAGGTTAGACACTGACAGCATTAGTACCGATAATGAAGATGAGACCTATTCAGGTCAGAACCTAAGTCAATTCAAAACACTCACGGAGATGGAAATTAAGGAAATCATCACTGATATGCCTGTGAAGCACTGCAAACTTGACCCAATACCAACATGGTTACTGCTAGAATGCATTGATGAGTTTCTCCCTATCATAGCTAAAATTGTCAATAAATCACTTAGGCAAGGGGAAATGCCTAGCGAACTAAAACATGCTCTGGTAAAACCACTGCTGAAGAAAAATGGCCTTGATCTCATTAAGAAGAACTACAGACCAGTTTCAAATCTGTCCTTCCTCAGTAAAGTCATAGAGGGTGCCATCATCAAACAATTCACCAACCATCTCACGCTTAGAAAACTGGATGATGAAAAACAGTCAGCATACAAGCAACATTTCAGCACAGAAACTTTGCTGACAAAAATTCACAATGATGTCATGTTGAACATGAGCCGCGGCGAAGTTACAATGCTGGTACTATTAGACTTATCTGCAGCATTTGACACAATTGATCATAACATCCTATTGAAAAGGTTGAAAGTCAAATATGGTATTGATGGATCTGCGTTAAATTGGTTTAAATCATACATCACCAACAGATCTCAATCTGTACTCATAAATGACACAGAATCAAGCAAACTGCCACTAAAATATGGTGTTCCCCAAGGATCAAAACTTGGCCCGATCCTATTTAATTCCTACATTGCTCCAATAAGTCAGGTGGCTGAACAAAATGAAGTCGCTGATTAAAAGTATGCTGATGACGAACAACTAATCCTCTCTTTCAAGCCAACATTTCTAGAAGAGAAAAATGCAAAGGAGAAAATGGAAAAGTGCATTACAGAAATACGCAATTTTCTGCACAAAAACAAACTCTGTAACAATGGTGAAAAGACAGAGTTACTTCTCATTGGCTCGCCTTTTCAACTCAAGAAACTTCACATGTCATCGATCAGTGTGGATTATGTCGAAATCAAGACGACAGATCATGCCAGAAATTTAGGGGTACTCTTTGATAAACACATGTCAATGAATAAGCATGTGAACAAAATGTGTCAAAATGCTTATTACAACCTTCGAAACATCTCAAAACTCCGGAAGTCACTCAGTAAAGACTCAATTAAAACAGCTGTCAATGCATTAGTCACTCCTCATTTGGACTATGGCAATGGATTGCTCTATGGTTCGTCCAAGCAAGTGATAAATAAGCTCCAGGTGGCGCAAAACTCAGCTGTACGACTAATTGAAGGGCTGAAAAGACATGACAAAGTAAGCTGTTATCGGAAGGAATTGCACTGGCTTCCGATCCCTGCAAGGATCCAATTCAAACTTATGACAACCACATGGAAAGCTGTGAATAATCAAGCACCTCAGTATCTCAGAAGTCTAATTCAACTTAAACCTGAAAATGACCTGAACCTCCGAAGCAATGGTAAACTGCTGTTAGAGGTCCCTGCCACACAAAATCAAAACAAGTTTGAAGATAGAGCCTTTTCCTATTCATGTCCGACACTTAGGAATGGCTTACCAAAAAATGTGCGAAAATTAAAAACACTGGATAACTTCAAGAAGCGCTTGAAAACATATCTTTTCGCAAATACTACAGGGATATCAGCTAATCGGTCCAAGCGCAAATGAGCAATTTATTGGAATTTGCGCTATATAAGTACTTAATATTATTATTATAATATTATTATTACACCACAAAGAATTTTGGCCTAAGTCATTTTGGTTTCAAAATTGGCTGTTTGCTGAAAATTGTCAAAAATGACTTGAGCTAATTTTGCTTTAGGCTGACGAAGTGTGGTCAGGTCCATAAAACCTGATATTGACCTCAACCGAAGTCAAGAATTGTATATTATTCCCTCTCCCTTGGTGAATAACCTTATTATATACTCTTATAATTTGCTATCATCATGGTAGCTGTAATTTTGGAACAACTACAGTAAGTTCTAACCGGATTGGAAGCATTAAACTGCTTTCTTGCTAACAACTTAATAATAGAATTCATGATGGCCATTGTGTAACTTATTGACAGAAATGTTTTGCACATTTCCAAGAAAAGTTTTTGTGCAGCTTCCATAATTTTATTAGCTCACTGAAGCGATGCTTATGCGTGGTTTTTATTCATATCATGCTTATGGGCGACTGCAGACAGTCTTTTGAAAGAAATAGCCCATTCACAATCCACTAAAAGACATGGAGATAAATAATAGCCCTTCTTTCTATTATTGTGGATAGATGGAATCTCCCATGCAGCCTTACAGAAAAAATACTATAAACAGAGAAGATGAATGTTAGCTGGCAACTATACACACAAATTGTGTGAATCAGACAAAGAGTGCAAGGTTCTTGTTTTAGTTTACTGCAATTTCATTACATGAATTCATTTTATTATCTAAATTAACCATCACAACTTTATATACATGTATAGATAGCAACTTATTAATATCTTAAGCCAGGTTAAGATAAATTTCTGAGCAATGGAATTTGCTTCTCCAAATTGCTACTTATGTCACAAATTGTCGAGAAGTCATGGTAAAAATATTTTGCAACCTATATATTTGCTAAACCTTTCTGCTTTGTCTTCACACCGTAGTTACACTGCATTTCATAGCCTGATTTTGTAGCAACAAAGTGGAACTACTCATAAAACTTAAGAGAAAATCGAATCCCACGAGATTGCGGTCTTTTAATTTCTTCAATGCAGCTTTTAGTGCTGACGTGCTGTTAACCTTTGAAAGACAATCACAAAAGCATCAAGATGACAGCAATATGTTTACACTCACTAAAGGTTCACATCCGCTTTGTGTTTTGTCTTCACACCGTACTTACACTGCATTTCATTGCCTGATTTTGTCACAAAAAATGTGGAATTATACATAAAACTTCAACGGAAATGTTATCCTCGAAGATCAAGGTCTTTAAGCTTGTGTAATGAAGCTTTTAGTGTTGACACGCTGCTGTTAAACTCTGAAAGACATTCACTAAAGGATTCAATTCAGCATCTGTTCAATAAATCACCAGCTTTAGGAGAAGCAGTGGCCAAAGAACTCTTCTGGTTTTTATAACCCACCTTCTCCTGTTAAAACTGTAGACACATTGATTAGATTCAGATTTGTATGATATCTTCTGTGACAGTAAATTAAAGACACTGAATCTGAGGTAAACAGCCTGTCAGCGCTAAAAGCAATAATTTAGTGCATCTTGCCTTTTGGAAGATTGTGAAAGGACTAATTTTTTCAGAAAGGCCGACTGCATCACCACATAAGCATTGAGGTGAACAATCGAGCATAAGAATCAATCTGGTAATGAAATTATGGAAGCTACACAATTGATACAGTATTACCTTTAGAAGGATTGCCTATGAAAATTTATTCTGCATCCGTATCTGACTTCAGAATTGCATGTACAACTACAGTTTCTCTTTATATACATGTAAAAGGCTATGGCAAAAACTGATCAGAAAAGTTTTTCAATAAAACCAATTTTAGAAAAATTCTTGGAAAAACAATGCTGAGGAGCAATTCTTGGAAAAAAGCTATCGTGCCGCAATGCTAAACATACTTGACCGAACTGCTTGTTGAAGCATGAATTCTCATTCAATCAAAGACTTTGACCCATACCTAACTCAGAGTAGAGCAAAGACAATTTTCATCTATTGTTATCCCGCATGCCTCAAATAACGGTTCCTGTGACCCAATATTTTTTCCTCTCATCGAATGACAATTCATGCCTCTACAAGCAGTTTAGCTGAGGATGTTTAACATTGCGGCAATGGACAACCATCACCCGTATCACTAACTTACAGGCGGCGCTGTATATACCATGCGTCTGTCAGATTCTCTTGAAGATCTGTTGCAGTTTCATAGTAATATGATTTCCTACAAGGCGATCATGTACTATTCCTGTTATTCATATAGGCCTATAGTTGACTGCAGCAGTGCAGCTTGAGGTTGTGTGTATCTCAAACATTTTCTTGAGAGGTCTTTGGTCCCTTTCTGGATGCTGCCCAACTGTAAGATGTTTATTGACTTCACAGATGGCATCTAAACGGTCCCTTGAGTCTGTAATCTGAAGCATTATGAGAGAAAAAGGAGTCACGATTGTCCATTGCTTGCATGGACAAGTCTCCCCTGACAGAATTAAGAGGCTTTTAAGAACCACTGCATTGCCTCAACAGCAGTGATCAGTCTGGTTATATAAAGATGCATATAAGCAACTGCATGGGTGTAGAGTGGTTTAGGTTTCCGTCTGTCTGCTGAAGATCTTTGCCTGCATTGTTTCATACCCAAAACAAAACAGTTGAACCCAATCCTTAAAAAAATACATTTGATAACTTGACCTAGAAAGTTTTTTGAATGATCATTCAAAGTCGTATAGTTATCATTACGTTGCTTATTATCGTTTTCATTGCCTAGTTTTTTTTTTTTTCAGTTTGTACTTCCCTTTATTCCAAAACTGCGATGTCACAGATTTGGTTGCATAACCTTCATATATTACAAGCACAGATATATCAAGAAACTGACTACCGTCAATATGATGTATGCACACATATCCCAGAATTGCTTTTGTTCAACTTACGTAAGCTTAAATGACACTATTCGTGTCATGCTTGTTTGTGGACAGTGGAAGAAATGCTCCTATACAAAGAAATAATCCTTTCGATTGCAATTGTCCTTTCATCGTCTGCTTTGATTCTCTCAGCATTGCACTCTAACAAAGATTCGAAAGAAGTTCTTTTGAAAGTGTACATCTTAGCAACTGTCAATCAGTTGCAGTAGCAGTATTTTTCAGGCTGCCACGTCAAACCTTTTTGTCACATGCCTTTAACATTGAAGTAGTGATTGTGATTTTGAAGATCAGTCGTCTCTGCAAACCACGTCAATCTTCTCCTTGATCGTAACAATAAAAACCGTATCAAAGCAAAAGCTTTTAAGTCTGGCATCCCATTAACCCCTGAAAGCCTGAAGTTGAGCATTGAAGCTTCTCCAAGAAATCCTTCAATCAGTTAAGGGTTCAAGCTTGTGACTACATCCCTTGGGTCTGTCAGAAGAACCAAAAAAAAACTTACGAGAGATAAAGCAAATATTCCAAACTTCAGTAGTGTAACTTTGCTGGTTCTGTCATAACCAAATAAAATTGGCAAATTGCAAGTTTATGTAGTTTTGAAGTCCGAGGTGGATTTGGATTTAGTCTTAATAAGAAAGCCCAAAGTAAAATTGAGTCAAAAAGCACGTTGTATATAAAATTACCAGCCGAAGTTCAGTTCAGTTAGGTCGAAATTGGCAGTTCAAAAATCAGAAAAGCTGTTTGCACAGTTCACCTTCCAATGCTGGGGATTTATTAAACTGAAGTATAGCCTACTGCTGATAGTCTAGTTGCTGGCTTTCAAACATTGAAGGAAGGTTCTGTTTTCATTTCCTTTTTTATTTCCATGCCTGTTAAAGGCACTATATATCTAGATATAGGCCTACCATGATCAATAACCCATATTACATGTATATCAAGTGTTCCTTACCATGCATTGCATTAAAAAAATGGATGGACCCATCCATAAATTGCTAAACTATGCACTGTAGTTTCATTAGATGAAAAATGTTTTACTGTAAATTTGATGTGTAAGCAAATGGCATTGTACCAAATGTAAGTTAGAATTTTGAAAATGTTAGATTTGCTAAAAAATGAAACCTATCAACCGAGAGGCGCTGTAATGGATGGATAAAAGAAAATTGTATATAAATATATATATGAAGCATAAATGTCTGCTTAGGGGATTCCAATGTTCTTCAGGCATACAATTCTGCAATCTGTGCACAAACTTAAATATACAAATACAGAAAGGCCTATTACAGCTGGAGTCAAAGGGAAAGACTCGTGAATGGTTCAATATGTCACCCTGCTATACACAGTGTGATACAGGCAAAGCATGAGGTGATCAAGCATTTCAGAGTCTATGATTTGACTTCAATGGAAAGAGTACGATAAAAGCAGACCAAATGATAACATTTGCTTTCAGTGAACTATCCAATTTAACCATGAATGGAAGAGATGCAATATTGCTATTATCTGCACTCATAATTGACTTATTTACCCAACGACACATGATCGTATTACTTTGTGTCACCGTGACATATGTAGTAGCTATATATACCTACTGGATGCAAAGCATCAAAACACCTGATATTGCAGTTTTTTGTGCTCATCATTGATTTCTTTCACACATCACACATGTTGGCTATACATCTGCTACCATAACAACTACATTGTGCATAATATGAATGTGAAGCATTAAAAGATATATTTTTATAATATTGCTATAAAATAATAGCCTATTAAATGACCATAGTCTTACTCAATGAATTAGGTGTGGATGTTTCCCAGAAGTGTGTTTTGGTGCAAATTCAACATCAGCTCAAAATTTAGCGCAGGAAATGTGTGGCAGATAACTTTTATCCTTTTCAAAAATTTAATGAAAATGCCCTATCCTCCTGAAAATGGCCTGTCTCCATTAGAATTTTCCTTGACAAATCAGCTCAAATAATTTTCCTTGCTACCTTAACCACCTCATTTGTACCTCAAATTGGACCTTGACCAAAACCCTTTCAAATTAAAGAATCAATGACTTGCCTAATATTCTTACCCAACCACAGGGTGCTCTTGTGCCTTTGTCACCAATTTCATGTCATTAACGTCACACTCAGTGATTTTTCTCACCAAAAGATCAACCGACAAGCATTTTTTTATACAACTTTAATTTCGATGACCTTTGGGAACCCTACAAGCTGACTGAATCATCTGTAAGTCCATAAACTGCATGGAATATAGATAATTAAATATAGCAACATGTCAGCTATCCTACCTAGATTTGTGTCATTAACAAACACTCCAAAAAAAAATTTCTAAAAAAATTCAAAAAACAAAAAAATTTCCTAAGACCCTATTGAGCTGCTTGTCACACAGAGGTGAACATCACAATTACAATAAGTTCTAACCGGATTGGAAGCTTTAAACTGCTTTCCTGCTAACAACTTAATAATAGAATGCATGATGGCCATTGTGTAACTTATTGACAGAAATGTTTTGCACATATCCAAGAAATGTTTTAGTGCAGCTACCACAATTTTATTAGCTCGCTGATGCTTATGCGTGGTTTTTCATATCACGCTTATGGGCGACTGCAGACAGTCTTTCCGAAGAAATAACCCATTCGCAATCCACTAAAAGACATGGAGATAAATAATAGCTCTTCTTTCTATTATTGTTGATTAGATGGAATCTCCCATGCAGCCTTACAGGAAAAAATACTGTAAAATAGAGAAGATGAATGTAAGCTGGTAACTATATACACTACTTGTATGAATTGGACAAGCTGGCAACTATACACCCTACTAGTGTGAATCAGACAAGCTGGCAACTATACACAATACTTGTATGAATCAGACAAGCTGGCAACTATATACATGTACACACTACTTGTGTGAATCAGACAAAGAGTGCAAGTTATTATTTTAGTTTACTGCAATTTCATCACACGATTTCACTCTATTCTTTTTAAAATTGACCACCACAACTTTACATAATTATGGATAGCAACCTATCAATATCTTAAGCAGGTTCAGATAAATTTCTGAGCAATGGAATTTGCTACTCCACATTGCTACTTATGTCACAAAATGTCGAGAAGTTGTGGTAACAATATTTTGCAGCCTGTGTATTTGCTATAGCTTTCTGCTTTGTCTTCACACCGTAGTTACACTGCATTTCATAGCCTGATTTTGTTGCAAACAATGTGGAATTACACATAAAACTTAATAGAAAATCTAATCCCAGGAGATTGCGGTCTTTTAGTTTCTTCAATGCAGCTTTTGTTGCTGACATGCTGTTGTTAACCTCTGAAAGACATTCACTAAAGCATCAAGATGTGACAGTAATATGTTTACACTCACTAAAGGTTCACATCCGCTTTTATTTGTATTTTGTCTTCACTCCGTACTTACACTGCATTTCATTGCCTGATTTTGTCACAAAAAATGTGGAATTATACATAAAACTTCAACGGAAATGTTATCCTCGAAGATCAAGGTCTTTAAGCTTGTGTAATGAAGCTTTTAGTGTTGACACGCTGTTGTTAACCTCTGAAAGACATTCACTAAAGGATTCAATTCAGCATTTTACAGCAATCTGTTCAATAAATCCCCAGCTTTAGGAGAAGCAGAGGCCAAAGAACTATTCTGTTTTTACCTTCAGCGAACAAGTTCGAAGAAGGTATTGTTATCACTTTTAGTTACCGGGCCAGGACTAAGCCCTTGTATATGAATGGTATTTCTCACACATGTAGCCTGTATGCTCTAGTTGTGCCTCTTGATGGTCTGATTGTTGGATATTTGTAATCTTGAAATATTTTGAAAAATAGAAAAAAAAATGTTTTTTTCGTTTCCGGACTATAGGATTCAGCCCCTTGAACATGTACATGGATGACGTTTTTTACTGATGCAGCTTATATGTTCTTGTTGTGCCTTTTGATGGTCTGATTCAAAGATATTCTATACCTTTTGAAATATTGAGAAAAATGCAAAAAAAATGTTTAACTTCTGGGCCAATTATATGGATGTAATTTGTTACATATGTCAACTAAATGATAAAGTTATAGCTTTTGTAGGTGTGATTTATGGACACTCTTTACATTTTGAAACATTGACAAAAAAGTATTAACTTTATTATTTTTGTTTCCAGGCCGAAACTTGGCAATCATTGCGTCCATCGATGGAATTCGATATTCATTACCTTAGTAATATTTTAGTGCATTTCGTTGGTCAGCTTGACAGTTATTTTTGGTGCTTTTTGATATATTCCGACCAATAGTTCACAACCTATTCCTTGTTTATGCATGAAACTGGCTCATAATATGTGTAAATTGGTCTAGTAAGGCCTTTCCTTTTCAACATACCCTGGCAGGCAGGCAGGCTGGGCATATAGATAATTTCAGACCAGGATCAGGCCATTATTGCAAATATCACATACAATTTGGTTCACACCACTTTTATGGTGTTATGGTGTCCTTGAATGGTATTTTTTCGCTGAAGGTTTGCTGCTGTGCAGCCTATGTTTTTATAACCAATTACATCATCACAACACCCACCTTCTCCTGTTATAACTGTAGACACATTGAATAGATTCAGATTTGTATAATAAACTGAACCAATTAAAAACCCTTAACCATTCCCAGGGCTTTATTCTTCTAGATATGTTTCATATGAGCTGTTGAGTTTTTGCATCTGTGTAATCAGGTGTCAAAGGACAGAGTTGGATGAAATCACTCAACTGTGACAACTTTTCGCATGTCTGCTACCAAGTTTATCACATTGGGGTACGTTGAGTGGACAGGGGTTTTAGGCACCCCGTAGGAAAAAATCTTACAGTGAAACACTTTGATATAGAATTAAAGTGGACTGTGGCACTGTGAAAATGGCACTTCGTGTGTCATCATGCTGATGATTTGTCATGATCAAACCCAATACTCTCAATGTTAATTTGAAATGAGGAGACTTGGTCCCTCTTGTTGGTGACAGCCAAACGAAAGGATTATGCATCTGATTTTCACTCGAAAATTGTTATGAGAAGTCAAATGGCTTACTCTTGATCATGACTAATCAAACAGCCTCAAAGTTTCCAATGTTGAAAGTAGAGAAGATGACACTTCATCGGCTACCATGAGTCACAAAGTGCCATTTTTACAGTGCCACAGTTCACTTTAATTTTGTATCAAAGTGTTTCGCTTAATGATACACAGAAAAATACAGCCCTGGAAATAGTTTTGCATTTTAAATTTTTATCTTCTGTGACAATAAATTAAAGAATCTGAATCTGAGGTAAACGGCATGTCAGTGATAAAAGCAATAATTTAGTGCCTCTTGTCTTTTAGAAGATTGTGAAAAGACTATTTCTTCAGAAAGGCTGACTGCAGCACCACATCAGCATGAGGTGAACAACCGCGCATTAGAATCAATCTGCTAATAAAATTATGGAAGCTACACAATTGAAACAGTATTACCTTTAGAAGGCTTGCATATGAAAATTAATTCTGCATCCGTATCTGACCTCAGAATTGCATGAACAACTATAGTTTCTCTTTATATGTAACAGGCTATGGCAAAAACTGCATCAGAAAAGTTTTTCAATCAAATCAATTTTAGAAAAATTCTTGGAAAAATAAAGCTAAGAAATTATTCTTGGAAAAAAGCTATTGTGCCGCAATGCTAAACATGCTCGACCAAACTGCTTGTTGAAGCATGAATTCTCATTCGATAAATGACTTTGACCCATATCTAACTCCGAGTACAGAAAAGAATATTTGGAGCAACTGTTATTCCACATGTCTCAAATATTGGCATCTATGACCCAATATGTTTTCTTCTAATCGGATGGGAATTCATGCCTCTACAAGCAGTTTAGCTGAGGATGTTTAACATTGCGGCAATGGACAAACAATGGACAAACATCACTCGTTTCATTGACTTACAGGCGGCACTGTATATATCCAAGTGTCTTTCAAATTCTCTTGAAGATCGGTTGCAGTTTCATGGTCATATGTGTATGTTTTCTTATGAGGCGATCATGTACTATTCCGGCCTAAAGTTGATTGGAGCTTGAGGTCGTGTGTATCTCAAACATTTTATTGAGAGGTCCTTGGATCCCTTTCTGGATGCGGTCCAACTGTAGCTAATGCCACAGTCTCACGGGAGATGACGGTAAGCTTTTTATCGACGGCGGCGCAGAGCCAGACGATTTCTTGCAAGATTTTCAGTTAGGACGGCGCGAAGGGCAATTATGTAATCAATTAAGGCTCATCGATAACCATGCAACGAAAGCCACGGCGGGGTTCTTTTTGTTCCCTGCGGGGAAGAAAAGTTGTACGCCGTCACCAAAAGTTCGCCGGGGGAAAGAAATTTCCTCCTCCTGCGGGATACTTTTATATCGCCCCGTGATATAAAAAGTACCCCGCAGGGAACCTATAACTGCCCCTCAGGGAACCTATTTCACCGCGGCGGACTATATTTTTACAGCGCCGGGGATTGCTTTTACGACTGCGGGAATGGTTTTGTTCTCCACGGGGATTTCTGTAGGCCCGAGGGCACATCGCCGGGAATGAAAAGCATGACGCCGTTGTCAAGGGCACCGCGGCGGAGGAGGGCGCTGCGAAAGCCAATAAAAAGGGCCGCAGAGGGCCGCCTTGCTTCACTTGCTGCTTGACCTTTGATGGGGACACTCCTGGATGCTGGACAGACATGATGGCTGATGAAGATGCTGGGGAAGACCTTGACGTTGCTGTTGTTGCTGCTGTTGCTGGTGCTTATTATCTAAGAAGAATACGGAGGAGGAGGAGGATGAAGAGATGGTGGATTCGGAATTGGCTGCTGCAGAGAATTGGCCAACAATGATGTCGGACGACAGGCGGTTACTTCCTCCTGGTCCAGTGAAGCTGGAGATTTCCACGGCACCCTTCGGAATGATGGAGGCCCTCAGGAATTCACACTTCGCCAGGATGTACTTATCTCGGTCGGACATCTTCTTTCTGCCAGCTCCAGAAGCTTGAGGTCTGATGATCTTTCCGAAGGCAGTCCTGATGTTGCTCCTCCATTTGTGGACTTTAGCTGCTGTGATTTCCTTCCCCACTAGCAATGTAAGTTCTGCTGCTTTCTCTGTATCCAGTCTGTCCTTCTGTGTACTCTTGAAGGTGGTGGAGCCCTTGGAGTACAGGTCCTTGTTGTCCCGGTACCAGTCGATCAGCTCATCCTCCTGCTCTTCTGTGATGCCCAGTAGGTCCCTGGAGTTTTTCTTTCTGTAGCCCTTCTTCTTCTCCTTGTGGACAAACTGGCCATCGGAGTCCTGGATCAGCTCAACCTCAGATCCAGTGTTGTCAGTATCTTCCGTCGCCTGGTTCTTCCCCTTGCTGCCCTTGGACTTGGCAGCATTCTTCTTGGGAGTATCTTCCTCTGTGGTGGCATCGTACTCGGACTGCAGGGTCTGCTGGTGGATTGCAGCTGTCAGAGTTGGTACGGAGTCATCATCTTCATCAGCAGGAGTATCATCTGGAGGTGGAGGTGGAGGCTGGACTGCAGTCTTGGCTCGGGTCTGGGCTGGAGTGACAGGCTTGACTGGAGGCTTGACTGGAGGCTTGACTGGAGACTTGGCTGGAGACTTGGAGGTGGCTTGATGCTTGGCTGAAGGAGACTTGCCAGGAGTGCGAGGCCTTCCCCTTGGAGCAGTCTTGGTGGGAGACTTGAAGACAGCAGCATCAGCCGACTGGGTGCGCTTGGTTGGAGACTTGACAGAAGCAGCAGCATCAGCAGGCCTGCCACGCTTGGTTGGAGACTTGACATCAGCATCAGCAGACTTGGGACGCTTCTTCTTGGCTGCAGCAGCAGTGGCAGGCCTGCCACGCTTGGTTGGAGACTTGACAGCAGCAGCAAGCTTGGCCAGGACTTGATCTTCATCTTCATCATCATCATCATCTTCATCCTCCTCATCAGGTTGTTGTTGCAGCACTTTGGGTGGTGGGGCGCCCTCGAAGATGGTCTCACTGGTCACTGTTGATGTAGCAGTGGTCACTGCCACGATGCTGTCCGGCAAGCTGAACATGCTTGGAGACAATGTAACAGCTGTGTAGTCTATGAAAGGAGCTGGTGAACCAACTGGAGTTGAAGATGGAGTGGTCAGTGGAGTGCTGGCTTGAATGTTGCCCTTGGTTGGTGCCCTCAAGGTCTTCTTCCCTCTTCCTCTGGGTCCCATCTTCAAGCAGGATCAATCAGAAATGAAGCAGGATGAATCAGCAATGAAGCAGGATCAATCAGCAATGAAGCAGCGATTCAGCAATGAAGCAGCAATTCAGTAGGCTGTGAAGCAGAGTGTCATGGAGTATAGATGCGTTCGTCTTGAAGTTCAGAGTGGTTATGGTGCTCTATTGGCTGCTCTTCTATTTATATGCGAGGCGCGCGCCAGTGCGTCTCCAAGGCTGACCCCCCATTCGCGCCGTGGCACGAAAGGTCGACGCCGCGATGCTTTCAGTACCCCGCGGACAAAGGATTTTGCTAAAAATAGCCCCTCTGGCGCCACTCTGTCTGCTCCGGGAGGGGGTCCAGACGACGGCGCGAAGGTTTTGCACACGTCCCGGAGCATTTTCCTTGACGGCGGAGTGCAGAAGAACCGCGGCGTCGACCTTTTTGGCGCCACGCAGAGAATCCCGCTCGTTTTACAAATCCGCGGGAAAGTTTCTGCCCCTCAGTGGCGCGAAAACTTCGACGCGGTCTTACTTTTCTGATCGCGGCGTCGAACAATTTTTCTGGTCTGCTCCGCCGCGGATTTTAAGAAAATTTGTACTGGTTGAAACTTTTTTTCTGCTCCGTGGCGATTTGAAGTGACGGTAAGAAGCAGGTTTCTCGACGGCGCGCAACCAAAAGATGTCCGGCGGGAACCTAAAATGCCCCTGCGCGAAACGTAAAAAGAGGAAATATTTTTCCGTCTTTCCTGAAAATACTTCGACGCCGATTCAAATAGTTCTCCGGGAGCCGCCGTGAGAACGAAGCATAACTGTAAGATGTTTATTGACTTCACAGATAGCATCTAAACTGGTCCCTTGAGTCTGTAATCTGAGGCATTAAGAGAGAAAAACGAGTCACGATTGTCCATTGCCTGCACGGACAAGTCTCTCTTGGCAGAATAAGAGGATTTTAAGAACCACTTCATTGCCTCAACAGCTGTGATTAGCCTTATATACACCGTTGCTCATAAATATGGAATACTTCAACATTCTCCATTGAAATTGACAACTTTAGCAACTTCTGCTGGAGCACATGATGGTCTGATTCAATTGTAACTACTTCCAATGACCGCTAAAGGGAAGAACATGCTGTGATATAAAACATATGCAGCAGCGTTGACCCAAGGAAAAGTTTCAGCAGCACGAAATTAGGATATTCAGGGGTTTTTTTAGGGTGCGGTACATTCGACCAAAAATTTTTAATTCTTGCAAAAAATGTAGTTGAGGCTTTCAAGAAGTGATTAGAGAAGATAATTTGATCTTTACATTGGACCTTGATTTCATTCACACTCTGAAATTTAACTACATTTGGCAATTTTTTTCCAAAGAAGTATTCCATATTTATGAGCAGGAGTGTAGAAAGATGCATATAAGCAACAGGGTGCAGAGTGGTTGAGGTTTCTTCCTGTCTGCTAAAGGTCTTCACCTGCATTGGTTCAAGCTCAGCTTGATGCCATTCGGGTGAGATGTTTCTTTGCTTCATGCCCGTGCTGGGTACAATGCCGTCTGTAAGTAAGCAAAACGCATGAAATGGTACCATTGCATCAATGCTATTAAACATCCTCAGCAAAACTGCTTGTGGAAGAATGAATTCTCCCCGATGAGAGGAAAACATAAAAAACATAATTATATTGGGTCATAAATATATTATATTTATATTTTTTTTCTGATATGTGAGGCAGATGGGAAAACAATGGCAGGCAATTTTCTTTGCTGTAGTTGGAGTTAGGTATGGGTCAAAGTCCTTAATAAATGAGTGAAACACAGGCCCAATGTTATTTAATAGGAAAGGGTGGTTCACTTACTTATCAAAGGCTTTGACCCATACCTACATGTAACTTCGACTACTGCGGAGAAAATTGGCTGCCACTGTTATCCCACATGCCTCACGTATCAAAATATTTTCTCTTTAACAACCTGATAAGCGAATAGCCTACTTCAAGGCCAGTGATGAAGGCTATAGTGAAATTAATTTTATGTATATTTTCAAAATAGTTGCTTTGTCCAAATTCATTATTAGCTCAAATGAAGCCATTCTTGTCATGATTGCTTGCTGACATTGGCAGAAATGACCCTGTGAGAAAAAATTCCTTTTAGTGGGAATAGTCCTTTGAAATCTACTAAATGAATACATAGAGACAAAGAATGATAGCATTGTCTATTATTGTCATCTTTCTTTGATTCTGCAAGCCTTGCACTCTAACAAAGTTAGATTTGAAGTGACGGTAAGAAGCAGGTTTCTCGACGGCGCGCAACCAAAAGATGTCCGGCGGGAACCTAAAATGCCCCTGCGCGATACGTAAAAAGAGGAAATATTTTTCCGTCTTTCCTGAAAATACTTCGACGCCGATTCAAATAGTTCTCCGGGAGCCGCCGTGAGAATGAAGCATAACTGTAAGATGTTTATTGACTTCACAGATAGCATCTAAACTGGTCCCTTGAGTCTGTAATCTGAGGCATTAAGGGAGAAAAACGAGTCACGATTGTCCATTGCCTGCACGGACAAGTCTCTCTTGGCAGAATAAGAGGCTTTTAAGAACCACTTCATTGCCTCAACAGCTGTGATTAGCCTTATATACACCGTTGCTCATAAATATGGAATACTTCAACATTCTCCATTGAAATTGACAACTTTAGCAACTTCTGCTGGAGCACATGATGGTCTGATTCAATTGTAACTACTTCCGATGACGGCTAAAGGGAAGAAAATGCTGTGATATAAAACATATGCTGCAGCGTTAATCCCAGGACAAGTTTCAGCAGTACGAAATATGGAAATTCAGGGGTTTTTTTAGGTTGGGGTGCATTCAACCAAAAATGTTTAATTCTTGCAAAAAATGTAATTGAGGCTTTTCAAGGAGTGATTAGAGAAGATAATTTGATCTTTACATTGGACCTTGATTTCATTCACACTCTGAAATTTACTTTTATTTGACAATTATTTTCCAAAGAAGTATTCCATATTTATGAGCAGGAGTGTAGAAAGATGCATATAAGCAACAGGGTGCAGAGTGGTTGAGGTTTCTTCCTGTCTGCTAAAGGTCTTCACCTGCATTGGTTCAAGCTCAGCTTGATGCCATTCGGGTGAGATGTTTCATTGCTTCATGCCCGTGCTGGGTACAATTCCGTCTGTAAGTAAGCAAAACGCATGAAATGGTACCATTGCATCAATGCTATTAAACATCCTCAGCAAAACTGCTTGTGGAAGAATGAATTCTTCCCCGATGAGAGGAAAACATAAAAAACATAATTATATTGGGTCATAAATATATTATATTTATATTTTTTTTCTGATATGTGAGGCAGATGGGAAAACAATGGCAGGCAATTTTCTTTGCTGTAGTTGGAGTTAGGTATGGGTCAAAGTCCTTAATAAATGAGTGAAACACAGGCCCAATGTTATTTAATAGGAAAGGGTGGTTCACTTACTTATCAAAGGCTTTGACCCATACCTACGTGTAACTTCGACTACTGCGGAGAAAATTGGCTGCCACTGTTATCCCACATGCCTCACGTATCAAAATATTTTCTCTTTAACAACCTGATAAGCGAATAGCCTACTTCAAGGCCAGTGATGAAGGCTATAGTGAAATTAATTTTATGTATATTTTCAAAATAGTTGCTTTGTCCAAATTCATTATTAGCTCAAATGAAGCCATTCTTGTCATGATTGCTTGCTGACATTGGCAGAAATGACCCTGTGAGAAAAAATTCCTTTTAGTGGGAATAGTCCTTTGAAATCTACTAAATGAATACATAGAGACAAAGAATGATAGCATTGTCTATTATTGTCATCTTTCTTTGATTCTGCAAGCCTTGCACTCTAACAAAGTTTGGAAAGATGTTAATTTTCAAAATTGTCAATTATTTGCAGCAGCAGTATTTTGCAGGGTGCCATGTCAATCTTTTTGTCACAAGTCTTTACCATTCAAGTAGCGATTGTGATTTTGAAGATCAATCTTGTATAAATCTCCACATCAATCTTCTCCTTGATTGAAACAATAAAAACCATATCGAAACAAGAGCTTTTAAGTCTGGCATTCCAATAAGCCCTAAAAGCCAGAAGTAAAAAAATTTTGTTAAGCACTGAAGCCTCTTCAAGACATCCTTCACTTATTGTAACCAGAAAACCTGAGAGAGATAAAGCAAATGTTCTGTAACATAATATTTGTCTAAGTATGTCATATATCCAAGAAGAAATTGCCATTTGAAATTGAACTTCTGAAGTCACTCAAGTCAGCGATGGATCTTGATTTAATCATCAAAGGAAAGCGGAAAGTTAAACTGTATCAGCAAAACCATCAGAATTTGAGTTTAGGTTTGCAGAAATAAGCTAATAAAAAATCAGCGAGCTTTCCATTCTATTCATCCAATAAGGCTAAGGATTAATTGAACTGCATAATATTATGGTCTTATCCTGATTGTCCAGTTGCGGGCTTTCAAAGGTTAAAGAAAAGCATGCTGTCACCTTCTTTTCCATGTCTGTTAACTGCACTTATCTCTAGATATACCATGGTCAATCACCCATTTAATGTCGAGTAATTCTTGCCTTGCACTGTATAAAAAATGGATAGACCCATCCGTATTTTGCTAAACTATGCAATGCAATTTCATTTGACAATACCATTATTTACTGTAAATTAGATAAGTAAGCAAATGACATTGTACCAAATGCATGCTATGGATTGACTGACACATAACTAATTGGTGCTGTCTGACTGGTATCCCATTAGTAGAGTGCAGTGAGCCAGCCAGACAGACGAGTATTCAACAACAGCCAATTCACAGTTTCCAGTTATGGCAATTTCCATTCATGCATGGATGAGTTAGAATTTAGTGGGACTTACTAAAAATGAAACCTGTCAACTGAAAAACACTGTAATGGAGGTATATATGTGAAAGTTAAGTGTTGTGAATGACAGCCTACTAGAACAATGATATATAAGGGAACATTCAGAATTTATGGCTGGGGGGGTGAGAGTTTTGCTGGAACTTCCGGTCAAAAATTGATACCCCCCTTGAGTTTCATGCGGATTTTTAGTACCCCACCATTAGGTTTCATGTGTATTTTTAGCACCCCCCCTCGAAATACAAAGTTATACCCACATATATACTGTTATACACGGCCACTCTTATTCGCGCCGACTTTTGCGCGTAAAAAGTCCAAATAAAATGAGTTTATTAATATTTTTTATTTGTTAAAATTTCTTACCCCCTCCTTGGAAGTGTTGTCAAAAATTAATACCCCCCCTCATGAAACACGTGTGAAAAGTTGGTACCCCCTCGGCCAAAACTCCTACCCCGCCCCCAGTCATGAATTCTGAAAGGTCCCCACATCTCATATATCAAACATAGTAAGTGCTTGTTTTGAATTGATTTCTCACTGCCAAGTGTGATTGACAGGAATCAAGTGCTATTGAAATCGCCTGTAACTGACATTCATTTTGTTTGTTTTATATAACTTTTTACAGAGTATAATTATAGAGAACTTTCATACGATGTGCTTAAATTTATCTAATAATTTTATTTTCATTTCCAAACACACAATAACATAATATTGATTAAAATATGAATGATAGATTGTTACCCTATACATTCGGCTCATTATACAAGAATTGCCAAAGAGTAAATGTTAAAATATTTTGCAGGCTGCCACTTTCTGTCACATGTCTTCAGTGTACGCGAAAGCATATTGACTTTGGTCAGACATTTTGTCTGACGGAGAGAGAGTTCCAGTCGGACAAATTAATGTTTTGTCAGACAACATAATAAATTTAATCTAAAATTTTTCAAATGGTTGAAATGCATTTTTAAAATGGAACATTGTTCTTTGATTTTTAAAGGTGGTTTTGCTATTGCAATTAAGTTTCTTGAGGTCTTAAAATACAATTCAACATCAGAGAGGACTAGCACTCAATATGCCTATTTCCTGTAGATATTTTTTGCCAGTAAATTTGTCTGACCTGAATTTGAGAATGGTCAGACATTTGCAAAAAGTGCCAGTAATGTCTGACGTGGCTGACAATTATCGCCCGCACTGTATGTCTTTACCATCCTAGTAGTGATCATGATTTTGAAGATCAACCTTCTGTGTAAATCTCCACATCAATCTTCATCTTGATTGAAACATAAAAACTCTTCCAGATTGATGCAAGGGCCTTTTAGTTTGCCACTCCCTTAACCCCTAAAAGCCTGTAGTTGAGCACTAAAGCCTCTTCTAGAAATCCTTCACTCATTGAAGGGCTCAAGCTTGTCTCGACATCCTTTTCGGCTTGCCAGAGGAACCAAAAAAGATAAAGCAAATGTTCCAGAACTTCTGCAATGGAATATTTGCAAGGCCTGTCATCTGTAGTAAGTAAGAGGTGGATCTGGATTTAGTCTTAATAAGAAAGCAGAAAGTGAAAATGAATCAAATTCACAGTGTATATAAATTTAGTTTTAAAAAAAGGTGGACTCCAGTTTAGTTAAAATGGCTCATCAAAAATCAGAAGGGCTGTCTGCACTGTTCACCTCCTAAGGCTGGGAATTTATCAAACTGCAAGAGGCATACTCCTGATAGTTTAGTTACTAGCTTTCAGAGGTTAAAGGCACTGGCGTAAGGTGCACGATTTGGGTGGGCGAGCTACATTTGCCCGAATTTCAAAGTTTAACTGCCTGGAAATCATTAATTTTCCAGAGTTTTTATTTAAACATCTGCCTGAATTTTTTAGCCTTTTGCCCGAAACTTACTCTTTTCCAAAGTTTTGGAGTCCGACTGCCGACCAACCCTCCTCCCCCCCCCTCCCGTACAACAATGGTTGAAGGCACTTTAAGGCCAGGCATTCTTTATCTTGGATAGCATGAAAAAAATGACAAGCACATGTATCCATATATTTCTAAACTGTACAATGTAGTTTCATTAGACTATGCAATGATTTACTGTAAACTTGATATGTAAGCAAATAATATTGTACCAAATGCATTCTATGAATTGATTGACACATAACTTATTTATGCCGTCTGACTGGTATCCCATTAGTAGAGTGCAGTGCCAAACAGATAAATATTCAACAGCTGTGAATACACAGTTTCTAGTTATGGACAATTTTCATTCATGCCCAAATTTGATAGAATTTTGAAAATATGACTTGCTAATAATGTTATGAACTGAGAAAGGCTGCTAGTGGATGTATAATTGTATATATTTGAAATGTAAGCAGTTATGAATATTGGCCAATTTAGCCAGGTTGAACAATATAATATCAGAACATTTCATCGAAGGGCATATTCACTGGGTTTGAGACTATCAATCGACATATTAATGCAATATTTCAATTGCTTGTTCTCAGCATAGACTTATTTCCCAATGGGCACAACTATTACGTAGAATTGCATTGTTGAAATGATCATGTTACAAAGTCGTGAAGCAAGATCAAAATAGGCCTACTAAGTCAACATGCGACATTGTGGTGACAATGTTGTGAAAAATTTAAACACTGTGTTCAGGTTTTGGCAACATAATTTCCACCATTATTAATTCCTATGTGACAAAAGACGAGCCCTCTACACTGCAAAAAATTCCCGTTAAATTTTACAGTTAAATTAACTGGCAACTTTGTTCCAGATCTAAGTACTGTAAAAGTACTAATAAACCTGAACAGGACAATGAACCGTAAAATTCAGATTGGTACATTGAACTGTAATTTTGCGGATTCAACAAAGTTATATTACGGTATAATGTACATATATAAAACGGTTTATTTAAAGTATATTTTACAGTTATATCAACTGTCAAACATAGAATATAAAGAATGCAAGGGGCTGTAGAATCTACTGAAAAAATACGGATAGTATTTGATTTAACCGTCGCATAGCTGTAGGG
Organism: Platynereis dumerilii; assembly: GCA_026936325.1. Lineage (NCBI taxonomy): Eukaryota > Metazoa > Annelida > Polychaeta > Phyllodocida > Nereididae > Platynereis > Platynereis dumerilii. The sequence goes on from JAPTHN010000029.1 coordinate 5,702,306, forward strand.
ATGTATCGAAGCTGGAATCAGCTGAGAGAGTGAGAGAGCCTGTGACTCCAGGCTCGGCCTTGCTCATCTCTTGCTTGACAGCAGGGAAGTAAGTCCATCAATTAGTTTGCTCACAAACCATAAAATGGATGGATATTTTCCAAGAGAACCAGGTGTCAAGTTTATCGAAGTATGTTCTATTGATGCAGACTGCGCTTTGGTTATTTTGGTTTTAATAGTGTCATTCTTTAGATCACATCATAAGACTCATACAAATGTCAATGTCACATATAGACATTACAACTTTTGCGCAATGACAGCATCTTTAAGATCATATGAATGAGGATGTTCCCTTACCTTCAGATAAGTTATAAATTAAGTTTGATTAACAGCTGTGTATAGCATATGTTATAGATGGCACCACATGTTCTGTGGTTGATTGAAGTCCATGCCATTTCTTGTTTATAGTTCCTAATCTGACCAGGTATATTGATTGTTTGGCCAATTCAAATGTTTTGTCTGCATATTACAAGTTGCCAGTAAATTAACGGTTGAAGTAATTGTTCATTAACGTGAACTGAATGTTAAATGACATGTTGCAGTAAATTTATCTTAGAGCCATTTTGTAACTGACAAAGAACTGTAAATTCCCGGACAAAGTCTGTATTAAAAAAATACTGGTAAAATAACAATAAATTTACGGTTCTTTTAGCCAGAAAAACACGGTCATTTCTTACAGTGTACCGACTAGCAAATTTGTGTTAATGTTATGTGCCCCTTGGGTTATCCTATCACACATAACTGTATTGAATTGAGTCACCATGACACCTGTAGTAGCTTTGTTTACTAACCAAATGCCCGGCATCAAAATACCTTTCTTTTTATTAACATGAATAATATCATGTATGATAGCCATATTGTAGCTAAGAGAGGTTAATCTGCATAATATTATTTCCTGGAAGGCTTTTTGCAGCACTGCCAATTCAGCTCATTGATACTCCCACTTGGTCGTTCGTGTCACACTTGTGTGCAGACTGCAGTAGCTATTGCACGACTGGAAGAAAAAGTCCTTTCTGAATCTTTTTGCTACCAGATGTAGCAATATGGCACTATCATATTTGCTATTATCATCTGCTTGGGATTTCCTAGTTACATACTGTATGGCTGTATGTGATTTGCTCTGTAATACTTGAACATACTGACCATAAGTTGAACATATATACAGTAATAATATTTACACTTCTATTTACAACAATGCAAATGTATGGCCAATGCAGACGTATTTGCTTTTATCAACTGCTCAATTATTTGCAATAAAAATTATAATTTTTTAAAGATAACAAAACTGTGAAGCATTATCCGAAAAATAGTAGCCATGTCTATCTCACTACATCTATTTTATGGTTTCATATATCATTAGAAAATATGGAGTATTGTACATTTCAATAAAGACAAAACAATACAACATAATATTATAAAAACAGTGTATATATATATACATGCTACAAAGGAGACCTTGCATTATAGGGCTTCCAAATAACTTTTACCACCCCTAATATAAGGGTGGATGGGGAAATCTGACTTGACTTTTCTGTCTCTTTCTAAAAACGTACCTTGTTTGGCATCATGCTTTTGTTACAATGCTTTCAGGGATCAAAATGTTTGTCACATCAACGAATGTCAGGTGCTTATAGAATTGGACTGAGAAGTTCCTTGTGAGGTCATAGCCCAATCCATGCCATGTTACTCTACCTGATTCATGAGCAATATGATGTCATATCCTGTACTTTCAATCCTATCAAAACAAGTCACCAACTGAGTATCAATGAGGTCACAAGTTACTCAATGACAAATTAACAGTTCATTCCAATGCAATGACTATGGCCTGTTTTGAGGTCATTGATGTCCACTATTGGCTAAATGTAAGTATTCATCATTCTTTGACAGCAACACTGTGCTATTGTGGACTCGGACTCAGACGTAATATATTTGGACACTATACATTACATTAAAAAACAAACAAATATATAAAGACAGAGGAGACCTTCCCAAAGCACTATGTGCCGCTACTGGAGGGCCACCTATACATCATAATTATTTTATACTTCTACCAAGCGCGTCCATGTGAGTCGTCAGGCATCCAGATCCAACATTGCCCTTCAGGTTAAATTAGTAAAAAAAAGAAAGTAATTCAAGTTTTTGAACGGAATAAGATCTATATATGGAATAGTATTGAATACTAACTCAGTACAGATATGTTTCTAGGAGGTATAAAGGTGCACTTCTTATGTTCTGTTGCAAATATAGCAGTCTTGAATATCACAGTCACATGAATAATTACTTATTATCTTATTTTTGGTATAATGCTTGAAACCATCAAGTGAATGAGTATATATTTTGTCTTTAATAGAACGATCTGAAATATTGTTAAAGAAATGTGAAATTTTGTATCTGATGGATTGTTTTGCAAATTCATGACTAATTGTAGGTAAATGAAAACTATTTTGATTTCTGACATAATGATCATGAATATTCTGTGTTTTTATAAATATACCTGAATGAATGTATCCCGGCAACATTACCTTCTCCAGCTTGAAGCAAAACTTAAAAGCATGCAGTGCACATATGTCATGACATTTTAGTATATTTAATTTTTTAAATAAAGGACTTGTATGGGCATTATATCTGCTACATGTAATGATTCGTATAGTCTTCTTTTGAAGTGTGAACAGTTTTTGACATTTTTTCTCCCATAACAGTGAACCATAATTTAGATGAGGAAGTATAAGTGAATTATATAAAGTCAAGAGAATGTTTTTCGGGAGGAAATGCTTCAATTTGTTCAGTATACCATTAACTTTGGAAATCTTCTTGGAAATAATATTGATATGATAATGCCATTTTAGATTAGAATCAAGATGTATTCCCAAGAAGTTAAAATGAGAGACAAACTCAATTTGGTGATCATCAATATATAATTTTGGGTAATGAACTGTCTTTTGTGGTGAATGGAATAACATGGACTTAGGTTTCTGGCAGTTAAGAGACAATTTATTGACTTTCATCCAATTACTTATTTGTTTTAGTTCAAAATTAATGTTATCATCAATTCAAAGATGCACAAAGAGACGTATCATCTGCATAGATTATAGGTTTGAATTTGTCACATACAACAGCTAGGTCATTAATATAAATAATAAAGAGCAGTGGGCCAAGTATTGATCCTTGCGGGACCCCTGTAGAGATCAACATGGATTCCGAAGATGTCTCATTGTACTGAACATACTGATGTCTATTTCGCAAATAACTTTTTAATAAGTTTAGAGAATTGTCTTGGAAGCCATAGTAATGTAATTTATGAAGTAAAATTTGGTGATCTATTGTGTCAAAAGCTTTGGATAAATCTAGAAATATTGTTAAGGGAGTGTGGTCTTTGTCCATTTCTGTCAATACTTGGTCTATTAATTCTAAAGCGGCAAATTCAGTAGAATGATGACTCCGAAATCCATGTTGACTTATGTAAAGCAATTTGTTGTTGCTGAAATGCTTAAAAATTTGTTTATGCATTATTTTTTCAAATACTTTGGACATGCTAGGAAGAATGGAAACCGGTCTATAATTACTGAAGTTTTTATTGTCTTCTTTTTTATATAGTGGAATTATTTTAGCCGTTTTCATTGAATCAGGAAACTTTCCCTCTGAAATTGACATGTTTATTATGCTCCTCAATATATCTGCAACCTCGTGTTTGATATACTTTAAAATTTTGTTGGACAGACGATCATGGCCGAAACTTGTCTTAGTTTTCAAAGAATCTATGGTTTTTATTATATCTATTGTCTCAACATGTTCAAATTGGAAGGTATTTAAGGATGGTTTCTTTAAGTATCTTTTGAAGTCACTGTTTTCGGGTTGCTCTATTTCCAGTGCTAATTTTGGTCCTATGTTTACGAAGAAAGTATTGAAACCATTAGCTATTTCTTCATGATCGTATAACTTAGTATTATTGTCCATAAAATATTCTGGGAAATCAGTTTTAGGCTTGGATTTGTTAATAATTTCCTTAATTGTTGACCATGTATTTTTGATGTCATGCTTACATTTTGAGAAACAATTGTTATAGTGGATTCGCTTGGCTTGTCTTATACCTTGCTTTAGTATCCTATTATATGTTTGTAAGTTAAGTTTAATGGACTGATAAGACGGGTGCTGATTATCTATCGATTTCAATTTCTTATACAATTTGTCTCTGTATTTGATAGAATGCATGATTCCTGTTGTGATCCAAGAACATTTTCTATGCTTATATTTATCAAACTTACATAATTTCATTGGTAAAAATTTATCCATTGCTTCTGTAATTGTATTTTGCAAATTATCATACTTCTCATTAACATCAAAGGTAGAGTCAAAATGGACATTTAACTTTTCAGCTAAATAAGTCTTAAAATCCATCATAGATTGAGGTTTGTTATTGGAAATCTTTACATACCTTACATTCTTGGTTTTTCCACACAAGTAATCTAATGTAACAAAATAAGGCAAATGGTCAGAAATGTTTTGGAGTAGAATACCTGCTGTTGTATGTGAGAAATTGTCAGATATTTTAATGAGAAAATTATCAATTAAAGTCCCAGTCATTTCTGTTAACCGTGTTGGATAAGAAATCTTAGGAATATAACTATTTGAAATCAAGTTATCTAAATATCCATTGATACTGTTATTATTTCTGAATTTAATAAATCAATGTTGAAGTCACCTGTGATAACAACATGTTTGAAGTTTTTCAAGCTACTGAACAAATGACTCATTTCCTCCGTGAAAGCATTAATTACATCTGCGTTTGAGCTAGGAGGTCTATAGATATTTCCTATTATCAATTGCTTTTTAAAGGAACCTTTCAATTTCACAGAAATAAATAAGGAATCAAAATTATTAGACTCATCTAACTCTAAGATGTCATAGTCATAATCACTATGTAAATATATTGCTACACCACCATGTGCACTACATGCTTTACCCTTTGAAATGAGATTATATCCATCAAGCTGGAGAAGGGAAGTGTCCGAGTCACGGTTCAACCAAGTCTCCTGTAAGCAAAAAACACTGATATTGACATTTGAATTGTTATACATTTCGTAATATGACCTCAACTGTGAATATTTTGCATTGAGAGACTGTGTATTTAAGCTGATTAAAGTAAAGGAATCTTTTTTTTTGTCCAGTAATTTAAGAAAGTCTTCATTTTCATAGTAGGGGGAGTTACTAAATAGTGTAGGAGAATCACACTCATCTAAAAGAACACTTTCAGTATTTTCATCAATCAGATGACACAAAGAAAGGTGATCACATTCCGTTGCAAAAAGTTCATTGATAGAGCTAGCCATTTTTAACAGTTATCAAACAATGTAAATAGAGAAAAGGCAGTCGGATGCTGGAATCCTGGTCACACACATGGGCGCACTTGGTAGTCAGCAAGACACAATCAAGAAACCACAGGCACGTCTGAAAATATATGTAAACTAAAATTAAGTTTTTTACAAACAAAACACATAAATAAGTAATCATAATGTTAAAAAAAAAAGAAGAATTTCTCAGGGCAGGGACAACCAACGTTTATGTGACAAAAAATACCTACGAAAAAGTGTTTCCTTATTAATTGATCAGTGTTGCATATCAATTTCAAATAACATAAACATGTTCAGGGAAAACAAAGAAATTTACAAACACAGATTATTACTCAAAGTTCTTAACAGTTTCTCACAATCCTACTTGTATAACTGTTTTTCAAACACACAACAAACACAGGGATATCATTACGAGGTTAAGGGACAATTTGTTCAACTTGTGAAATATTCAAACCTTACATTTCTATCCAGAACAGTTTAACATTTATTATATGCATCTTTTTTTTTTATCGCCTCATTTTTCCATTTCCTATTAAAACAAATTCTAAAAAAAACATGGCTTTGACAGAACAGTTAATTCAAAATCATTATCGCAAAGTAATATTGTCTGATATGTTTTATTATACAAGACACACATATCATCAACTTGACAAAAAACTTAGGATAGTGGACTTTAACAAATCCCACTAATTTCTAACAGGCACACCAAACTAATCATAACAAAAACAGTTACAAACAAACAGTGTATCAACGAATCTGTGAAGTTGGAACTTATTTGTTAGTCAGTCAAATCCAATATACTGGGATCAGTGTTAATCGTTCTCCAAGTGTCCCCTACTCTGGAGGATGATAACTATCTCTTTTTTGGTCTGTAATCTGGTAGATTATGAGAGGACAATGTTCAATGACTGTCCATGGCTTGCATTGAAAGGTCTCTTGGAATAATGAGCTTTTCAGAAGTGCTTACTGGCTGCAACAGCTGTTACTTGCCTGGTTACAGTCCTGGACAGAAACAGAGCATATTTTTAAGGATTTTCGACTTGGAGACAGATGGAACTGCGTAGAGTGTCATGATGCGCCGCATTTATAGATTAGCCAAGAATCCATGATTACAGATCTAGAGCATGATATCCTCTTAACAGGTCATCAAGAGGCCCCTTGAATCCTTTAGTTGATGCTGTCCAGGCACAAGACGTTTATTGACCTCCAAATAGCATCTAAACGAGTCCCTTGAGTATGTAATCTGAGATATTATGAGAGAAAAAATGTGCCATGATTGTACATTGCTTACATGGACAACACTCCAGGCAGAATAAGAGGCTTTTAAGAACCACTTCATGAACTCAACAACTGTGATTTGCCAAGTTATGCATCATTACAAGATCGACACAAATACTGTTTCATCCCCAGTAGAGGATCATTGTTGACTGAAAATGGCTACCAATTGAAGCAATCCAAGCACCATTGGAGAGCTTCGAATCAGAACAGCCCTTCAGAAATTGCAGAAATTGCTCTGAACACCACAGCCATCTTTTATCTTGATTTTACACAGTTTTTATTCTGCACTTCCAGATGCTACCAGATGCACAGGTTGACGCATGCATAGCAGTATCTGCATCATAATATTGGCCTTCCAACTGCAGATTGCTGGCGTATATACGGAAGGAGCAAAATTATGTTGTTGAAGGAGACTTATTGCTCAGCATCCTTTTCATCCCCATGCAACAGCGTAAATTCTATCAATTTATAGATTGAATATTTTTAAAAATTCCTAAGATAGTGTATTAAGCTGCAAAATGGCCTTTTGTTTTTAAATCATGTGAAAAAGCTTAAGTAAGAAGGGAAATTGCATATTTTGCATCATAATGTTTGGATTTTAAAAGAAATGCATAATGACAAGCTAAGACAAGTAAAGCTGCTTTGCAGATTTAACCAATAACATGTCGATGTTTGAATGCAGAAAAGGAGGAATGGAATTTTTAGAATGAACTTCCAAGTGGGTATATTAATTTTGTTACAATCATTCGCGTTCTCTTGAACAAAACTGAGATGAAAACAGAACAGTTTCATTCCAGCCATAGACGTCCTAAAAGGCCTTAACATCACATGTGAGTAGTAAGTCTCACACCTCCTTACACCTGACTCTTGTTTGTTTTGTTTACTTCCTCTGCCCCTTGCCAGGTTTTGTAACGCACCAGACAATTTGTTATCTTTTTTCTCTTGCAATTTTATAATGTAATTGAAATTTTACAATTAATTACTTGACTAAGAATGTCATCATGTCACTCGATGCTGATAATTACCACTCGGTCTTCTAAGAAGGAGACGAATCACTGAATCCACTGGTCAAGATATTCAATATTCAATATTTATTTTCAATCAGTTGCAGTAGCAGTATTTTGCAGACTGCCATATCAAACCTTTTTCTCACGTGTCTTAACCATTCAAGTATATAGCGAGTGTGATTTTGAAGATCGATCTTCTCTCTCTAAATCTCCACATCAATCTTCTCCATGATAGCAACAATGAAATCTCTTCCAGATTAAATCAAAAGCTTTTTGAAAGTTTGGCATTCCATTAACCCCTAAAAGCCTGAAGTTAAGCACTCAAGCCTCTTCAAGACATCCTTCACTTACTGTAGGGTTCAAGCTTGTCTCCGCTTCCTTTAGGTCTGTTATAGGAACCAGAAAACCTGAGAGAGATAAAGCAAATGTTCTGTAACATAATATTTGTCTAAGTATGTCATATATCCAAGAAGAAATTGCCATTTGAAATTGAACTTCTGAATTCAGAGGTGGAATTGGATTTAATCATCAAAGGAAAGCGGAAAGTTAAACTGTATCAGAATGTAGAGTTTATGCAGTAAAACCAGCAAAATTTGAGTTTAGTTTTCCAGAAATACCCTAATACAGAATCTGCAAGCTTTCCATTCTATTCATCCTAAAAGGCTAAGGATTTATTGAACTGCATGAGGTATACTCCTGCTTTCATTTTCCTTACCGGCACTTATCCCCAGATATACCATAGTCAATCACCCATTTAATGTTGAGTATTCCGTACCTTGTATTGCATTGACAGACCCATCCATATATTGCTAAACTGTGAAATGTAGTTCCATTGGACGAAACCATTATTTACCGTAAACTTGATGTGTAAGCAAATGACATTGTGCCAAATGCATGCTATGAATTGACTGTCACATAACAGTTACTTATTGATGCTATCTGACTGGTGTCCAATTAGTCGAGTGCAGCAAGCCGGCTAGACAAACGGATATTCGACTTCTATGAATTCAGTTTCAACTTATGGAAAATTTCCATTAATGCAGTAATGAGTTAGAATTTTGAAAATGCGGGACCATCTAAAAATGCTATCAACTGATAAACACTGCCAATATAAGCAGGATTATAGCATATATGTATGAAATTTAGGTAGTTATAAATATTGGCCTGGCTAAACAATTTGATATAAGAATATTTCGCCACGGAATTAACTGTAAGCCAGGCAGATAGAGGAATATTCAGCAGTTGCAAATTTACAGTTACCAGTTATGGACAATTTCCAATCATGCACAAATGAGTTTGAATTTTGAAAATGTGGGACTTGCTAAGAATGAAACCTATCTATCAGACTATACCATGATTTACTGTAAACTTGATATGTAAGCAAATAATATTGTACCAAATGCATTCTATGAATTGATTGACACATAACTTATTTATGCCGTCTGACTGGTATCCCATTAGTAGAGTGCAGTGCCAAACAGATAAATATTCAACAGCTGTGAATACACAGTTTCTAGTTAAAGACAACTTTCATTCATGCCCAACTTTGATAGAATTTTGAAAATATGACTTCCTAAAAATGTTATGAACTGAGAAACACTGCTAATGGATGGATTTATAATTGCAAATTTGAAAATTAATTAGTTATGAATATTGGCCTGGTTGAACAATAGAATATCAGAACATTTTAGTACAGGCCTATTCACTTGGTTTGAGACTTACAATGGACGTATATAAATGCAACATTACAATTGCTTGTTCTCAGCATAGACTTATTTCCCAATGGGCACTTGTAACTATGTTGCAGCAATGTTGGGACTGTATTGCAGCAACATAGTTGTGACAATCTTGCAATGCTGATTTAAATTACTTAGAATGACACCTGTAGTAGCTTTGTTTACTAACCAAATGCCCGGCATCAAAATACCTTTCTTGGTAAGAAAGCGAATAATATCACGTATGATAGCCATATTGTAGCTTAGAGAGGTTAATTAGCACAATATTTCCTGGAAGGCTTTTTGCAGCAGTGCCAATTCAGCTCATTGATACATCCACTTGGTCGTTCGTGTCACACTTGTGTGCAGACTGCAGTAGCTATGGCACGACGGACTGGAAGAAAAAGTCCTTTCAGAATCTTCTTGCTACCAGAAAAGGATGTAGCAATAATGGCACTATAGCATCTGCTATTAGCTCAGTTGCACACTGTATGGCTGCATGTGATTTGCTATAGATGTGATATTTCTCAGCTGAAAACATAGGCCTACCTTGTTTGGCACCATACAGGTGTTACAATGCTTTCCGGTGTGGTAGTTGAGAGTGTCCCAGTACAGAGTGTCCTTTGGACACATTTTCCCAGGAAAGACTGTCCTCTGGACACAATTTCCTGGAAATGAGTGTCCCTACACAGTTTTTCCTGGGAAATTCTGTCCAGTGGACATTGGTTCCTTAGTTATGGTTGTCCGTCTTAGGGATTAATGTCCCATGGAAAAAAGAAAATAATTTCTATGTCCTGGTTTCAAATGTCCCACCAAAATGTCCAGGATAATATATCCTAGGTATGGAAGTCCTGGACATTATATCCTAGGTTAAGCAGTCCTGGACATTATATACCAGTAATAATTGTCCATAGAAGGACAAATATTCCTGGTGTTAGTAGTCCTGGACACTTTATCCTGGTTCTGGATATAACAAAAATGTCCTTTGCTGGACAAATATTCCTAGTTTTGCTGGTCCTGGCCACAATATCCTACCTATGGATGTCCAGGACGCTATATCCTAGTAACACAGGTCCTTCATAGGACCAATATTTCCTGGTTTTGCATGTCCCGGACATTACTTTCCAGTTTTACAAGTCCTGAACAAACTATCCTAGTAAAATAAGTCATTTACAGAACCTTTTTTCCCATAACTGGTAGGCCTTGACAATGGCCAGTGGACATTTGTTCCTTAGTTATCATTGTCCACTTTAGGGATTAATGTCCCTCGCTTGCCAGTCATTAATCACCAGCAAGGCACTCCAAAAAAAAGTCATTGTATGATTATCGAAAAGTTGATGTCCCTACCATAGGGTGGAGCCATCCATATCCAGCTAGTTATTCGAAGTGATAAGTATTTTTGCATTCATCGCCACATTTCAACTTTATGAATATCTCACAAATA